>JANRMT010062791.1:140922631-140948601 GCA_026402145.1 Polypterus bichir lapradei
TATTATTATTATTATTATTATTATTATTATTATTATTATTATTATTAAGCAGTCTTAACCCTTGAAGTTACAAGTCACTTTATTATTATTATTATTACTCAACAGCCTTAAACCCTTGAAGTTACAAGTACAAAGTGACAACCATAGTCATATTGTTTGCTAGAGGTATATGAACCAAAGCTGAACAAATGATAGTATTTCAAGATAACTCATTTATTACAGTAACTTATAACTAACTTATATGAGAAGGATAAAATTGGTCTTTTACACCAAAGGCAATAGATTGGAGTCTGATTAATGGTCCATGCTCCTGGAAGGTTGAATGACTACTGCCCTGTTGCGCTCACTCCCATCATGCTTTGAGAGACTGGTTCTGGCCCACCTCTAATCTGTCCACTTCTGACACTAGATCGCTACCTGTTTGCCTAATGTCTCAATAGGTCAGGATAGGATGCCATGTCCTCAGCTCTTCACTCTGCCCTGACACACCTGGATAACGACAACTCCTACGTTGGAATATTATTTGTTCATTTTAGCTTAGCATTTAACACCATCATCCTCTCCAATCCTGGTAAATAAACTCAGCAACTTCGGCATCAGCACCTCTCTTTGTAATTGGATATTGAACTTTCTAACCAACAGTCTGTCAGGTTAAATCACCACACATCCTCTACCCTAATCCTGAATATTGGCATTCCACAGGGCTGTGTACTCAGCCCACTCCTCTACTACCTCTTCAAACTAGACTGTGTCCCTTTATATGGCTACCAACTCCATCACAAAGTTTGCAGACGACACCCCAGTAATAGGACTGATAAGTGACAATGCCGAGTCAGCCTACAGAGAGGAGGTTCAGCACCTAGCAACATGGTGGTCTGACAATAACCTCGTCCTCAACACCAAGAAGATCAACGAGCTCAGTGTGGATTACCAGAAACAAAAGGCAGCAGACATGTTCCCATCTATATAAATGGAGATGTGGTGGAATGTGTTTCCATTTTCAAACTCCTGGGCGTCTACATCTCTGAGGGCCATTCTTGGACAATAAAAACTTCCATTCTGGTTAAAAAAGTTCAACAGCAACCCTCACATGAGGTTTCCTGATTTTAGTTCCTTTCAGTGTAATACTGCCATTGTATGATTGTATTGTGAAGTTTTCTTGTGTCAGTACTCTGTGAGGAAATGTCATGATGGCATCACTACTGGTGTGGGGAGATGCTCTAGTCTTTATTGACAGCTAAAAGTGATATGTGAATTATTAAATTTGCTATCATTTTAATATCTTTTTATTGTTATTAATGTATCTGTATTCATTTTTGTTTGTTGAATTATTCATTATTCAGAAGCATAAAATGAATGTCAAGTCAATAAAGTTAGTTTGGAGTCTGCATTAACTGAGCACTAGACAACAATAGAGATATGGACAAATGCAAAGAATAAAGAAGAGCTTCTGGTCATAATGATAACCTTGAGTAACAGAGGATATGTGTCCTCTTATGGGTTTGGAGTGTTTGCCTGCTGTCCCCTCATCTGTGGTGGGCACACACATCCTGGATAAACATTCATCTGCCATGTCTGGATGTTTGTGCCTTCACTTATACTAATAATCCACACTTCTGTTTAAGGCTTTGGCACTAAGCTTACCCAAGAACTTTGCTTGTATGTGACAAAAGATTTTTCCTTTTACAAGAAGAATTTCTTGGCATAAATTTGTGGTCATAAAACAGAACAGTTGAATTTAAAAAACTGATAGAAAATGGGTGTAGAACAAAAATATAAAAAACACATTTTTTACTTTGAGCGTCAAGAATATAGAATATCAGAAGACAACTAATATATTTCCTTAAATAATGGCCAGATTGCCAGAGTATGATGCTCTGTTGCCAGATCAGTATTTTATTTTCTCCAAATGTTATTTTTATTATTTTAATGTTATTTAGATTGCCTTGCTTTACAGGTCCGCTCCTTTTTAAATTCATTCCAGTTTTCATGCAGCCAAAACTGTTCAGTGAAGGATGCGGTCATGACTGTTCTTCATTATCAGTTATACACGTCGACAGGAACCACACTTATTTACTGTTTATTTACTTCACTTCAGCTTTTAACTGCATGAAGCTTGATACCCTTTGCAATACATTACAGCAGTTACAGGTGGGCTCCTACCTAACCCTATGATTATGGACTTTCTCCTTAGCAGGGAGTAGTTTGTTAGGGTTAATACTTATATTTCTATAGTCCATTACACATTGACAGGAGCTCCACAAGGCACCGGCCATCATCCCCATAATCTTCTCTATCTGAACTAATAGCTTGAGAGGATCTAGCAACAGTTGTTTGTCTGTCATGTTTGTAGATGACACATCATTGATTGACACCTCCAACAATGAGAACACATTTTGAGGAAGGGGCCAAGACGATACAGATGTTGTGTCAGAAGCAGGACCTCCAATGAAATGTGAGCTGCTCTCGCCACTAAACAAAGATCACAACTGCAGTATGGACAATGGAAGATTTCATTGGACATACGTCCGCGCTACCATGTGCACATAGCCTATTATGTCATTAATTTGTGTTTTCTGGGCATGTCTTGTATTTAGTGATGTGTTCTTGTAAGTTGCTGACGGGATCAAGCCAAATTTCCACTTTTGGATAATAAGCTAATTCTAAGATTGGATGTGTACATTTCATGGTTCTTGATTTCTTATGACAGAACTTGATACGGGATAGTTGTGAAGTTCATTTTTTTGTCAACCTGTCACTTTTCTAGTAGAGGAACTACAATGAAGACAAGATGAGTTTTGTGTTTTGCTTTAGAAGAGAAAAGCTGCTTTCTGCTTGTAATACTTCTACTAATGAAAGCACCACAGGGATAAAGAGCGATTTATTTAATAGTGTTGTCTGTTAGATAAAGGAATAGGAGCGAGTGCAGCTGAGTTACTGTGGTGGAGATGGCAACAAGAAAATAAGAACCCAGAGACCGGCCCTTGTGAGGGATAGACTACAAGGTTAAAGGAAATGAGGGCTGGGTGTTACAAATACATAAAGAAATAAGCAATAAAATATATACATATCCTAACACTTTTATTATTTAAGCTCATATATCACTTTGTTATTTATTAATTAAAAAGATAATGCAGCATAAAACCAAATTACAAAGGTTCTGAATGCACGTGGCTTAGTGAGACAAAGTGGTCAGTTAGAGACAAACCAAAACCTTGTCGTGGTCACACTTCATTTCTTTCTTTTTCTTTCTTTCTTTCTTTCTTTCTTTCTTTCTTTCTTTCTTTCTTTCTTTCTTTTTCTTTCTACAATTTTCCTTCATACAAAACAGGGTTGTGGGGGACCTTGGAAAATGAGTTAAAGATAAAGAAGACAGCAGGAAAGGAAATGCAGAAGCCAGGGGAAAAAATAGAACCAGAACTGATAAACTATAAAAGGAACCAAGAAACAGAGGCAGAGCGTGAGGAAGATGTGGCTAGAAGTAGAAGTAATAATCAATGGGGGCTGGGGGGTGACAAATTGGCCACAAGTGAGGACGAACTGACACTAAGAAGATCGACAACACTTAATTTACAATTGCCATATCAAAAAAGATCTTTTGTATTGTAAGAATAAACTAGAAATCATACAAGGAGGGTTTACACATACTGAACTTGGAAGTATTGAAGACACACAAACTGGGAATTAGCAAAGACAGAAATAGTAGAGAGTGAGACACAAGAAAAGATGGGGCAGGAGTTGCGTAGGGAATTGATGGAACAGAGACACTGGAGGAAGGTGTGAAGAAGAAATGAATGGCTCTGAGGACTAACAAAATATGTAAAAATAGGACCGGGATCAACAAACTAGTAACCAAAGGAATAAGGTGACGGAGGTGGAAGATATGACTAGAAGTAAGATGTAATGAAAGTAGGGGCAAATTAAATGGAACCAGCAAAGAGTGATAAAGGCATACAGGAGACAGAAAGATCTGATTATTAAGAGAGAATTCAATCTGCAAACTTTAAAGAGGAAGAAAAAAGGAGGAATTGGCTAAATAAATCAGGTCAACCATGAAGACATACAAAGTGGAAACCATCCATGGAAAGATACAAAGGGTGGCCATGTCAAGCCTATTTTAATGTGTCTTGAATAGTCTTTCATTGTTTTTCTGAAATTAATTTTTATTTATTTTCATATTTAGTTCTAGTGTCACTGGTTTCTAAGACCACCCTCCTATTGTGAGGAAGTATGGAAAAATTGGTGCCTTTAATTATGAACAAGGGATTAACCCTCATTTGAATTTTATGATCGTCTTAACATTTCATACTTTGTTCATGATCAAGTTTTAACTAATTCTGGTCAGGAAAATTTGCCCGATCATTTTGATCACTGTCCCCATGAACATTTCTGATTTCTGGTTAACAATTCAAAAGTGGTGACACTTGGTTTGCAGTCAGCAAATATTAGTTGTTTCTGGCTACACATATTTAATGGTCACTACTTCTAAGTATAATAACTAGCTAGAGACAGTAAAAAAAGGAAACAGAAATGACCTGCAGAATCGAAAGTCAAAGAACAAATTAAAGGTCAAAACTGGAACACAAGAAAAAATTTAGTCAAAGTCAGAAAGCAAAAAAAAAAAAATAAAAGGATTCAAAAATAATCACTGGGATTCAAAATTTCAGGAAGAGAAAACACAGTTTAGCCATCAAACATGGATACCCTAGAAACATCCAGAATGATCTTTGTATCGGCATAAAGTTTAAATGAGTGCACCACAGGGGATTCTGGGAAAGAGCTCCATGGGGAAGGCAGAAACACGACCCAACACAGTGGCACCCAAATGAGAAACAAAACAGCTGCTGAAATTCTTCAGAATAGATTCTAGACAAAATTAAACTCCTTATTCAAATTCCTTGAGTCTCTAAACCTTATAATCCATGTATATATTGACAGGAAATGAACAGGAATTTAATAAAAATATGTAAAAGATGTCAAAAAAGGCCCAAAAATTAAACAAGAAAGAATCATACTGACTGTAGCAGACTTCCTTTTTGTTCAAGTGTAGGAAGACACCATGTGGTTCACCAGAGGAAGGTTGAGAGTAATTGGTACCCTTTGAGAAATCTGAGGAAATTCTTTTAGTACACTACAGGGCAAATGCCAGGGAAAATGCCAGGAATGCCCAGACCTCTACTCAGATTGACCATCAAACGATAAACCGACAACAGAGACCATTTCTGACCACAAAGCCTGTTGAAAGCTGGTAAGAGACCACAAGTCTTACTGGCTCACCACAGCCAGTAAAAGAATCCTAGCTTGGGTCTTATTTCTTATTTAGAGGAAAGGCCAGGAAGAAGTGACAGGAAACCAGCACTCTTCTGCCCAATTTGTTAGATGACAGCTCAGAGCTTTTTACTGGAAGGAGTCAGTCATAATGCCCCTTTAAGAAAACAGATAACAAAAAGGATGACCCAGAAATAGAGGCCTTTGAGCACTACGAAGAACTCAAGGGGTCAGTGCATAGTGGCAACTATGAGTATCTCTGTCATGGTGTCATTTTAGCCCACAACACCAGAAATAATTACACAGTCTATCCAGGAAGTGACATTGGGAGAAACCACACATAATATAATAATCCACTGCATCCACTGAACAGGATCATCTCCAGACAGAGGAGCAGCTTCAGCGACAGACTGCTGTCACTGTCCTGCTCCACTGACAGACTGAGGAGATCGTTCCTCCCCCACACTATGCGACTCTTCAATTCCACCCGGGGGGATAAACGTTAACACTACACAAGATTATACCTGCTTTGCACTCTCCACCTTGCATTTTTTAACTTGCACTGCTTTTTTTATTTTTTATTGCTCTTTAATTAATATTGTTTTTATCAGTATTTTGCTGCTGGAGTATGTGAATTTCCCCTTGAGGATTAATAAAGTATATATTTATTTATTTAATATTGAGGGCAGAGCAAAAGAAATTCAAAAAGACCTGGATGTCCTCCACAGCTGGCCAAACACTAGGAAAACGCAGTGTAATGAAGACAAGTGCAAAATGAAAATTAATTAGAAATGAAAGCTGGACTCCAGGAAAGCAGACATTTATATTAACTACGGGTTTTATGTTGCTACATCCATGGAATGTACAGAAATACTTAAAAAGAGAAGTAAAATGCCACACTGAAACCTTCTTAACCTTGAGTAGAGACAATCAGGTTGGGACCACCACATCCAGGTCTTAAAAATTTAAAGATACCCATAAGATTGATTTAGTTGGATTATTTTATTTAAATGGTGAATCCTGTACTGGAGACACCTAGTGGAGACTAAGGGAAAGATCATTTATGAAATAATCCATTAAGTATTTTTTACACAATATTTATGGAGGAAACTGAACAAAAAACTAGAAAGTCATGCACATGAATTAGAAATTTTGATAACTTAAAAAAAAGGCAATCAGTTGGAGACATTCACGCATTATGACATGGGGCGACTGCCCACTGTATAACTCTGCATACTTGGATAAATGATGGTTTTAAAAACTAGTAGAGTGCCACACCAAGTGGTCTGGAGGTGAATGAGAAGGAAATAAGTACCAGAGAAGTATGTTAGAATTGTCCAGGAGATGTATGAGGGAGTGAAGACTCGGGTTAAACGCAGTGTTGGGGGAACAGAGAACATCCTAGTTAGAGTAGGTCTGCACCTGGGATCTTCTATAAGTCCTTACCTCTTTAATCTGTTTATGGATGTGTTGACTTGTGGTATTAAAGACCAATCCCCTGGACCCTTTTTTTGCTGAAGACATTGTGTTATGTAACACCAGAAAGAAGGAAGGAAGTGGCGAGGAAGCTGGGAGAATCGGAAAGGGCTTTGGAAGATAGAGGACTGAAGATGGATGGAAGTATCGCTTGATCAAAGAATTAAGGCAAAGGTTAAAGGTGAAGTTTTTAAGACCATGGTGAGACCTCCAAGAATGTATTGAGCTGAGATATGGCCAATAAACGGAAAGCAGTAGAAGAAGTTGGATGTGACAGAAATGAGAATGTTGAGATGGATGTGTGGAGTTACATTAAAAGACAAAATAAGAAATGAGACAATCAGAGGTAAAACAAAAGTGTAAAAGATATCAAAGAAAATAAAGTAGTAGTGGTAGTAGAGTGACATGCTGATTTAGTCATTTATGGACACAATGAGAAGTAAAGCAAAACTGAGACAAGGTGTAATAGAGAACAGCCTCAAAAGCTTGTAATCTATTCAGTTAGCAAATAAAAGGTAACATTTTGCTTCACTTCTCATTGCATAAGAAAGTACAGGAAAGTAGGTTGACTTGGTAATGACATGTGATGAGGAGCGACAATGAATATTTGGGCAAAACAGTGATGAAAATGGCACAACAGAAGAAAAAGGAGAGGTGGATAGATAAAGTAAAAGAAAATTTAAAGGAAAAGGGTTTGAGGTGGCAAGAGATGCAGGACTAAGCTGTATGGAGAAGATTGTTCTTGCACTTTGACCCCACTTACTGTAGCAATGGGACTAGGTTGAGAGGAAGAAGAAGATGGTGAGAGAAACTTGCAAGAATAAAGACAAATAAAAAAAATGTAAGATGGAGGTGGCCTGAGGGAGAGATAAACTACAAAAGTAGCATAAAGTACATTTCCCGCGGGCAGTCTGAAAAGAAAAGCTGGGCCTTCTCACCTTCATGGCGGCTCTAGAGGTGTCTGGAATGCCATCATTGTATTTCCCGGTGATCAATCCACAGGCAAGGGGTGACCATGTCATAGCTCCCACCCCTGGCAAATAACAAGATGACAACAGGTGTCACTGAGTTATGCAGTTACCTTACAGACACATGGCAAATGAGAGGCTCAGCTGACACATTGAAATTGGTGATTAAAAGTACTCAAGCCACTAGATAAAAAAGCAGATTGATCTTTGACCCTAACATACCGAAGAAAGGTTGTAGTAGGAGAGAGACTCACCAATCTTATGATAGAGCTCTGGAAGCTGGACTTCCACTTTGTCCCTCTGGAAGAAATGGTATTCAGCCTGCTCACATACTGGGGGGATCAGGTTGAACTGGCGGGCAACAGAGTACGCCTCCTACAGGCAGATAAAGACAAAACACTATTAATTGATGTTTCGTAACTTTAAAAAAGTTAACAGGGACAAAATTATGGTGGCATGCTGGAGTGTCTATAGAAGTAGACTATAAAAGAGAAGATCGAAGACTCAGAGCGCACTGTTGGCTTGATGAGCACCTCATTGCAATGCCGCTTTACACCTACTTATGCACACATTAAGAAACAAATTGTAATATGGTTGGTGTCTATGCATACATTTTTTCCTATTTGTGTATAATTGAATTCTGAAGTTAGTTTCATGATTCATTTATAAAATAAAAAACGAATCCTTGCTACTGTTCTATTTTTTGTTTAACACTATGCCATTCTGAACTTTTCACATGATGGTGTTCATCATGGCAATGACATCATGGGATCTGACGTATAAATAAGGAGACCTAAACACTGAGGGATTCCTCAGTGGATACTGCAGTCTTTTGAACTTCATAGTGACAGTTTTGTTTTCAACTAGGCCCTTGTGGTAGGGTTTTTGTTGAATTTTTGTCACCACCTGTTTTTGACTTTGAACTATGATATTTGTCTTGCACTTTTGATTCATGTTTACTTAATTTGATTTGCCTTCTTGGCTTAGACCCTCTTTTCTGTCTGCCCTCATTTCTTGCCTTAAAAGTCATTTCCTGGCTCTCTTCTTTCCCACAATGATCCTCAGAGTATTCTTCCTTTCAAAGAGGAAGAAGGAGGAGAAGGAGGTGTTATGTACTGTGACTTGAGACTGATGGCATCACCAGATAAGCCCGGAGGAGGAGAAGGTGCTATATACTGTGTAAGGGCCCTAAGGGATGGACTGGCACCCCAAATGGAATGCAGGATGATTCCTGGCCCGGATAGTAAGCCATAATAGAAGGACACAATATATGGAGGTACAGTTAGGTCCATAAATATTTGGACAGAGACAACTTTTTTCTCATTTTGGTTCTGTACGTTACCACAATGAATTTTAAATGAAACAACTCAGATGCAGTCGAAGTGCAGACTTTCATCCCTTCATTTCAGGGGCTCAAAAGTAATTGGACAATTGACTCGAAGGCTATTTCATGGGCAGGTGTGGGAAGTCCATCGTTATGTCATTATCAACTAAGCAGATAAAAGGCCAGGAGTTGATTTGAGGTGTGGTGCTTGCATGTGGAAGATTTTGCTGTGACAGACAACATGCGGTCAAAGGAGCTCCCATGCAGGTGAAAGAAGCCATCCTTAAGCTGCGTAAACAGAAAAAAACCCATCCGAGAAATTGCTACAATATTAGGAGTGGCAAAATCTACAGTTTGGTACATCCTGAGAAAGAAAGCAAGCACTGGTGAACTCAGCAACGCAAAAAGACCTGGACGTCCACGGAAGACAACAGTGGTGGATGATTGCAGAATCATTTCCATGGTGAAGAGAAACCCCTTCACAACAGCCAATCAAGTGAACAACACTTTCCAGGGAGTAGGCATATCGATATCCAAGTCTACCATAAAGCGAAGACTACATGATAGTAAATACAGAGGGTGCACTGCAAGGTGCAAGCCACTCATAAGCCTCAAGAATAGAAAGGCTAGATTGGACTTTACTAAAGAACATCTAAAAAAGCCAGCACAGTTCTGGAAAAACATTCTTTGGACAGATGAAACCAAGATCAACCTCTACCAGAATGATGGCAAGAAAAAAGTATGGAGAAGGCGTGGAACAGCTCATTATCCAAAGCATACCACATCATTTGTAAAACACGGTGGAGGCAGTGTGGCGGCTTGGGCGTGCATGGCTGCCAGTGGCACTGGGACACTAGTGTTTATTGATGATGTGACACAGGACAGAAGCAGCCGAATGAATTCTGAGGTGTTCAGAGACATACTGTCTGCTCAAATCCAGCTAAATGCAGTCAAATTGATTGGGCTGCGTTTCATGATACAGATGGACAATGACCCAAAACATACAGCCAAAGCAATCCAGGAGTTTATTAAAGCAAAGAAGTGGAAAATTCTTGAATGGCCAAGTCATTCGCCTGATCTTAACCCAATTAAGCTTGCATTTCACTTGTTGAAGACTAAACTTCAGACAGAAAGGCCCACAAACAAACAGCAACTGAAAGCTGCTGCAGTAAAGGCCTGGCAGAGCATTAAAAAGGAGGAAACCCAGCATCTGGTGATGTCCATGAGTTCAAGACTTCAGGCTGTCATTGCCAGCAAAGGGTTTTCAACCAAGTATTAGAAATGAACATTTTATTTCCAGTTATTTAATTTGTCCAATTGCTTTTGAGCCCCTGAAATAAAGGGATAGTGTTAAAAAACGCTTTAGTTGCCTCACATTTTTATGCAATCGTTTTGTTCACCCCACTGAATTAAAGCTGAAAGTCTGCACTTCAACTGCACCTGAGTTGTTTCATTTAAAATTCATTGTGGTAATGTACCGAACCAAAATTAGAAAAAAGTTGTCTCTGTCCAAATATTTATGGACCTAACTGTATAACCTGGCTGGGATGGTGATTGAATATTATCCCAGTCAGGATGGAAGATTAATTAGAACTAGAATTAGAATTAAAATTAGACTTATTGTCATTGTACCAGGTATGATGAAATTACAGAGCAGCTACTGCTTCAAATGCAAAAAAAAAAAAAAATCAATCAATTTATACAGTAACTAAAAAGTACTAAATACTCATATAAAACTGCTAAATAAAAAGAATATAAAAACATTAATTAATAGGTAACAATGTATTACTAAATAAGAAATATTACTAATCATGCAAGTATTGCACAATGAATTACCAATGATGCGAATATTACACAAAGAATCCTAATGACATAAAATGGATCAATATTGTACTAGACTGTGATTATTACACAGAGGATTATTGCACATCCAAATAAGAGGTGGGCGTAAAGGGGGTGGGGGGATGAGAAGGAGTTGGATAGAGACAGAGACACACACAGAGATGGTCAGCGCATGTTGAGATTCAATGCAGTTATGACTCTGGGAAAGAAACAGTCCTTGAGTCTGTTAGTCCTTGATTTGCTGGACCTGTATCACCTACCACAGGGCAACAGGTCAAACAGGTGAAAACTAGGATGTGAGGGGTCCTTCAAAATGTATTTGCCCTGCCAAGGCAGCCAGAAGTATACAAGTCTTGTAGGGAAGGCAGAGAACAGCGACAATCTTCCAAGCTTCATTGGTGACATGCTGAAACCCTCTCCTGTCTGCTTCAGTGCAGCTTCTGAACCACATTGCAATGCTGTATGTCGGCGCACTCTCTAAGGAGGAACAGTAAAAGTTCACCAGCAGTTTTTGATCCAGATTATTCTTCCTAAGAATTCTCAGAAAGTGAAATTGTTGCTGTGCTGTACCTTTTTATTGCCTGCTTTGGTGTTTGCAGTCTAAGACAGGTCAGCAGAGATGAAGGTACCTAAGAATTTGAAGGCTGGGACCCTCTCCACACAATCACCAGTGATACGGAGGAGGGACCAAGTCTGCACTGCTTTCCTGAAATCAAAGATGATTTCCTCTGTTTTCATGGTGTTTGGTGTCAGGTTATTTGCTGAGCTGCTAGCTGACAAATTTCAGGATCTCCTCTCTGTAAGCAGACTCGTTCCCCACTGAGATAAGTCCAGTCGCTGTAATGGCATTTGCAGATTTTATGACGGTGTTATTAGGATGGCCTGGACTGCAGTCATGGGTGTAGAGAGCAAAGAGCAATGCATTTAGCACCCAGCCTTGTTGAGAGCCAGTGCTGAGTGAGCGAGTTGGGGAAAAGTGAGGGCCAAGTTTTACTATCTGAGGGCGACTAATAAGCAAGTCCTTATTTCCTGAGTTTCACTAGTAGGCCTGAACCAGCATGCCCTCTTCTGTTTTCTCTTTTTCTGCTGTCTGACGCATCTGCCAGGCCTGATAACAATCAATTCTCGCTACCTCAGTGGGAATGTTGTGAATGCGATGAAAATCGTCTGTAATGGGAAGCTTTAGCCATAAACCAATATCCAGTAAATCTTGACTGCTATAGCAGCAATTTCCTCAACTGTAAGCAAACATACTAAACTGACATACTGCACAAAACAAAAATAAAAAAAATCTGTAATGTAAGCCGCTGCGTCCATAGGCACTGCCATTACAGTAAATGAAAAAGAAAAAAAAAAGAAAATGGATTAATGGATGGACTGGGGGAGGTTGTCTGTCAACAGCAGTTCTTTCACCAGTTCAATAGATGACAAGGCTCCTCTGGCATGGCTCCAGTATGGATCCCTGCCAGGAATCCTTGGGATTCGTAATCCTGAGGGACAACCCTATCAGGGTCCTTGGGTACCACCACAGGGCACTGCAGGGAGAAGAACTCCAGGTTTTGTGGGGCTTCCGTGTGACTTGGAGGAGCTTCTGCCATTCAGTGCTATGGCACCGGGAATACTTCCCAGGTCCAACATAACAGAAGATGCTTGATCTCCTCCAGGTCATTTGGAGTCAGGTGGAAGAGGGACAAGGCTCACCTGGAGGACTGGAAGGAGAGAGAAAAGAAGAAAGGAGAAGAGTACTTGTGTTTGTGTCACTTTTGAAGTCTTTTTGTAAGGTATTTGTGCAAATAAACCTTTTATTTAAACTGGGACAACTGTAACCAGAGACTAATGACATCTCCAGGAAAGCCTAGCCTCAAAAGTCATGCTATGTTAGCTTTTGGGTGTTTTATTTTCATTTGAAACTATTTTCCACTGCTTTACGGAGCATCTGTGGTGGTGGACTTCTGGTATGTCATGAAGCCCATAAAATCAGTTACCATCCTAAAAGAAGAGGTGGACATGTGCAATGATTTACAGGAGAATTTAATATTTATCTTGGTATGTGTTTAATGAAATTTCTACTAAGGACAATTAAATGCAAGGTGGAATACAGTACTGTAAGTAAGCAAAGGTCAAAACCAGGAAGATTGTTCATCAAAATCAAAAGGCAAAAGGAATTTCATTAAAGTCATGCAACATTAATTCAGATGCCTTTTACAAAAACAAAGCTTTTGTAAAGTATGTGTTCTTTCTTTACTCAATGATATAGAGAAGTGATCAACACAGTCTTTTATAGAAGCGGAATGATGATGTGATTTTGTGAAGGCAAAGTCGGTGATGTGATGGCAACCATCAACAACATGGCAGTGTTCATAACAAGATAATTTGGCATAATGGTTTATGAAAAAAACATTTTAACTTTGTAACTTTTTTTTTTCAAAGCAGATATCTATTATGAGGTCCTATAAATACAAAGGTCTGTCTGAACAAAAGATTGAAACTGGTGAGCGACAGAGATCTGCTGTACAAAAGGGTCAGAGCAAGCTTTTCTTTTCAAGGAGTCTCAGGTCTTTTAATGCGTAACACAGTAGCTAGGAATGTTCTACCAGCCCCTAAAGGCTCTCATATTGTTCTTTATTATGCTCTGTTGGGAGATTAACAGCAGATGCTTGAATTAGCTGATGAGGAAGACCACCTGTATTACGAGAATGTCCATAGACTGGATAGGCTTTGGTCTCCTTAACCGTAAACTGTATTAAAGCAAGTAGACGGATGGATGTTGTTGAAAATAAATGCCAGCAAAATCTTGGAAAGACATGCAACCAAACCGCAGACATGAAATGTCATTGCAGCTCCTTCCATTTCACTGCGTCCTTGGTTTTTCATTGTGATAATTATGAAAGGTAATAAATTACTAAAACACAAATTCCTGTGAGTGTAAACCTGCCTTATTCAATAAATTCACCAGTCTGCTGGTAACTGAAACAAATTTCATGCTGAAGTTATAGGTAGTAAAACGTTTAGGGCTTTATCATATGTCTTAGCAATTCAGATTTGAAAAGTAGGGTCCAGACTCACCATAATCTCCATTGCACTCCAGCGAGATGTCCCCCAGTACATGGCCATGCCTTGGTTAATGACAAAAGTCATGGCACGCACAACCTCTGCATGAAACACAACAGAAAGTACATTACACATCTAACGCCTGTAATTAGGATCTGTCATTTATTTCCTTCTATGGTACAAAATGGCTAACGAGTTGCGTTGGAGTTAATCACGTGGAAACAGTGGCACAGAAAACATACACTTAATAGGCAAAATAAACTGAGAATGAGAGTTTGATCCTAAACCTCTACAGCTTCAGGTAATGTGAGCATTGACACAACAGGTAAGCTGACTTATGTTTACTATTTATGAGAATGGCGTTATGCTTTTTATATATGCAGTACCAATACAACTACTTCTACACATTGTGAGAGAAGGCCGGCAGCTTATCCTGGCCAATACATCCACACCGCCAGATGGAGTCCTCCCTGCAACATGGAGGTGCCCCGAATTCCCGCAGGGCATCATGGACAATGGAGTTTGGCTTCACAGCCCTGCTGGATACTGTGGGGGCCACCACGGGGACGGAAGAACTGAAGTACTTCCGGGCTGAAGAAAAATAAGTTTTCATTTGACCCGGAAGTGCTATGGAATCACATGGACTGAAGGACAGAAGCACTTCCGGGTCAAGGACTATTTAAAGGACTATGGGAAACCCAGCAAGCTGAGCCGGAGTTGGGAGGAAGTGCGACAGAGCTGCTGGGTGGAGAGGAGAAATTGTTATTATTGTTGTATTATTATTATTGTTTATTATTGAGTATTGTGGAGGTGGAGGTGCTTTTTGCACATTATTAAGAAATTAAAATTATTTCTAATACTTTTACCTGGTGTCTGGACGTGTTGTCTGCGGGTTTGGAGGAGCGACAGCGCCCCCTCCTGGTGTCACAACATCTAATATTGTGGTCATTCCAGACCTCAGAAACCTAAAAGTGAGCAACCTTGCTGTCTTAGAAACATTAGGATGCATTGTTTAAATGTAAAAGGATGACAAATTAAAAAAAAAAAATAGAACATCAAATGCCATCATTGTTTCCAAAGGAAGCACTTCAATAGAATTCTTATCTAAACTTCAGAAGATTTTGGAAAATCCTCTGGTGTTGCCCGTTCTCATCTTCATCTTTGTGATTTAAGCTCTTCTTCTTTGCCCCTAAGAAAAACCTTCCCATAGACATTTGCCTGTCAAAAAATAAAATTCGTGTGAAGAAGTCTTCCATCTAGTCTATGCTGTCACAACAGCTGTGTTCTCCTCTCGTCTCCTCAAATAAAGCCATAGAAATGTGTTCAGTTTATACTGCTTCAATGAGAACTGTTTAAAGGCATTTTTTGAAGTTTTTTAAGTGCAAGTTGTTTCACCATAAATATAACCGTCAAGCTTCAAATGTCACTTGTTATTGATTAGTGCCATCAGTACTAACATCAAAACACTGCAACCAGCCCACTTTGCCATTCAACATGTAATTTATTTCAGCCTGACAATGTCTTCTGCAGTTGTGTTCATTGACAGTGATTTATATAAATGAAGGTCACGCGGTACAGCATTTAAATATTCTTACCAGACAAATGTCTGAATGTTAGCATCATCCACCATCCAGCAGATCAAAAACACTCACTTTCCACATTTTAGCCATGGTGCTGCTTCACACAAGGTATCTTATTAACTGTATTTTGAGGCCTTTCCCTTTTATGATATTTGGAATTACTTTTGCAGCAGGCTTGATTAAACTATCTGCTCTAAATGGTCTCTTTTAGCTTTTTCCACAAACTTTAATACCCTTTGAAGATATAGCATTTTCACTGCCAAAACAAAAACAACGCACAATCCTCCTGTTTTGTATCACTTTATAAAAATCTTCCAATGCATTACTCCTACACTGGTGCTGGAATGAGAAGAATGGCAATGTCAGTGTGATTCACAAATTGCTTCACTTTCATTTTCACTGTCTGATCAAAAGGGGGCATCCACGACTCCAGACACAAGGGCATGTACACAGTCAAGGGTTCAAATAAAGTGAATTTTATTACACAAAATGCCCTTTTCATTTACAAAAACGTACTCACAAGCATGATTCCAATAGTAATTCACCTCTATTCTCCTCCAGGTAAGTCTTGTCCTCTACCCCCCCGACTCTAACTTGCTTGGGTGAGATCGGATGGCTGCTTTTATGCTAAACCCGGGAGTACTTCTGGGGTCACATGATCGCACCCTAGAAGCATTTCTGGGTCAGGTGGAACCTCCTTAAAATGTGCAAGACCTCGCTCCAACAGCTCCCTCCGGTGGCACCCACGTTCTCCAACAAGGCTGTCCATCAGGGCTACAGTTCCCAAGGTGCTCAGTGAGGTGTACACATGAGAGCTCTACCCAAGGGATGCTGGCATCTGGCGTACTGGGGGACTACATGGCAGGACAGAGACAGTAGGTACCTTTCCTGTCTAGGATGCCTGTCCATCTAGATCCTCCCCTATGGCCTCCCAACTGGGTAAGGAATACCCATCCTCCATTTGGCACCTACAACCTATACACTGCATTGGATTTGTGTTTGAATTTTCACAGTTCTTGTGTTTCAATGTTCTGTGTTTTCAGTGATCAATAATAATCCATCAGCTTTGAGGACATGATTAAGTTACATGAACTTCTAAAGTTACATATGATAATGACCTTAACCACAACTCTAATTACTGTAATAAATCAATACTAGAAGAACAGTAGGTGAGTGGACTGAGAGTGGGTTAAGAGTGAAATTGATGCCACTGTGACAAAGTGGACTAAAACAAAATCAGTTAGTATAAGTAAAACGATACATTTGTTTATGGATCTTTAGAGCCGTACAAATAAAAATATGTTAAAGTTACATAAACACCAAAAAATAAGTAGAAATTAAACACTACAAGAAATTGTTTGAGCTCATGATGAATAATACACTTTAACGAAATGACACTCACGGTATGAAGGTTTAACATGAGCAAATGTTAGCCATATGGAATGTTTTATATTGTGTAATCTGGGGCTCCGCTCGCCAACCCCCCAGGTTTGGTTAACCGGATATACAATTTAAAGAGATTGTTATTTTCATGGGAATTGTTACATATGCATTATTTTCACTTTTACTTTAAAACTTCAGTTAAAACAATATTTGGAATTAACTTTTCTTCAAAATTGCATCGAATTTTGATTCCATGTTTGGACTTAAATCATGACAACGCAATGTATAACTGCCCGTGAGTGAATATCGTTTCTTTCTCTCTAATAAATAAACCGACTTTTTCAAATGTTTGTCCCTGCGATTTAATTGTCATAGCAAAAGCTATTCTCACAGGAAACTGTAAACATTTTAATACAAATGGCATATCAAGATCTCCTTTTGTGTCTAATGTTATTCGCAGAATATGTACTACATTACCTTTCTTGTCACCTGTCCACATTTTACATATTAGAATTGTTCAACCAATTTATAATGCAGATAATCTTGTTAAATTGCATAGTCCATCACTCATACATAAATTATGCAATAACATTACGCTACATCCTTCTTTCAACAGTAATTTGTCCGGTGGAAGACTGGATAGTGTTAACGTTTGTAGGTATTCTATGGGATATCGTAAATTTATGTTTTCATCTTTTGCATGATCACCATCAACTGCTTCTGCATAGTCTATTGACACACATTTAAACAATTTGCTGTGTAACCGATTGACAATTTTCACGTTAATTCGTTTGACTTCATTGTTTCTCGCTGCCATATTTAGATGAATGGGTGATTCTAACCTGGATCTTCGTAAATGTGTGTGTGTGTTTATAAGTAAGCCCTTTGATGGATTGGTGTCTGTCCAGGTTAAGTGCCGGAATGCACCTGATGACCGTGATCTTGTTTGAAAATAGTTGTAAGTAGGGCGTGACTTGAAAGAATTTAATGGCAAAAGTCCAAAAAGTCTCTTCAAAAAGTCACGTCTCATTCCAAGATTTTTTTATTGTAATAGAAAGATTTCCAGAATGCATGACCAGTTCTGAGCAATTAAAATATCACTTTATGTGATATAATGACTGTCATCTTGCTGATCACAAGTGTTCTGTACACTACACTTTAAAAACCACTGGCTTAGAACTTTTCCCTACCTTAGATTTTTCTAAATATTTTACTTAAAAGCTAATTTACAACAAACACACTCAGGTAACAAAAAGCTCCAAGTTTTCTAGGTGTAGAGTGTACAGATTGTATATACATCAGAACAATTGTTATGAGAATAGACCATATAGTCCAACAAACGTGTCCATCCTATTCATCTAGACTGTCCACGGTAACAACAAATTGAGATTTGAAGGCCCTAAAAGTCCATCTCTCCACCACACTACTTGGACATTTATTCCACGTGTCTATGGTTCTTTGTGTGAAAATAATCTTTCTAACCTTTGTGAAAAGTCTACATATAACAAGTTTCCAACTGTCTCCATGTTCTGGCTGAATTCATTTTAAAATAACAGTCTCAATCCACTGGACTAATTCCTTTCATAATTTAAACACTTCTGCATGTCATCTTTTAACCTTCATTTGCTTAACCTGAAAAGGTTCAAATCCTTCATTCACTCCTTATATCTCACTCAGCTTTGCTATTTGCATATTACTAATACTTGCCAATGGTTAAAAAATAAATAATTATAAACTGAAAATTCATCAGACAAATTAAGCAAAACATGGAAACCAAACAGCCTCCTTCCAATAAAAGTTACCACAGACATCTTTCTTAAATTTAATAATAAAACAGAAATTTGCACTTTCTTTTTATTACTACCTAGAACCACCTAAATAAACCAGAAATTCAAATATCAAAAGTATTTGACATGGAATTATTTGGAATAAATGTCTGCAGCCATTATGGCCCTCCCAGACTTGACTGATTGCCCCGGTATAGAGTGACTGACTTGTTCGGCTCAATTAAAAATTATTCTAAACATTTTTGTTATTTTTCTGCTAGGCATTTATCATTGAACAAATGAGCAGGGACCAGTTCTTTGTGAGCTGCAATGAAGCAATAAGTAAAACATGCAAACTTTGCTGAACACTCAGCTAATCATGGCCCTTACCTTCCATGGGGCTGTTGACATCTGTACGGTTAGCAAATACAAGGTCCACATATTCCAGCTGAAGTCTCTCCAGCGACCCCTTCAGGCCTGTGTAGAAAAGTAACCGCATCAGGTTGCAGATAACAGACTTTGAGAGACTACCCAATGGCATCCTGCAGAGTACCATAAAGCCCAGACAAACACTTTACATAATCTGTGGCCAGATGACAATTAGGATTTCCTAGAAGGGCCTTCAACTGTGTAGCCAAACTGATGTGGAGCCCATCTAACATGCCCCGCTCTTTCAACAAGCAATTCCTGGATAGAAGAACCTTTAGAGGTTCCTGCCACTGAGGCAACACTCCGGCCTACCTTCAATGATGTGCTTCCTGGACAGACCCCTCTCTGTTTCAGCCCTAGAACACAAGAAGCAGATGTTTTATGTGCAGCACCCACCACCTTATCCACCAATACAATGAATACATACATATTACAGATAAAAAAGAAAACTTGCACACAAAGAGCACATTCATGCATCTAGGGCATGCGAATTCTGTTAAGGACAGGTTAAAGCAAAAGCATTAATATTATTATTTTTTTTTATACGTTGTATATGCAGTAGCTATAAAAATAACTTTTTGTTTGGGTTTACTTTAAAGGATGGTAGCTGTCCACCCATTTCCTAAACATGCCTTTTTTATGATGATGTTTGTGGAGTAAGGGTGTCATATAAAATAAACTTTACCATACTAGTTAAATATTGTAAACTAAGACCACCATATACATTTCTCAAGCATACATATTAATATTATATACTGTAATATCTTACTGTGTAAACTCTATTGTAAGGTGCTTTGCATAAAGGTTCTTTACTATAGACCAGGGGTCTCCAACTCCAGTCCTGGAGAGCTACTGTGGCTGCAGGTTTTCATTCTAACCCTTTTCTTAATCAGTGACCAGATTTTGATGTTAATTAACTCTTTGTCTTAATTTTAATTGATGCACAACTTAAGACTCAGGCCCCTTAATTATTTCTTTTTTACTTAATTAGCAACACAAATAATATTAAGACACAAAATTAACCAACACATAAACAACAACCTGCATCCATCACACAATAACTGAATATAAAGAAAGGTGAAGGCCTCAGTAATGTTGATCTGCTCAGGTCCACAAAACATCTTGACAGCGCTCTTAAAAAAGAAAATCAACAGTTTTGGAAATGTCTACCATGGCAGAATGAGCACCATGGAATTAAATAACGGGTTTAATTAGCAACGACAATTGGCTTCAAATTAAGAAACTGAATGAAGTGAAGTTGGTTGGAGTTTGAGGCCCCAACTTAGTTGGTCATCTGTTGGCTCACTTCACATCAGATTTATGATTAGGTGTCGTTTAAGGAAAAAAGAATCAATTCAGCGGTCAGAGTCTCAAGAAAAGTCAATTAAAATTAAGGGAAATAATTAATTAGCAGCAAAACTGGTCACTAATTAAGACAAGAGTTAGAATGAAAACTTGCAGCCACAGTAGCTGTCTAGGACTGGAGTTGGAGACCCCTGCTATAGACAATGTCTGTCTAGGTTTCACACAAAAATAATAATAATTATATACCTCATTTATGCCCTGTTTTCCTGTGGGAAAGTGTTAATGAAAAGCACTTCAGCCACTATGGTTCTTTTTAAATTGGTGGACAAATTTATTCTGGAAATGTCTGAATTGCTACCCTTGATTTATATGTACACCCAATAATATTTACCTGTTTTACATTCACTCATCATTCATTGTCATCACAGACAACAATGGCCGAAACTGGCTACCTTAGTGTCAATATCTCTGTGATGGCCGAGGCTGGCTACCTCAAAATCAATACATGTCAGCAATTGCTGAAGCCCACTACCTCAGTATCAATATCTCTGTAACAGCCTAGCCTGGCTACATCAGCGTCAATAGATCTCAGCAATGGCCAAAGCTGGCGACCTCAGCGTATCTCTGTGATGGGTGAGGCTGGCTACCACAGTATCAGTACACCTCAGCAAGGGATGAGGCTAACTACTTCAGTGTCAAAATGGCTAAGGCTGGCTACCTCACCATCAACATATCTCAGCAAGGGCTGAGGCTGGCTACCTCAGTGTCAATATCTCTCAGCATAAATCAACGCTGCCTTACTCAGCATCAATATCTCTATGACGGCTGGTTACATTAGTGTCAATACATCTCAGCAAAGGCTGAGGCTAGCTACCTCAGCATGAATATTTTTGCAACAACCTAGTCTGGATACCTCAGCATCAATACATCTCAGCAGTGGCTGAAGCTGGCTACCGTGTGTTTATAGCTTAGTGTCAATACACCTCAGCAAGGGCAGAGGCTTGCTAGCACAGTGTCAATATCATAGTAAGAGCCAGAAGTCACTCATAAACCACACCCCTGTTGAAGTGGCCAAATTTCTACCACTGAATGAGATACATTTTAAACTATCTTAGCAAAGGCCAAGAGCCTCTTCAAGAACTACACTCCTACTGGGACTTCCCAAGAAGTCACCTTAGAAAGGGCTGCACAAATCTAGCAGAATGAGCACAGCTTATACCTGACAAAACATGCAAGACATACTCCAAAAAGGCCAGGAGGTTCGCCTGCCAGGTTACCTTTATCCTTTGCTTTTCCTGATCACTACCATTAAAACAGCTCTACAAATACCTAATCACTCGAACAAACATATTGAGGCAAATGATATAAATAAACAGGGCAAGTTTCACTGAGGTAATAGTCAGACATTAATTCAATCAATGTTTATGTTTATTTGCAGAGAAACCAGGCATTGAATACTAGAAGTCAAAAGTCAAGAAATCATACAACCTAAACTTTTCAAATCAATATCCAAAAAAGCGAGCTTCACTTCAGTGTAACTTTGAGTGCATTTTAGTATTTTAGTTTATTATTCTTAATCCAACTAGGGTTTTCTTTCAAAGTATGTGCCTCCATGGTGCAGACTTCCTTGCCTTTGATGGATCTAATTTTTATTTTGTAGATTGCGCTCTGCTTTTGTCTTTGGGCTGCATTTTATTTTAGTAGTGCTTCAGAACTGCCTATGGCCTATCTCTCTCTCATACTAATTCTGCATTCCTATAATAAAGGCTGTGTGTCATCCATCCTTTTTAAAAACAGTATGTCATTTGACTCTCCCAAATGCTGTATAACATCTGCGTCAGACCAATAGAGGTGCTTTCTTTTATACTGTGATGGCTATTTTTAGTATATCAACCAAAATCAGACAAGTGATAAGTACCCTTGGCTTTTGTTACATGTTAATATGAAACTATTTTAAGCTAATTAAAAGATACAAGTTAAACAGCACATTCCTCAAAAGCTCCTCTTTCACATGATATTATTATCATATGCACACTGGTTAGTTTATCTGAGGTTAACCATTTGAACAAACATTAAAATATTTTCCTAACTTTTGCTTTACATTTGCATATCCTTCCCAGAATTCTTACCTCACTTGCATCCCAGAATTCAACATTCTGGTCATACATGTCTGTAAGTTTAATAAGGTTAAATAAAATAAAATATAAAATACTGGAATTCAACAGTCTCTTATCTCCAGTCATCTGACTATGACTCATGCTCTTGGCTTCCTGTTAGGTAAAGCCAGGTAAAGCCAGGTAAAGCCAGACAAATTAGCACATTTCCAGAGGTCCCTGAAAAAACCCACTTTTACAATGTTGTTATCCCTGTCATTTTATCCCTGTTTTTTAGCATCAGATAAAAGAACAGATCTAAGAAACTCCATTTCTAGAGGGGTCTCAAACTTGGCTCGCAATGTCTTCTAAAACATTTACTTTTAAACCTTTGTAAGCCCATCTTTTGTCTCATGTAGAGTCAGACACAGCAGCTGTTGAGAGAATGATGTAATTACCTGCCTGTCAGGACATTTTTGCTAAACTCCTGTTTAAAAACTCTTAATTAAAAGTAATGAGTTTTCCTTTGAGCTGTATAATATAGTTATAGTCTTGGTCTCACAGTTTATTCATTTGTAAGCTACATCTTCCTAAAATTAAACACTCAAATTAAAGACTACTTATTTAATAATCTGAAAAAAGCTTTCATCTTCATTACATACCCTGTGTTTGCTGGGACAGACTCTATCTTCCCCATGTCCCTGCCCTGGATATGTGGGTTAGGAAGATGGATAGATTTATGTACTTCACTTAAACAAGTAATCTTAAGGTGCTTTACAATATAAGAAGCAAACACAGAGACACTCCAATAGAATAGTCAAAAAACATTTGAAAACTCCTCATATGAAGAAATAAAACCTTTAGGGTTTGGGGTGAATATTATTTACTATGTGACAAATGTGTTTCACTGGTGTTGGCTGAACCTTCAGCTCCAAAGTCTTAGCCACTAAACCACAAGAGCTGCCCATAAATAATTAATTACTGCTAAGTGTGTCAACTGCACCTCTCTGGGGTTGCTCTTTCTCAGGTAGTGGTGATGGAGGCCTGTGTGTTTTAAGGGGAGACCTTGGACATACTGCTTGCATTGGGTGTGCTCCCTTTCACCAACCCTGAGATGACTAACACAAGTAGCTTTGAAACAGAATGGAAGGATAACATTCACTTGGAGCACCAGAGCCAGTTTTTACATCAATCATACTTGTACAGTCCTCAAACAGCAAACATGTTTTGCAAACATTTTCACATTTTAAGCCCTTGCCAAATTTATACTTTGCAGAGTAATGAGAGGAACCAACACATTAGGTTAACTGACAACTTTAACTGGTTTAGTATAAGTGAATGCTAGTTTGTGAGCAAGACTAGCTCATAAAGAGTTGTGTCCTGCCGTGCACCTGATGCTGCTGGCAAAAACCCTGGGTCCCCACAATTCTAATATAGAGAATGGAAGTTTAGATTCAGAGTCTATCTTAGCTGAATTGGCCACAAGGGAGGAAACCACCATAAATTGCAATTTAGAATAATTCATCACATAGTACTTTTCTCCGCTTGGCTCCACTTCAGCTACTACTTTCACCAATGCATATGTCATTCCATTCTGAGTATCATCTAACATTTTATTTTTTTTATCTCCTCTTTGTCTTCTCTTCAGGAACCTATCTTTGATTGGCTTGTTAATTTTGCTCTTCTCTCTTCCCACAACATGCCCAATCCAGTTTCCATCATCTTCTCAACTAACAGGATGAGCTTGCCTCCAACCTGATACATTACTTCTTAATTTGTTTTCCTTTCTTTCCAAGTTACAGGGGTGGACAAAGTAACAGAAAAAATACACAAAGAAGAAGTTTAATTCTGAAGCAGCTCTATCACAATTACAAATGCAGCAGCAATGGCAAGTACAGTGCCTGCATAGGCATCGAATGCAACCGAATGTTATGCCATGCATACATTTTCTAACTTGTTCAGGTTTATTTTTGCCTCAAAATCTTTTGCTGCTTCTTTTATCTTGGTGACTAAAATGTGTAACCCTTCATCTGTTTTAACAAACACTGCTCTGTCATCTGCAAATCTGCATGATCACAATGTTTATCCTCCAATCAAGACGCCCTCCTTTAGGATTTCCCACTCTCCTTATTGCTTCGACACAGACTGTGAAAAGTGTTTGTGATAATTTGCACCTCTGCTGCTGTCAATCACTGCATTATCTGATTCACCATTAAACTATTTGTCCTGTTGCTGACTGACCCTTTTCTTCTTCTTTTTCTTTATTTCTCTGTGAAGTCTTCTTTACCAAACTATAAAACAATTCTGACTGGAACACTGCTATGTCCTGGTTGAACACACCATTGAGTCACTGTCTTTTTGACATTGGCATGTTTTCCATGTGTTTGCTTGGTTCTTCTCCACTTTCCCCAATGTTATGCCCTGTGATGGACTGACAAACTGCCCATGACTGGTTCTTGAAAGGAACTAAGGGCTTCAAGGATTGGATCCTGGCATCCCATAACCCATAAGAGAAAATAGTTTTGGAAAATAAATGAATTCATAAAATAGTTTTTCAGTTTAGGAATAAATCATTAAAATGTCCATCTGTCCATTTTTCAGAATCTACTACTGTATATCCAATTAAAGAACACTTGAGAGATGGAACCTCTGCAGAAACCAAAACCTGGAGTGAATGTCATGCACTCATTCATAAATTGTCAGTTTAGAGTATTCGGTCAACATGCCAATAGTGCAAGGACTGTTAGTGGAAACCCAAACCATGGAGAAGGCACCCTAGATATGGGGCCAAATGATGTGAGATGGCAGCTACTATATCCAATCTGCACTAAATTATTACACTTCTAAAATATTCCTCAATTCCTAAATTAATTTAATGACAGCAATAATTTTTTTTTTAAATAAAGGGCATTGCCACCTTATGGATCCAATGACCTGGTTTCAAAGTTCAACCAGAGGCTCTTTGTTTGAAGACTACATATTCTGTGTGACTATTTGGGATTTGTCCCACATGGAAACTCTAAATTAACATGTGCATGAGTGTTCCCTGCAACAGACTGGGTCCCCATTTAGATTCAGTTCCAGACCATGCACCAAAAGCTGTTGAGCTCCTGCATCACCAAAAATTCTTAAATTCATTAATATTTTAAATCACCAGTTCATAAAGTAAGTCTTAAATTCAATGATTTATTTTTTAACTAATTCCTAACATCAGAATCAGAATATCTTTATTGTCATTGTAACAAATACAATGAAATTAGGTGCAGTCCCTGCGGTGTCAAAATATAAATAAATATAATTACAAAAGGATAGGAAAGGATAAGGATTAAGGATAACATTACAGACTAGGAACAGAATTAAACTCTTTAGATACATTTCCCAGAGGGTTTATTGATAAGGGAGTTCTATCTATCTATCTATCTATCTATCTATCTATCTATCTATCTATCTATCTATCTATCTATCTATCTATCTATCTATCTATC
>JANRMT010062791.1:140961408-140990964 GCA_026402145.1 Polypterus bichir lapradei
CTATCTATCTATCTATCTATCTATCTATCTATCTATCTATCTATCTAAACTTCTGCTGAATAATTTGCTAGCTTTAAGTCCTCCGTGTTAGTGTGTCATGAAGAGGATGCGCAGCATTGTTCATAATGGCACTCAGTTTTGTTTTAGTTCTCTCCTCCTCTACTACCTCCAGGGGATCCAGAGTGTATCCTATAGCTAAGTCTGCTCTTTCAATTAGTTTGTTGGTTTGATGGGCCTCTTGTGAGTTGATGTTACTGACCCGGCATGCTACAGTGTAGCAATTCACAGTGGCCATTACAGGGTTGTAGGAAAGATATCACTGCCCACATTAAAGGAACGCAGTCTCCTAAGAAAGAAGAGCCTGCTCTGCCCGTTCTTATGTAGATCTTCTGTGTTATGAAGACCAGTCCAACCTGTCACTGAACTGGACCCCCAAATACTTGAAGGAGTGGACCACTTCTATATCTACTCCCTGAACAGTGAACAGAAATAGAGACTCTTTGGTACAGTGAAAGTTAGTATTTATTATTTATTAAATTCAAAATGAATATGTATTATTAATTATATTATAATTCGGTAGTTAATTATTGTTCATTATTATATTATTCATATTTTTTTAAAAGTTAACATTCATTACTTCTGTTTTTATTTTTTTGTGCTGTCCTAAAGACATCATGCTGCTTTTCATGGCACATTTAGCTTCCTAGGACGATTTCTTGTTACAGTGGTTCAGTTAGAATTGTCAGTAGGTGACTTATGAGACACTGGCCTCTTTAAAGAGTCACAGGTCAGTAAGACTCTGTTTGTACTTTACTCTGTTTAGACTCTCTTCAAAAAGAACTAAAAAGAAAGGCATTTTTCTTAGGGAATTACAGGTTTCTGACAATACCTGCAAGACTTACATTTTTCATCCTCCTTTCTAAATGAAAGCTCGCTCAACTCTTTGACCTTTCCTTGTTCTAAGGCTATGGGATTTCATTAAGTAAAAAACTGGAGATTTGACTTAAGGTCTCATTTTCAGTCAGGGAAGGACCTTTGAGACAACAGTGCCTCAATTATATTATTTTACTTTTATTTCTTATTCCATCCTCGAACGCCATGCTGGCTAGGCTTCTTTCCTAAAGACCCAGTCCATACAGAGTGTGTGTTGCCCCACTGGTTGTAGTGAACAGGGACAGATAGCTGTACTCACCAAGAATGTCAAGGCTGATAATCCATATATTTTAATGTAGGTTTCTGGCAAGAAGTTATGTAAAGTATCAGAATGTGATAACCATTGACAACTTGAAGGTAAAAGGACGATTTCTTTAACCTAAAATACAATATGGCAGAAGGTAAAGCTATGACTAAAGCAGCACCAGTAGCAAAGAGGAAGCTTGGGACATACCAGCATGTATCAAATTAAAAAAGGAGGGGTGGGGTTAGGAATGTAGCAAACTGGCTAATAACAATATTAAAACAGGCTGTTGTAGTAGTACATTTCTAATATTTGTTTGTGTTTAACAATCATTGCAAGCATTCTTTCTCTTAAATTACTGACAGAGTTTATTCCCTGGTTTATATTTATTTTTTATTTTTTTGTTGTTTTTTTAACTTTGAATAATCATTTTTCATTTTTCTGTTATTTCTGCTGGTTTTGATAATTATTCATTAATTATGTACTATGCCTTTAAAGTTGTGTATCATTTAATATCTATGTGTAATAAATTGTTCTATTTTGTCTCTTGTACTTTGTGGGTGGAGCCTCAAGAGGCGGGCCACTCTGATGTCACAGCTGAAGGACCACCCTCAACCTTTATTCCCTGAAGCTTAGAGTGGATCCTTCAGTGGTCTATGGACATTCATTTTGTGCATTTATCTGTGAATATTGGATTTTCTGGTTTATTGGTATTTTTGCTTCTGTTCTTATTGCTATTTAGATTTGGGACCTGACCATCTATGCCGGTCTTCTAGGCAACTCCTTTCTGTCTTTTTGCCCTTTTAGTTCTGTTTGATATTTTCAGAATAAATAGTCTCATTTATAAAAATTCTGCTAAAGTGTCATGGTTCTGTCTGATTGTGTTCTTCGTTCTCCATTCAAGTGTCTTCTTTGTGTAATTTCAGGTACAGTATGTTTCATGTTTATCATGTTGATTTTTTTTTAATACATTATTGTGTAGTATAGTTTCTGTATGTGGTCAAGTGTTCTGTTATGTCCCTTGTTTTGTCTTTTTCCCCCAAGAAGCTGAACCATTTGTCACACAATGGAGCTGCCCCCAAACCTATAAAAGCTGGGAAGACCCACTTGTCAAATATGGTTCATTTGAATTGTGGTGTTGGTGAGTTCTTGTGAGTTATTGCGCTTTTGTGATTTCCTGTATTCTGTGGCCATTGTGCTATGTTTTTGACCATTCTTTCTAGTTTTATGTATTTTGCTGGGGATTGCCTCTGTTGCTTTAAGCAACTTCTGTCTGTGCCATTTACACTCCTTGAATTTTTTTGTTAAGAAGAACATTTTTGCAAAAATGAATAATTTCCTTTATAAATATTCTTTGTTCATTGCCATTCTTTATATGGGGTTAAAGTTAGGTTTAGGGTAAGGGTTTTCCTACAGTTTTTGGGACTTTATACTTGGATATTCCCAAGATCATAACACGTTTCTCACAACATATTTTACAGTTCTTTTACATTGATTGGCATGTTTGTGTATTTTATAGTTTGTTGGACATTATAATAGTGTGTTTAGAACTTTGGAACTCAGTTCATTATTTGGGCCTAAGTAGGCTAAAGCCTTATTTGGTGTATGGAGTGAGAACAATTCTATGCTGGCTGGGAAGGTCTGGTCTGGATAGTATAGGCCTTAGAAGGCCTCACATCCTCTTAACTTTAGAAGTGCATTGAAATCTCAACATTTTTAAATCAGGGAAATATTATTTTCCTGAAAAATCAAAAAAAAAAAAATAAAATAGAAGGAGACACTGAAATTAAAGTGGATGACATCTTATTTTTTAAGGGGGGCTCTGCCACTGTAATGGAAATGAACACAAATGCAGGCCTCCCCCACAGGGTTATGAAGTTGCAGAAGCAATCCTATCAGCACCACCCACAACCCACAGTGGCCTAGATCCCAGTTCAGAGTTTGACAAGACTGAAACTAGTGACAAGAGTTCCCTGAAAATGATTCTGGGAAGTCACTTGGAGTAATGGCAGGATCTACCATCAGGGTGACTTGGGTGCATACCTTGAGACCCTGCTCACAAAGCAGTCTTTGCATTTGCGAGAGAAAAAATACTTAACAACAGAAAAAGTTGACATTTTTATTGAGAGTACAGGCAACTGCAGCGATCCACTATCCAGCATGTACTCCTACCCTACTTCAATCCCCACAATTATAAACTTATCCAATGAGGCCTAAATTAAAAGCTTTAAAAAGAAAAATATGAGTCCCAGGTTCGTTGATATGTGCAGACTACGACCGGAGCTGGTATCTAAAAATTCACCTTTAGGAGATGGTACATTTGATGTGCTACCATGCTGCAAAACAGAAAATAGATGGCATTTCAAAATGAAAGCGCAATGGTGCAGCAAAGAAAAAACAAAGAAGCAGAAGCAAACAGAGGCAAAATATGTTATTTCTCTTGTAAATACAGTAGTTGAGACTAATAACAGCTACCTTGTAGATAGTCAGAAAAGGGATATTATTACCGCTTATCAAAAGAGAGTTGAATTCCTACAGATGTGAAGTTGCACTCATTAATTAGTTTGTTACATTCACTGCAATACACACGTAATATAAAGTTTTGTAATTTTATGTACTTCAGTTCCTGTACCTCATTTATTACTGACATATGTGATGCAGGGATGTGCGGTCAGGGGAGGCAGATGAGGCAGAGCCTCACCTGTCATCATGAAAAGTAAAAAAATAATAATAATAAAATAAATTTGTCCACCAGTCTGTGCTATAAGTTTGTTTTTGGTATGATTCCAATAACTTTGATCATTTTATAGTCAAAATTGCTGAATTGGCACATTTCCTGTTCACATAGAGGGGAGAAATGCAAGGTTTGGCAGAGACGAGCCTCACCTCACCTTGGACTGCGCTCTCCCTCACACACTGGATTCATGCCTAAACTTGGCGTGTGCCTACTGCTGTCTGTCTGTATGTCGGTAATTAAATGTTTGTAGACACGTTTATTATACACCCTGACTTTCTACAGTCTGGCTAATATCTTTACTGAATGTGTGTGACATTTAGTCTTGCTGATTAGACACAAAGACACAAAATCGCAGTGAAAAGGCACAAGTTGAGGCCGACAGTACTGTGGCGCACTGAAGGGGGTGCACGTGAGCCCAACAGGTGCTTGTTGCTGCTGACACAGAGGCGCCAATAAGTTAGCGATATCAGAAAGTCAAGTGCACTGCAGTGGTCCGTTTATTTTTATTTTTTGTTCCGACTAACTGCCAAAATGGAAGATTAAGATTTTTGAAACTAAAGGAAAATAAGGAGGACTTTTACAAGAAATTGACGGAGATTTTCATGGAGAAGGATAGGCACATGGACTTCATTTAAAAGTAAAGGTAAGACCATAAAAGGTATTCAATTTAAGAAAAAACAATCCAATGTTTTGATTTTGATCTTAAATAAAATATTCTTTTTGTTTTTCTTGTTATCCTTTTGTTGAGCAGTATGTATTAAATTGATTAAAGCATCAGAATTAAAAGCTTTTAAAAACAACTAAATATTTCAATTAAGGTCAAAATTAAAATCCTTTTTGTACACCGCTCTATACTTTCATTTGTAGTGAATAAGTGTGAATTGTGGAATTGCAATGGCAAATTTAGAACACATGGAGGATGCTGAACAAATGCGCTCTCTCCACTCTCTCTATAAATGTAACATTCTTTCTTAGCCAATATGTACTTTACCTATGTTTGTGTAAAGGATGCTGATGAGATATGAAACATAACCAGTAGTCAATGTGCATGCTGGCTGACAACTGAATAGTGAATAATCTACTCTTTTGTGTTCATATATTTGTAAATATGACTCTGAAGGACTCAGTGCCTCACCAGCCATGAACCTCACCACACATCACTGATGTGATGTTCATAATTTGTCAATATATGTGTGTGCCTAGAGGTGTAATGGAGGTGAGATGAGGAGGAGCCTTCAGAGCTTCAATACACTCTGGCCTGTGGGGTCTTAATTCAGTCTTGCCTGGAGCACTGATTGACAGAATATACAGAAAATGTTCCAGACTAAAGAGAGCTAACAGTCAAGTTGTTGGATAATAGAATAATAGTCAGCAAAAAACGAAGGATTTAAGGAGTTGCTCAAGTAAACAATTGGAGCACTATGAGCTTATGCTGGATAGAATCAAGAAACATTTTTGGAGCAGCTTTTACAAAATGTAGATTAGTATTGAAAAAACAAATTGAGAGTGAAATGGATAAACTTGTGATCTACTCTTTGCACTCTCATGGGACACACATTACTGCAGATTTAGAGCTCATTATATCTCACACAGAGGCAAATTCAGCAGCTTTTCACACATAAAATAAAAACATGAGAAGTTTAAGAAACAAGAGGAGACCATCCAGTCCATCAGGGTTATTTAGTTAACTAACAGCTAAGTTGTCTCATCATCACATCCAAATGTTAATTATTATTAAGGTTTCTATGTCAACTGCATCATTCGGCAGATTATTCCATAACCCTTGGTGTGATAATGAAATCATCTGAATCAAAGTAGGGGAGTGTGCATTTTGTTTAATTTGCCCATTTCTGCAGAAGCAAACATGGAAAGTTCATTCAGGAAACATTGTTCTAGATTGGCCAAAATATTAGTCTAAAGGTCTAAGGGTCTAAACAAGAGTAAATTCATGCCAGACCAGGGGGTGGCAGAGTGCGCGGACCTTTTTTCTCGCTTTCCTGCAGACCGTTCACAGGAAATTCCACCTGGCCCTAATAGCATCACTTCTGGTTCCAGCCATTCTGATGAGTTCACTTCCGGTTCGGCTCATCCTGATGACATCACGTCCGGTGTAGCACCTATGAAAGAAGAGCCTTCCGGTTCCGGCCCTTTTGATGATGTCACGTCCAGGTCCGAACCTATGGAAGAGGACCCTTCTGCTTCCGCCCTGGATGACCTCTCTTCCCTTGCTGGCCTTTAAAACCGCCATATTTACTCTAACTCATCAGTTTGTACTCCGTTCTGAGCACATCAGTTTATCCTTTTGCAGCCAGGAAATATTATACGGGTGGCTGCCCCAAACCTTTTTCTGACTCTTGCGTCCGTTTTTTGTGACAGTGTTAACCTAAGCTTCAGGTTTCATGATTGGTCAATTACATTACATAGAATAATTAATCTCTTTAATGTTATGTTTCTCAGTATCCTTCCAAAGGCCGCAATAAGTAATATCCTTGCAAATCTCATTTAAACTGAGGAACTGTGGACCTTTTCATTGGCATAAACTGGTCAACCAAATGTACAAAGTCATTGGATTATAGTGATTAGTGGGCCATGTCTAAAAGCTGTGCTATTATCATTGATAAGACTGGACCATTCACACGTATCCTCCAAGTGACAGCATGTGAACTATAAACGCTTCTCACTGCTTCGGCATGACATATGTAGGGGGTTTGCTGTAGATGGGGGATGGGCCTGTCACTTGCTGGAGTGAACACTCTTGTCCTGCTAATGGTGCTAATCAACAAAGGAATTGATAAGTAGTGCTGCTCTAGGACATGAAACAATGATCATTTCAATATGACTATTTAGTACAATCAATTATACTACCTTCGCCTGTGAAGGTTTTCAAGTTATGATACTGTATATAAATTAGTTGTAATTCAAACGTAACTGGACTTGCTGTGTATTCTTGAAGATGTTGCACCATTCATCTTATTCACCATTCATCTTCTTCGGCTCAACAGTATTTCCATACTATTCATTTGAAGTGAAAAAGCCATGAGTGGTGAAATGTCATTAAGAATGCACAGGAAGTCCAGTTGCTTTTGACTTACTACTAACAGATACACTCAATTTATGGCTCACAGTGCTGATATCTATATACAGTGTAGTCACCACCAAAACAGTTTTCACATTTTATTTTTATACAACACTGAATCACTTGGATTTACTTTTTTTAATTGATCAACAGAAAAAGACTCTTTAATGTCAAAGTCAAAACAGATCTCCACACACAAAATAATTCATCTCATAAGTATTCACCCTCTTTAATATGACCCAAATAAATCATGACTGGTTTGGCCAATTGGTTTTAGAAGTCACAGAATTAGTTCATTGGAGATCACCAGTCTGGGGTTTCAGTTGATTAGAGTCTAAATGGACCTTCTTTGGCACGGCCAACTTTTGCTGGGTCAGTATGGTGGCCTGATGGCCACAATGAAGACAAAAGAACAGTCCAAGCTATGGTAGGGGATTGAAATGTGCAAGTCAGTGGATGGAAACAAGAAAATGTCCAAATCACTGAATATTCCTTGGAGTCCAGTTAAATCAATCATTAAGCCATGGAAAGAGTATGGCACAACTGTAAATCTGCCTGATGCAGGCCATTAACAAATACTGAGTAATCGTGCAAGAAGAAGACTAGTGAGGCAGGTCACCAAGAGACATATGAGAACTCTAAAGGAGTTACAAGCTACATTGAAATGTGATTGCAGAGACTGTGCAGACAACAACTGTTACCCAGGTGCTTCACCAGTCTTAATTTTATTGGAGAATGGCAAAAAGGAAGCCAATGTTTAAAAATGTGCACATAATGTCTTGGTTAGAGTTTGACAGAAAGTACGTGGGAGTCTCTAAAGTCAACTAGAAGAAGGTTCTGTGGTCTGTGGTTTTTTTGGCCATCAGACTAAATATCATATTTGAACACTGCACATTATCAAAACAAGCCATCCTCATTGTGAAGTCGTGGCAGCATTAGGCAGCGGGGATGCTTATCTGGAACAGATCTCAGAAAGTCTGAGGGTAGAGGGGAAAATTAATGCAACAAAATATGGGGAAACCCTGATGGAAAATCTGATGTGATCTGTAAGGAACTTGCACCTTTGAAGAAGATTTGATTTCCTGCAAGACAATGACCCCAAGGAGAAAGCCAAAGCTACACAGGAATTGCTTAAAAATGGCAAAGTTAATGTCCTGGGGTGGCCAAATCAGAGTCCAGAATTCAATGTAATTGAGAATTCGCAGCTGGATTTGACAAAGGCTATTCACTCATGAACACCATAATACCTGACACAGCTTGAGCAGTTTTACAAAGAAGAATGGCAGTGTGCAGATGTCCATCCATCCATCCATTATCCAACCCACTATATCCTAACTGCAGGGTCACGGGGGTCTGCTGGAGCCAATCCCAGCCAACACAGGGCGCAAGGCAGGAAACAAACCCCAGGCAGGGTGCACACACACACACACACCAAGCACAATTTAGAATCGCCAATGCTCCTAACCTGCATGCCTTTGGACTGTGGGAGGAAACCGGAGTACCCGGAGGAAACCCACACAGACACGGGGAGAACATGCCACCTTCACGCAGGAAGGACCCGGGAAGCGAACCCGAGTCTCCTAACTGCGAGGCAGCAGCGCTACCCACTGCGCCACTGTGCTGCCTCATGTGCAGATGTGCAAAGCGAATAGAGACCCGAGCTCACAGGCTCAGGGCTGTCATGGCTACCACACAAGCAGGTAAATACTGACTGAATAAGTTTGAGATCTAATATTTTGTGTTATATATCTTCAATTAATTTATGCTTCTTTTCAAAGATCTGTATTTACTTTGACATTACTTTTTATGTTGACAATGTTGCGTAACAGCAATATGTGAAAACTTCCAAGGGGTGAATACTTTCTATAGACACTGCAAAAGTGATGTCGGAAGTGACTCAAAGTGTGCTAAATTCTTGAAGCACAGCTGCAAACTATAAACACGGAATAATGAAGATAAGTATCATGTCACCACGAGCAGTCATAAACAACATGAACTATCACAAATGGTGCACTTGGGTTTCCTTCTGCACATTTTGCATGGCTTTCATGTAACCCACTATATTGCAGACTGACCCTGAGGAACTGATCTTTAACTCCATGTGAAGAAAATCCTTTGAGTGAATAGCAAAGTGTAAACCACACTTCTTGAAGAGTCGTGTTTGGCATTCATCAAGACACATCTACACAGCATCTGACGTCAGTTGTAATGGGCATGTCATAATGCAGTTTAAGTTGGCAAATTGTAACAGATGAAGTCCAGTCTGAATGCTCAGAGTGGACATCTGCATTGTACCCTCAAATGCAGAATTGCTTTGGTTTTCAGCGTCTCTTAAAAATCTTTCTAATGAAGAGTGGAGTTGGAGCTGAGCTCATTCTGCTGGTTTTAATGAGGAGACGTAAGGTATTCTAGTTCTGGATATGGAGGATCCCTACTGATGGCTTGCAGTATTAGATGAAGAAAGAAAGAAAACAAAAGTCATTCTCACCTCATCAGAAATCTGGGAGCCAAAAGTCACCCACGTGCCTAGGAAAAAAAAAAAACACAGAGGAGCATTAGCACCTAAAAATAAGATGACAGACCACGTTCCGCTTCAGCAGCCTCTTAATAAACACGGCCATGCGCGTTGCTCGGAGGTTGCTTATTAACAAAGAACAGCAGCAGCCTATTACTGTGTCACTTCACACTTTGTGTCAAGCTAGGAATTTAATTACTGCGCCCTTCCGTTACCAGGGTACTCCAGGAACGGTTGCACACGCTGCGCTATGGCCGGTGCTGTCATTTAAAAAGCTTGGCGACACAGCAGATATGACAACTGAAATGAGCAGCTCAGTGTAAACAACAGTGAAATGACTGCCGTAAATTAAGAGGCTCGTTAGCCAAACTTGCAGTAAACAGGTTTCCGAAAGCTGTCAGCAACGGCTATAAAGACAACTGCACTGACCCGTAGGCAAGTGCTGATGAGAGCGGATTTATACTTCTCTGAGTGTGTGGCTTGAAATTCTGCAGTTCTGCCTTTTTGTGGATATGTGAGATATATCTTGAAAGGTGATATTTCTCTGCATGTTCGTCTGTCTGGCTGGAGTTTTGACTATAATAATGAGGCGTCCTCATACCCCACAAGCACACACAGAGGTAAGATCCCCACGAGGCATACTGGAAACAAGATGTTACCAAATGTCAAACTATATGGAAGAGGGAGAAGTTTTAATCTGACAATCAAGAGGATGTGCTTAACATTTGACATTCAAGAGGAATCTGACTATTTTTGGATCACACAGTTATGAATGTCACTCTTGCTATGACAAGTTTTTGGCAAATCGGGGTGCTCTTATGCCTATATAGGGGTGGCATGCTGACATGGGTAATAATCCTGTGTATTTGAACCCTGGTTTAGTTATCGGCAGCAGTGCATATGTTCACATAAATGCATGGGTGTTATGGCACATAGAGCTGCTGCCTCAGAGCGTTTCGACTCGTGTTGAATTTGAAGCTGAGGTGCTGTCTGTGCGCAGTTGGCATCTTTATCTGTTTCCAACAAGGTTTCCTTGAAAATTCAAAGACATACTTTCAAGTTATAGGCGATTCTAAATGACCCCAGTGTGAAAGTGTTTGCTTGTAATGCAGTGAATTTCCACACAATTAGATTTTAATTATCTTACGTAACATTTTTAAATCTGGCAGGAGACCAAAGTCTATCCAAAAGGAAGGAACCAGTCAGTTCATCAGAGAGCCCAGTCATGCACATACCCACACTTAAATATTAGACCAATTAGGAAATGACAATTAACCTACAACTTATGTGTTTGGGGATGTGTGAGGAACACCAGAATAGCTGGACAAAAAACCCACATAGACACAAGGACAATGACAGGTCAGAAGATTCACAACGGGATATTGGATCCATGAGAGCAGAAGTAGTAACCACTTCCACTCTCTTAATGAGTTTGCATTACTTTATTTTGCATTCTTGTGTGTTCTGTAACACACCTTATAATGATAATATTAACAATAATGATATATTTTATTTATATAGCACCTTTCCCATATTGATCACTTGAAAGGTGCTATATAAAAAGAAGATTAATTCCCCAGTAGTTGGCACAGACTCTAGCTTCATCATTGCTCTGATCATACAGCATCCATAAACTCTTTTCTCAAAAGTCCTGCTCCACATGCCAGAAATCTGTTAAATTATTATTACTTTGTTTCCCTAAAAATCAACTCTTTTAATTCTGTACTGCAGTTTGAAACTTAAATGCAAGTCAACAACTCGATCGACTGATTGCAGTTTCTGCTTTACATCAGTCCTGAAATAGCTAAGCTGAAGGCGGTTAAACTGATGCTCTGTGGCATTTGAACAAAAACAAGGAAATCTTTTTAAGGCTTCTGGATTGTGGCACAGTGGTTAATGATGTTTCCTCACAGCTCTTGGGATCTGGCTTTAATTACCACTATGTCACTCTATCTGTGTGGTCTTCATATGCTCTTCTTTTATTCAGGTGCTCCAGTTTCCCATCACTAACCTGGTTGATGGACTATCTGTTGGACAGACCATAGTTTGTGAGACTCAAGGACTGTGTGCAACACTGGACCACCACAAGGAACAGTCCTGTCTCCTTTTCTCTTCACACTGTACACATCAGACTATAAATATAAGACCAGGTCAGGTCACTGGCAGGAATTCTCAGATGGAGAATTTTGCTTCTTTGTGCAAAGAGAATTGTCTGCATTTTAACATCAGCAAAACCAAGGAACTGGTTATTGACTTTTGCCGTACCAAAGAGTAGTCACTATTCAAGAAGTGGATATAGAGGCGGTGCACTCTGCAAATACTTGGGGGTCCACATCAATGACACACTGGACTGGTCTTGTAACACAGAAAATCAATATAAGAAAGGGAAGAGCAGGCTCATTTTCCTTAGGAGACTGTGTTCCTTTACTATGAGAAGTGACATCCTTCACATCTTTTACAACTCAATGATTTCCAGTGTGATTTTCTACATTGTGCTGTGTTGGGCTGGTAACATCACTTCAAGAAAGGCCCACTGAATCAACAGGCTAAATAAAAGGGCAGGCTCAGTTATAGGACACAGTTTGGACCCCCTGGAGGTTGTGGTGAAGGAGAGGATACAAAACTGAGTGCCATTGTGAAAAATCTATATAACAATCATGTGAACTCAATCTGGGTCTTCCTCATACAGGTTCAGTGCCTTAAACTATCTTTGGTGTGGCTTGTCCACTTGCACTTGCTTTTACCTCCCATCTTACCTCCTCAATCTGGACCTCCCACTAGTCAAGCTTTTGTCCTTCCACTCCCCTGAATCTATCTATCTATCTATCTATCTATCTATCTATCTATCTATCTATCTATCTATCTATCTATCTATCTATCCTGCATGTCATGCACATTTCACATTGGCCAAGGAGGTGGAGTGTGTGAGTCTGTCCAGTGATGGGTGGAAATTGTTGCTTCTGCAAATGCAAGTTCAGCTCTGGTCCCTGATTCAAGTTCTTAGACCTGTCAGTGTTTGTCTTGATTCTGCACATACAGTATTACATGGATCTTCTTAATCTATCTCAGCTTCTTCCCACATCCCAAAAACATGCACATCTAAGTTGTCCAGTGTGTGTTTCTGCTGAAGTGGTATCCCTTCCCACGCTGGTTCCTATCTAATCATCAATATTGCCGAGTTCGTCTCTGGCCCTGTGTGATTTTGACTTGGAGAGTAAAGCTTAGAAAATGGACGCCTGAATGAAGAAAATGGATGTTGTGTATGTACAGTGGATTTAGAAGGTATTCAAACCTCTTTACTTTCTGTGCGCTTTATTGTGTTGCAGATTTAATTTTAAATGGAAAAAGTTGCCGTTTTTTCTCATCAATCTACACTCATTAACCCATAATGACAAAGTGAAAATATGTTTTCTCATATTTGTTCATTTATAAAAAATCAAAAAGTGAAATCTCTCAATTATGTAAATACTCAGATCATTTAATTTGCTGGTATATTCCAGTTTGTGCTAAGGTGCATCCTGTTTGCTTTAATTATCCTTGACATATTTAAAGAACTTGATTGAAGTTCACCTGTGGCAAACTAAATCGATTGGACATCATTTAGAAAGTCAAAAACCTGTGTATAGAAGGTCCCACAATCCCCATTGCAAGTCAGGACAAAAAACCAAGCCATGAAGTCTAAGGAACTCTCTGTAGACATCTTGATAAAATTGTGCTGAAGCATAGATCAGAGCAAAGAGCTCAAAACCATTTCTAAAATTCTGAGTGTTCCCAGGAGCACAGTGGTCTCAATAATTGTGAAATGGAAGAAGTGTAGAACCAAGACTCTTTCTAGAGTTGGCCATTAGGCCAAACTATGTAACCAGGCAAGAAAGGTCTTGCTCAGGGGAGATGACCAAAAACACAAAAGGAATCTCTAAGAGAACTTCAGAAGTCCTCTGCTGAGAAGGTTGAACCTGTTGGAAGGATGACCATTTCAGCAGTGCTCCATCAATTAGGTGTTTATTGGAGGTTGATAAACAGCATTTAAAGGACTCGGAGAGCATAATGAAAAAGATCCTCGGGTTTGATGTGACAAAAAGTGAACTCTTTGAGTAGAACTCTGAGCACAATGCCTGGCAAAGACCAAGCCCTGCTCATCACTGGCTTAATAGCATCCCTATGGTGAAGCATGGTGGTGACAGTTTCATGCTATTGGAGTGCTTCTCAGCAGCTAGGTCAGGTACAATAGACTGGTCAGAACTGAAGAAAGAAGATATGCAGCCCAATACAGAGAGGTCCTTGAAGAAAACCTGCTATTGAGTGCACACAACCTCAGATAGGGGCAACAATTCACCTTTCAGCATGTCAACAACCCAACATATGTGGCCAAGGCATTGTAGGAGTGGATTTGGGACAAGGCTTGGAGTGTCCTAGAGTGGCTCAGACTTGAAACCTATAGAACATGTGAAATGTAACGGAGCTTGAGAAGATCTTCCTAGAAGAATGGAATAAACTGTTCAACTCCAGGTGTGCAGACCTTGGAGAGATTTAACCAAGAACACTTCCAGTTGTATTTGCTGACAAATGGGCCTCTGCAAAGTACTGAATTAAGGGTCTGAATACTGAAAAGAATAAGACATTTTGGTTTTTGATTTTTAATAAATTGGTAAACATTTCTGAAAACATGCTTTCACTTTGTCATTATAGGTTATTGAGTGTAGACATAGGAAACGCTGGCAAATGTACTCATTTAAAGTAAAATATACAACATAATAAAGTGCAAGTTCAATTCCAATGTATAATACATATGAAAACATAACAAATGTATACTGTCACATTCTTTGAAAAGAAATAAGAAGCTAACTTTGCTGCCTTTTCTTGACAGAACACTCTTAAACTTACAAAAATTAATATATTTAGACCAAGGGTGTCACATACCCCCAGCCCTGCTCAAGCACTACACATTCCTTGCAAATTACCTTACATGGGTTGAAGACCCTGAGCTGAACAGCTGCTATGTGGGCTATTAGGGCGTCTCCAGTTACAGACTGCCAAGGAGCTTCTTCTGGGGTTCACACTTTGATTGCTCTTTGTGAGCCCCTGGCCTTAACACTTTTGTCAATGATGATCCTGCTGATGGAATGGCACACATGACGACGAAGACTCCCTAGGATACACGAGCATGTCCACCATGGTTCTTTGTGGGGGTATTCATTGTGGCCTAAAGACTAAATTGTTGGATTGTATAACATAAGCATGTCAGTTCGGTCTCAATCTGTGAACTTCAGCATGTTATCTAATCTATCAGCATTCCAGTTGTATTAAAATGGATATGGTTGTCCCGTGCCCTCATGGTTTATAAATCACTGTGGTTAAGAGTATCAGCTAAACACAGAATACAAGGCTCACTGTTACTACTGGAAAGCCAGGTAATCTGAAGAAGCAGCTGCTTTGTGTCGGGGATTAAGTTACATGGCCCACCATTTTAAGCATATTATCACGTGGACAAGGGATCAAGAAAAAGAATGAAAAGGCTTAAACATTAAGAAAGATGCTTTAAAAACTCTAAGACCAAGAAAAGGCAGAATTTCCAGTTGCAGGTATTTCCTAAAAACTGCTACATAATTGTTTGTTGTCTTAGGCATCTAAACAATTATAGTGGGTGGAAAACTGGTGACTTCTGAGGACACGTGGGCAGAGTTTTAACAGGAAGAATGGAGACTAAATGAGATCAGTAGAAAAGCTGAAGACTGTGACTTTTTCAAATCTTCATCATGGGAAGATGGTGTTAGCAATGGGAGGTTAACCCCGATGAATGCATCGTTCCAGATTTGTGCTACACACTCATAAGTCATAAGACTTTAAACCACAATTCAGCCCCACTTTGGACTGCCTGTTTGACCCTGAAAAAATTTTTGTGAAAAATGTATTGTGCCATAGCCATGCACTTGTGAATTATTTTGGCACAATGTTCATTAAAGGAAGTTTGCTATACAAAATAAATTTTATTTGCTTGCTTTTTAGCCATTCCTGCCTCTTTTAAATAATGCAAAAGAACACATTAGAGGTACACTGGACCACCTTCTACCAGCCTCCTTGCTACGGACAAGACACTGAGTTGGACATCATGACAGGCTATGGAGTGCAGGACCCCAAGGACTAAAGGTCAGATGTTTCCGCTCCAGTCAGCAAGCAGTGAAGGCCATCACTCTCATGCTATTAGGATGTTGTTTATCTCATCGATTATAGGACAAGACAGTTTATTAAGGGCTGGAAATCATTAACCTTTTGACATCCAACCACAGGAAATCCCAGGGTGCAGGACAGAGGATACTTGGTTTGCAAAACTTGTGTCAACTTGAATGACCCAGTACAAGATTTAGTACTGCATGTGATTTTCATTTATTTATGAACATGAGGCCGTCAGCTCTATAAGTGGTTCTATATTTAGGCAATTCGCAAGTGACTGATGATGTATACACTAAACACTGAATTTTGTTGCTGACTTGCACAGATGAAGGTGGCATACTGATACGTATTATGGACTCACAGCTCTGGAGATCAGGGTTCAAACTTATGCAGGATACCTGTGTTTGTGTGTAGGTATCATTGAGGTTCAATCAATTTTCAAAATGAAATTGTGAACTGTTTTTTTAATAAGCTTTACACTCATATACAGTACAGGCCAAAAGTTTGGACACACCTCCTCATTCAATGTGTTTTCTTTATTTTCATGACCATTTTCAGCACTCCATCACTCTCCTTCTTGGTCAAATAGCCCTTACACAGCCTGGAGGTGTGTTTGGGGTCATTGTCCTGTTGAAAAATAAATGATCGTCCAACTAACCTGACTTCTGCACAACAAAACTGCTGGTCCCAACCCCATTGATAAAGCAAGAAATTCCACTAAATAACCCTGATAAGGCACACCTGTGAAGTGAAACCCATTTCAGGTGACTACCTGTTGAAGCTCATCGAGAGAATGCCAAGAGTGTGCAAAGCAGTAATCAGAGCAAAGGGTGGCTATTTTGAAGAAACTAGAATATAAAACATGTTTTCAGTTATTTCACCTTTTTTTGTTAAGTACATAACTCCACATGTGTTCGTTCATAGTTTTGATGCCTTCAGTCATGAAAATAAAGAAAACACATTGAATGAGGAGGTGTGTCCAAACTTTTGGCCTGTACTGTACATAATTTGCTTATCAAATATATTCTTTCACATACAATACTGTGTATATTTTATTTCAATGCACTGTTATTATTACATTACATTTTTTGCTTTTTCTTTTTATTATGCCGTCATGATTTTTTGTTTTCACTACTATGATATATCAAAATTGAGAGAAGATTATTTCTTGGGCTGTGCCAGGAGAAACACAGAGAAAGTTCTTTCTATCCAGACACTTCTAGCAAAACAGGGCAAAGCTCCTATTTAAATCTAATTGGTTTATTGCACCAAACAATATTATGTTATAGTTATAAAAAGTGTTACCACACAATGGCATTTGAGAACAGCAACACAGCTGAACTCTTGACATGTTGGAGCCCAGCTGCCATTGAACTGCTCAACCCTGGGGTTTTTTATTGCTTTCCTCTGTTACCACCCTCCAAACTTCTACCTGCTCTGAAAGCATATGGAGAAGATAACAGCTGGAGCAGTGACAGCAACTCAGCTTAAAGAGAGAGAGGGAGTGAGAGTGATAAGAAAAAAAAATGAAGGAAGTAGTGGGAAGGAGTGAGAGGAGAGGAGTGACTACAACAGGAAGTGAAAGTTAGAGGGAGTGAGAGGAAGACAGGAGAAAGGGGAGTGACAGCATTAGTGTCAGAGAGAGACGGAGTGAGAGCAAGAGGGAAGGACAATGATAGGAAAGGGGAGTGAAAGCATTAGACAGAGTGAGACGGACTAAGAGCAAAAGAATGAGAGTGACAGGAGGAGAGCGAAAGGGAAGGACAGTGACATGTAAAGAGAGTGAGAAGGAAGGAGAGTGACATTTGTACAAATTCTAGTGGGGTCTCTGGCAGAGCCAGAGGTAGATCTTATGCTGAGTGATTATTATTTGTGTTGTTGTTGTGGTTGTTTTGCGGCTTTGAGGTTTATCCTACCTTTCTACGTACTTTTCCGAATACTAAACCTGGGCCATTCTTGGAGCTAACACTCCATGCTCGACACAATTTGACCCTTGCTTTACACATTTGTGTGTGTTTTTCTGGAAACTCTGGAATTTTGTTTCCTTCAACATCAAGGGATTGAGGCCTTCATCCCATCTCAAGTAGTATCTGTGTGGAGTTTGCATGTTCTCTTAGACCTCAAAGTCGCTGGTTTGGTCCTTACTGCTGCCTCACCATGTATCCCTGAGCAGATTATGTAACTTGCCTGTTCTCAATTTTTAGAACTACACATAAACAATTTGATATCTCACATTGACCTTCCATGCATTTTAGGATATCTGAAATGCATTGTGAGATGTCTCGAACTCTCTCTTAAAATGTCCTTGTTCTTTCAAAGAGACTTACTGTTTATGTTGAGATGTCTTGAAATGTATTTCAGATATTCTAAAATGCCTACACACTTATTTTAAGATATCTCTAAATGTTTTGGAGATATCTCAACATGCACAAGAAATTATTTCAAGATACCTTGAATTACATCTGAGATACAGTATCTTAAAATGAAACATTGTATAATTTCATATCATTTTAATACAAAGTAAAATTTAGAAACATCTCAAACCAAATTTCAGATATCTTAAAATGCCACATACTCTTTGAGATATATGAAACTCATTTACAGACATCAAATAATATGATCCTTTACATTTTAGGATATCGGCAATACATTTTGAGATACCTTGTACGCATTTCAAGATATCTCAAAATAACTGCACGTACAGTATGGCAATATGGCAAGCCAAATTAAAATTTAGAGATATCTGGAAATGCATTTTATATATCTCAAATTGAATTACAGATATCTGCAAATGAATTTATTCTGAGATATGTTAAAACGAGTTTCAGACTTCTAAAAAAGTAAATTGCATTTTAAGACATCTGAAATTAATTTTGAGATACCTCTTAAGTGTTAATTGCCTTGCATACCGGCTTGCCATAATCATAAAATGCATTTCAAATGTCTATTTGAGATATCTAAAATGCATTTCCAGATATCTTAAAATGCATTTTTAGACATTTCTAAATGGTAATTCAGGTAATATCTGAAATACATTTTAAAATATATAAATATAAATAATATCCAGACCATTTTGTGATATCTGAAATGCATGAGATACAAAAAAATAACTTCCTGATCATTTCGAGATGTCTGAAAATAGACAGAAAATAGGCAATTTTATAGGAAGTCATTTTGAAATATCTTGAATTACATTTCAGAGATCTCAAAATACCTACACATTGTAACACTAGATGGCGCTATACCAGCGCTTAATCTGATACACAGTGTTTTAAAAGCACCAAGTACCTGTTTTTATTTCTTCTTTTTTTACAGTGCTTATCAAGCAATACACAGACAAATAAATACACTAGTTATTACAATTCTGTCCTCTACACCTCTCAGCAAACTCTGTACTCTACTTCCCAACTCCAGCTCCCTTGCTAGGTCTCCAACAGTCTTTAAATGGTCCTTCCGACCACGTGACTTACTAGCACTTCCGGGTCTAATGAAGAACTGTCTTTTCTTTAGCCTGGAAGTACTTCTGGGCTTCGGTCCTCGTGACTACCTCGTACTTCCGGGCGACATGGAAAGGATGAGTCCCCAGTTCCTTCGACAGCTCCCCCTGGTGGCACCCATGGCACCCAACAGGGCTTAGAAACCAAACTCCAAGTCCCAGGATACCCTGTGGGAATCCAAGGTGCTGCTACACTCCAGGGGAGCTGCCATCTAGCATTTTGGGGGAGGCAGTGTCCTGGAAAAGCTACTTTCCCCCATCTTTCCATTCCAGGGGCATCCCAGCTGTCCATCACAACATATATTTTAAGATATCTCAATCTGCACAAAATAATTTCAAGATTTCTTGAATTACCTTTCATATATCTTCAAATGCGTTTGAAATATCTTCAAATGAAAAGTCTGTCATTTCAAGATATCTTGAAATCCATTTGATGTATAAATGTTGAAACATTTATGTTTTAGATATCTAAAATTAATTTTAAGATATGTTAAATATTTTTAGATATCTGTAATTCATTTTAAGATATGATAAATGCATTTCCGAATATCTTAAATTTAATGTTAATCCGGCTTCCATACACCTCTTAATCTTTCCCCCTTTCACCTTTTTTTGTTAATTAGTAATCATGTTTTTTTGGTTTCAGTTTAGGATGTCACAAAAAGTTGCACGTTATAGCATGTGAAGAGGAGGACTTTTGTCGAAGTTGAGGGGTAGAGGACGGTAATCAGCTGTAAACTGCGAAAAATTCACCCCTACATTTAAGTTTGACTCTCTTTGTTTGAAGGAAAGTTACGTAGCTGTGTTGATTTGACCTCGATTCCCTGCATGTGCATGAGTAGTGAAGAGCAAACTGCCTCTAAAATGCCATCGACATCTGGTGACACTAAAGCAAATGTGTAAAGTAAAATACTCCATGGATGTTTTACGTATTATCGCTGAATCAGACTCTGACTTTTCGGACTCAGAGTTTGATTAAAGTGTTCTGGAGATGGATATCGAAAACGAAAGTGAAGTACCAGCATCAGCCTATCGGTCCCCAGCTGATCGTGGTGCTGAACACGTTTGTCTAGCTGATATAACTAAAGCAGCATTCGCCTAGGAGGACCACCACTTATGATGACAAGAGGTACAAACCATATTGCGTCACACTGCAACTGCCACCATCGCCCATCTGCTGTGCGAAGATAGAGAGGTAGCCGGCCAGCCGTGCATTCCTGCTGACCATCGAGCCGCCCCTGCACAGGCGCCAATAGCAGCCACAGCACGAAGCAACAGACGTTTTATGTTGATTTATGTGTGAAACCAGTGCATTGTGTGCTTTTCAGAAAACTGAGTTTTTTGGAAAAATATTCAGCTGTCAAAGAGTTAAATTGCTGAGGGCCATGAGAAGCAGTCTACTCATGCATAGGGTTACCACTTTTAATACAAAAAAATAAGGGACGCATACTGCAGTGGGGGCCACATCCCTTGGGGGCCAAGACCACAAATACGGGACGATTCCATATTTTAAAGGACGGGTGGCAACCCTACTCATGCAGCAGCAACAACAACAATTTATGTCTTGTATAGCCCAAAATTACACAAGGAATGTCTCAATGGGCTTTAAAAGGCCCTTGTTTTTGACATACCCCCATCCTTAATTCTCTAAGAAGACAAGAACAAACTCCCAAAAAAGCCTTGTAGGATAAAATAAATTAAAGAACTCTTCAGAAGGGCAATTCAGAGAGAAAACCTTCTCCATATAGGTTGAACGTGCAATAGGTGTCAAATACAATAAACAAAACAGAACACAAGCAATACTCTTCAAAGAGCTAGATGGCCAATCTATCATGGCCACCTCAGAATACAATGCAACAGTATAAACTACTTTGTTCTTGCGCAGCACACATCACCAAGTGCAGGCACAGTGCACAACAATATCTCTCAATGCAAGAGTAGATTATATCACTTAGTAAATCTAGAACTAACATAATAAGGGTACAGATTTGTTAAAACACATCAAAAACAAAATAAAAATTAATTAACTTACAGTAAGTGAAAAGCAACACCTGTCCATCAGCTAATTGTACAACTAAAGCCAGACTGTAGAACAGATGTCAGACATACCAGACACAACAATAGCAATAAGTAGCAATAGGTGTGAGACAAGAACAAGTCCCAATTGGGATGCCAGTCCAGCATGGGACACGTCAAGAGACATGGCCCTCAATTTGAAGCACTTCTTTGAACTGTGTAAGAAAATGCACAATAGCAAGTGGAGAATATGCAGACTGAAAACTCCCAGACTGGAACCAATTGAGGGTGGAGGTTCTGGTAAGAAGGTTCCTGCAGCAGCATCAAAATTCAAAGCCTGTGTGAGCACAATGGTTCAATTAATAGGCACACACCATACATGTTAGCATAACAAGTGCTAACCAAGTAATAAGCAGCTAGAAATGTAAAGTGTTTGGTCACATTGGGACACTTATGTCTATAGGTGTATTGTAAGATGAACTCTCCTACTTAAACACATTGGTTTGGATATGTGCAGAGGAGAGATGCTGGGTATATTGGGAAAAGGATGTTAAAGATGGAGCTGCCAGGTTAAGAGGAAAAGAGGAAGGCCTAAGAGAAGGTTTATGGATGTGGTGAGGGAGGACATGCAGGTGATAGGTGTAACAAAGCAAGATGCAGAAGACAGGACAATATGGAAGATGATCCGCTGTGGCAATCCCTAACAGGAGCAGCTGAAAGAAGAAGACGAAGATTGTAAATCTTGTATCATCGTGGGGATGACATCAGGGTGGAGTTAGCAGCAGTATCACCTGGCATTTTATCGTATATGAATGAACCACTTCATTACCCTCTGCAGAGGAATCCCTAAAAAAGGCAAGCCTGCCATAGTTGTTGTCATGTTTCAGCCAGTGTTCATCATCTGGCTGGGGTTCAAAGTCTTGTTTCATGTGTGACGATGCGGGTTCCACTCCATGCTCCCATCTTGCTTCTGGGAGCCCTCGAACCCGACACTGTCAGTAATGTCACTGATAAGCTGTACAGTGGGGCACAAACAATGAAGCAGAGGGATGGTGCAAAAGTGCCAAGTGCTTTTATTAAAACAACAAACAAAACAAAGTGTTCAAAATAAAGTGCAATGCTCCAAAATAAGTCCTTAAATAAATAATCCATAAAAAAGGTGGAGGTGAAAATCCATTAGAAAAAAAAAACATCCTTTAAAAAAAATAGGTTAAAACAATGGCTGGAAAAAGTCTCTTTAAAAACACAAAGCACGGTGCCTTCTTTTACTGGTGACTCGACTGCTTCTCCCACCCTGGCTATGTACCAGGGGAGCCCCCCTACCTGCAGCTGACCTTCTCTATGCCTTCTTCTGCTGGTTCATTCGCCTCGCTGATCCCTGGCTCCGGTAGGCTTCACTAAACCACAACTTGGGCTCCCCATCAACCAGGACGCTCACGCTGGGGCTTTCATGTCCCAAGTCCTGACTCTCGTTGCCTTCCACGGCCTTATGCGGTGAGCCATCCTTCTTCTGGTCGCTCCCATTCTTCATAAAATGCTCAGCTACAACAATCGACTGCTCTTCGGGTGTCGGCCAAACATCCAGGCTCACAACTCAGCAGTCCTGGAGCCTGCGCTTGTTTGTTTGCGCTCTCCTGCACCGGCTTTTCTCTCCCTGATTTCAGCCTTCTTCTTCTCCTCCAACATCTGTCCGTTTTTTCTTCTTTTACCCCTTTTTAACCGCCTTGCGCTTCTATTTATCACGGGACGTGGATCAGATGTGGCAATTAGCAGCTCCCGGTGCCAATTATGGATGCGGACGACTCCTTAACTGTGCATTTAAGCGAGGACCACCCGTATCACAAATTCAACCGGGAACTGCTTTCGACCACACATACCATGCCCCTCTCTAAGCCGCGATTATTTATTTAAAAAGTGGCCCAGTTTATTTGAGCTGTGGACCCGGTACACCACATCATGTCTTTTTAGTCATTTTTGTGCCATTTATTTATCTTACAGTAATGCTGCTTTTGTTGATTATGTGCATTATTCTTTGTTTTTGATGTTGTCTATTAGTTGTCTTTGTTATGTTTCATGTGCATTTCGGGTGGTCCTCCAAGAGGCAGAGCCAAGAAATCCCAAGTAACAGCCCTCCACCCTATAAATACAGCAGATCTTCCACAGTCCATGGCAGTTCATTTCAAATGTGCCTGAGAGTGGAGAGTTTGTTTATAATTTTGACCTTCATGCTCTGTGTTTGACTATGCTCCTGGATTTGTGTATTTGGACTTGTTGGGATTGGATTGCTTTAAGGTTTTTGGACAATTCCTTGGCTTTCTTGTGCTCCATGGAGCTTCTATGTTTTTGAAGAGCATTTTCAGAATAAACTTATTATTTCATAAAGATCTAGCCGGGGTTTGATGGTGATATACCTATCTTGATGGCATTTTTTGAAGTGTGTTTGGAACTTTTTGTTGCTTTGGAACTCTCATAGTTCATGACAGTTGCATGATTACAATTCTGGTGTGACAAAAGCTAGCTGTCCTTGTAAGAATAGTAAGCTACCTAAAAGAGCAAGGAAATCATCATTAGTCCAATCACCACGTAGCACAACAATCATATCTCCATGTTTTAAGGTTTAAATGTATGAATAATAAACCACCAATGAGAAGTAAGCATAGAAATGTGAAGATTTGATTAACTAAAGAAAAAACATTTTTGTAATATAGCATTTAGTATATAAATAGTTGCTTTTGGGTTATGTCAAATGTGTTGTGAGATTTTTCAGGTATGGGAAACAGAAGTTTTGAGGTAAGCTGACTGATGTTTACAGACTGCAATATGATATTATATATAATTGTATATACCTGGGAGGGTCGATAGGCTTTTGGCCAGACCGGGGAGGATCCAGTTGTCGTTGCCCATGTTGGAATAAATGACATACATAAGGGAAGTGTGTTAATTCTGCGATTCAGATTTAATGAGTTAAGTACCAGGCTGAGGAGCAGAACTGTCAAGGTAGTCTTCTCTGACGTTCTGCCTGTGCCACATGCCAGTCCAGGTAAGACTACGGAGATTAGAAGACTTAACTTGTGGCTCATTTCTTGGTGTAGGGTAGAAAGATAAAGGTTTATAGGGCATTGGGACTCCTTTTGAAACAGATGGGACCTGTTCCAGTGCGACGGGTTGCATCTGAACCAGAGGGGCATTAATGTGTTGGGCAGGTGTATGAATAGTTTAGTCGAGGATTGTTTAAATTGGGGGGAGGGGGGCAGGGAGTTTAGGACAGGCCAGGTTGAGAACTTTACATGAAAGAACAAACAATAGCGTAAAAATAAAAGTGCACAGTAATGGAAATTCTAACCCAGCATTTAAATGCAAAGGTAAAAGAAGTAACATATTAATGCTAGAAGTATCAAAAATAAAACAAGTGAGTTGGAGTAGATGTAATGGAACATAATTTTGATATCATAGCAATAACAGAAGCCTGGCTAAATAACAAAGATGGGGATGTGTATAAAACAGAGGGGTACACATTTTTTAGGAAGGACTGACAGAACAGAAAAGGAGATTGGGTTAATATTTATGTCTAAAAGAATTTAAACACAAGTCTTTTTCAGTTTGATGACAAGCCCCATCTTAATGAGAACATCTGCCTTTAAAAAGCATTAGGGAAAGAGGTCTTATTTTGGGAGTGTATTATAGACCACCCAATGCAGACAGAAATTTCAAAGGATATCTATTTAGTAATAATTAAAATGCAGGTTTACAGGGGAATATTATTTTATGGGGGACTTTAACTACCTGAATGTAAACTGGGATAGCCTTGCAAATAGCAAAGTACAAATGCAGGAGCTTTTAGACGTAGTCAGTGACTGATTTTTTACACAGTATGTTAAAGCACCAACGCAGGATGAAGCCTGTCTAGATTTAGTATTTTGTAAAAATCAGGATACAATTGAGGGTGTAGAGGTGATTGAACAACTAGGGTCAAGTGACCATAATATAATACAGTTCTCAATGTTTTGGAAGAGTGAGTAGCTAAGACTAAAATTACAGTGGAACCTCGGATCATGACCGTAATTTGTTCCAAAACTCTGGTCACAACCCAATTTGTTCGTGACCCGAAGTAATTTCCCCCATAGGATTGTATGTAAATACAATTAATCCGTTCCACACCGTACAAACTGCATGTAAATATAGATTTTTAAGCACAAAAATAGTTAATTATACCATAGAATGCATAGTGTAATAGTAAACTAAATGTAAAAACACTGAATAACACTGAGAAAACCTTGAACAGAGAAAACTAACATTGCAAGAGTTCATGCTACAGCCTTACGACCGCTCGCTGTAAACACTTTTTTAATGAGTTTTAAGCACAGGGAAAAAAATGGACATTTGAAAAATCCGTAATTTATACAAAAACTAACCATAAACAACCAAGAAAGCTAACCTTGCATGAGTCGAGTTCTGGCATGAAGGAAGTGAGGAGGAACTGGTTGGAGAGGAGATTACAGTTTTGAGGTAAAGTCCCTCTGCGCAATGCACGTCTGACCGAGAACAATGTACTATACAGGGAAAGACTGAACATGTGCGTAAATCACCGGCGCGTACAAACCGGAAGGGAAACTGGCGTGTTCGTCACCTGAGTGTGTGGTCGTGAACAGATGCAAAAGTTTGGCAAACTTTTTGATCGTAACCCGATTTGTACGTATTCTGAGACGTTTGTGACCCGAGGTTCCACTGTATTAAGTTTATCTTTGGTAGGGCAAATTTTGAACAGATGCAAAATTTGGAATTAATAGGACATTTTCTAAAATCTCTGTGGTGGCTGCAAAGTAAAAGCAGCTGCATATGGTTTATAAGATTAATAGCACCAAGGTGAGTTGTAGGGACTTTGAGAACATGAGGGCAACCATTAACAAGGATAATTGGGAGGCTAAAAGGCAGTTGGAGAGGAATAGTGCAGATAAGGCAAAAGATGACCCAAAGAGATTCTTTCAATATTTTAGTAGTAAAAGAACAATCAAGGAGGAGGTGAAATGCATCAGGAATAGTAAAGGTGAATTAAAAGATAAAGACAAGTGAAATAGCAGATGCTCTAAACTTGCATTTTTCTGAGGTTTTCACATGTGAGGAAGAGGATAAGCTCTCAGTGGTAAAAGGAACTACTAAAGAGGTTCTGAGTAATCTGGAAATTGTAGAGGTGGACATACTGATCAGATTAAATAGGCTGAAATCAAACAAATCATCAGGACCAGATAATATTCGCCCTTGAGATATTAAGGCGGTTAGCTAGTATATATATAAACACTTGATGCATATTTTTAGGAAGTCACTGCACACTGGGGAAATTCTGAAGGGATGGAAAATAGCAAAAATGATCCTGTTATGTAAAAAGTAGAGAAGGATAAACAGACTGTGATTGCCTTTCCTTCACTATTAGCCCTTATCTTGCTGGAAGAATCCTAGCCCACCTCTTTTAAGTCAGTGAGTAATTGATGTTATATACCATTTGAAATTGGAAAAAATCAAATTCTCATTTAGAGGATCTGTTGAAAACATTTTTAAAAACCTGGCAGGGTCTAATCAGTAACATTTTAGAATAAGCTTTTACATTGGGGAAAGGGATTCTTTTCTCTCTTTCCTAGTCTTAAAGTTTAAATCTGGCTTTTGGCCTTCCTCTCTTTCACATGGGTGGGTGCTGAATTGAATTTAGTTTAGGTTTGACTTGTTTGTATGGAATATTACTTGCTTTTAATAAATTCAATAGAATAAAAAGGGTGACCAGGCAGATCCAAACAACTATAGGCCAGTAAGTGTAACATGCATCCCAGGAAAATTAATGGAAATAATTATTAAGGATAAGACTGAACAACACCTGGCAAGAACAAGAGTTTTACTGAGCAGTCAGCAGGGGTTCAGGGAGGGCAGTCGTGTTTTACTAACATGCTGGAATTCTATGAGGGAGCAACAAAACTGAATGATCAAAGTGGAGCATATGATATTATTTATCTTGTCTTTCAGAAAGCATCTGATAAGGTGCCACATGAGAGGTTGGGCATCAAACTAAAAGAAGTGGAAGTTCAGGGTGATGTTTGTAGATGGGTGCAGAATTGGCTCAGCATACAAAGCAGAGGGTTATGGTGCAAGGAACCCTATCAGAATTGGCTGATGTTAAGCATGGTGTTGCACAGGGGTCAGTGCTAGGGCCAGTGTTGTTTTTAATATATATGAATGATTTAGATAAATCACAGAGTTATCAAAGCTATAAGATCAAGCTGGTTTAGTTTGCAGATGATACCAAGACAGGTGGATTGACAGATAATTAAAAATCTTTTAACTCATTACAGTGGGTCTTGGACAGCATACAGGCTTGGGCAAATTTGGGAACGATGAAATTTAATAGAAGTAAAAATAAAGTATTACTAAAATGAACTAAAAATGTTAGGGTTTGAATACACAATGGGAGGTCTGAAAATCTAAATGATACATTAGGAGAAGGATTTAGTAGTCATAGTGGACTTGGCTTAATCAACTTCAAGAGAGTATTCAGAAGCCATTAAGAAGGCTAACAGAATGTCAGGTTATATAGCGCCTTGATGTGTGCAGTACAAGTCCTAGGAGGTTCTGCTCAGGCTTTATAACACACTGGTGAAGCCTCATCTAGGAGTACTGTGTGTAGTTTTGGTCTCCAGGCTACAAAAAGGACATAGCAGCGCTAGAAAAGGTCCAGAGAAGAGTGACTAGTCTGATTCCAGGGCTAAAGGGGATGAGTTATGAAGAAAAGATTAAAAGAGCTGAGCCATTTCAGTTTAAGCAAAAGAAGATTAAGAGGTGACATGATTGAAGTGTTTAAAATTATGAAGGGAATTTGTCCAGTTGATCAAGAACAAAGCAGAGGGTTATGGGTTATTTTAAATGAGTTAATCAAGAACATGGGGACACAGTTAGAAACTTGTTAAGGGCAAATTCTGTACAAACATTCAGATTTTTTTCTTCTCACAGAGATCCATAGACACATGGAATAAGCTACCAAGTAGCGTGGTAGACAGTAAGACTTTATTGAAGTATTGATGTTACTTTAGAAGAATTAAGTGGATAAGACTGGCGAGCTTTGTTGGGCTGAATGACTTGTTCTCATCTAGAGTGTGTTTTGAAGTTCTAATAAAGACTACTTAGCTATGTCATATGATCTTGTATTGATTTCTTTCAACTTATTCATTATTATTCTTGCTTCATTTGTTTTTCTTCTAACTTTTTCTTTGATTTCTTGTAAAACAATTTGAGCTATTTTCTTTCTATGAAAATGTGCTATTGAATTAAATATTGCTGTTTCTGTTCTTGTTGTTTTAAGGTAGTTGTACTTACTAATTATGGAGTCACTATAAACCTGTAAACATGCACATGTTAGTCTTGAGTGTGTCATTTAAGGAAATGATCATTTAAAAAGAAATCTGACCAGAAATTATGCTATAAAGACACAAGCATTAGGTAACAGCAGCAGCAGGCAGCCTTCAGTCTTTCATTGAAGTGGTAAGGGATAGGAGGATCAGGTACTTACCGAGTCCAAGACATGACACTCTGAGGCCAGACTTGCCCAGGTTCCTGCGACATAGAAAAAAATAAAAACCAGACATAAGTCTTGGCACTCATTTCAGTATTTTTTTTCCATTGCATAGCAAAAATTTGTCTGATGGCATTCCAGGCAATAAATCACCAGGAGAAAATCATGCCTGTCTAGCCACCATGAAACCTAAGTCATTGTTTTGCACATTGCAAGGTTTCAGCAAAATTTTAGCAGTGCAATTACTTTTCTTTAAAGAGCATCCCAAGGCTCCCTCTTCTCTCCCAATGTGCATTTCTCCAGTCATTTCACACTCTTGATGCTTTTGTTCTTTTCTTTTTTTCTCCCTTAGTCTGGGGAACAACAGTAATGTGCATAAAGCAGCCTTTGTGAGGGTGAGGGACACCTAGATTATGACACCTTGCAGTGCTGAAGCCAGGGCACTCTTTAAACTAAGAAAAGATGTGTATCATCGAGGAGCCCAAGATGGGGGTGATCAGATTAGTTTACCAGTCAGGATCATTTATATTTGATCATTATGTTTAATATCTCTTCACTGGGTGAAACCCCTGTGAGCCACAGACACTGTTGTTTTTGTTCGCAAGTTCACCACTCATTCTTCATTAGTATACAAGGCAAGCAGAGTAAACCATGGGAAACTGACTCCTCAGTTCTGATTTTTCACTGGCTGTCTGCACTGTACTGGACCTAATATAGTATAGATCACATTCAATAGAATACATATCACATTCTAATGAATTACTGTACTGGAATAGATAGATAGATAGATAGATAGATAGATAGATAGATAGATAGATA
>JANRMT010062791.1:140990974-141034621 GCA_026402145.1 Polypterus bichir lapradei
ATAGATAGATAGATAGATAGATAGATAGATAGATAGATAGATAGATATGAACATGGAAGCTTGGTAAGTGTCTTACGGGGACCAATCCAGGGAGAGGGGCTAAGGAGCAGAATGAATAGTCTTTCAGTATCCATTTCCCCTTCTAGATTGGAGGAATAGCATCCAGAAGAAGAATGATGGTACCTCCACTCAGCATTTCCCACTCAGCTCAGCCTTTCCCACTCAGGTTTGAAGCAGGACATATTCCCATATGACAGTTTTCATGTACTCCTAGTGTCAAGGAGCATCCTAACACCTCTGTCTATTTTTGAGAAAAAATTCTGTTCTCCTTTGTAGTGTTTGGAGCCATAATTAATTTTGACATCTCTCTTGTCATTCCAGTTTAGGATAGATAGATAGATAGATAGATAGATAGATAGATAGATAGATAGATTGATGCTTGAGCTTGGTGCCAGTCTGTCATAAAATAAGTCATACTTATGCAAATCTGGCAAATCTAAATTTACCAGTCTCACTTTCCTATATATCTTTGAGATGTAGGAGAATAACCAAGGGGACAGAGGGACTTGAGCAGCATGTGGGCTTTGAAGGAGAACCAGGAGGAGAGAGTCCTTGGCATTTGTGAAAATGTGTTTATAATTTAATCAGGTAATATCATTGAGGAAAGAGAAGATATTGATACCCAGGTATTTAATAGGCTTTTTATTCCACTCTACATGGTGTTATGACTAGTAGTCCAAAGGCATGTAAATCACGAAAAGCTGCAAAAGCCCTTCCAATAATTCACACTACAGGGAGATATACCAAACAGTAGGTGCTGGTGGTCTTTCAAACAGGGGAAGCACGTTTTAGGCCTACATTATAAAATGAGTCAATTATTGCATCATGTTATTTATGTATAAATTCTACCTTCCTTTACTTTTATAGAAAATGGTCTGTGACCCTGTCATACCCACTAGCAGTCTTTTCTGAAGACTTGACCAGTTTCCTCTCAATGGCCAGCAGAGCAATTTTGCTTAAATGATTTTGGCAGTATGACTTGACTCGTCTTAAGCAGGAGATATAAATGTAATCATTTTGAATGGAATGGGACATGTCATTAAACACAGAAGATGACTGGAAGTGTGTGACCAAGAGAGAGTCATATTTGGATAATATTTCAGTGAGTTCTCTGTAATTTCCCTTGTTAGCAGATTCACTACCCTCATCATGACCTGCGAATGCCGGCTCTTGACAGCCAAGCAGTGAAGTGACGTCAATTAGGCGGTTAAGAAAGGCCCTGTTTTTTTTTTTTTTTACTGTTTCATTGTGTTTTTCCACCTGAGTGCAAGCACCAAAATTAAATGCATGTTCTACTCTGACCCTGCCAAAACAACTTAACCGTGCACATGAACTCACATGTTCATTGCCTTTCTCATGTCTTTTGTATGCCCTGTCAAAGATCCCCAAAACCCAGCTTTAACCAAATAACCTGAGATAGCTTCATTAAGAGGCACGGCCAATAGTACATTCTCTTTGTCACAGCACTTCCAGTCATACCAACTCACCTTGTCATGCCAAGAGAGGTGAATGACTGGTTATTTTTCCCTTACTTTTGAATCAAATTAATCTTGGGCATTGGTCTACAATGCTATTTAATTCTGAGTCTTTTCTCATAAGGAAGACTATCAAATCAGGTCAATAATATTAGCACTGTCTGCCATTATACACAACCAGCTAGCTGACTAGTTAGTACCCGCTTCCTGATTTGAAATAAACAAACAAACTTCACTAAAATGAAACATGGAGCAAACTCAAGAATGCTATATTTTTGTTTTCATTTATACTACGATATGTACAGTTGAAAATAGTGGGCTATAGTCCTAGGAAATAACAGACCGAGATCAGCTGCTTGACTCACTACTTCACTTGCCAAAAATCTGCATGTGACTCAACTTAAAATGCTCCAATGCCAAAGCTCTGTCGATCAAAAAGAGGTCCAACCACTTTGAAAATTCCTCTACTCATCATGCAACAGCCCACCGTTCTGGCCAGCCCCGATTTACTCCCAGAAATGCTGAGCTCCCTGGAAATGATGTTTTGAAGCATTTATCCAATAAATGTCTAGTTTTGCAGCACTTAAAACAAAGCATATTCTGAAGTGCCATTGAAGTGCAGTGATGCTGCACCTCAATAAGTTTTAGTAGATTGTGCTGCCATGTAAATGTATGAGAAAACAAATCATGTTAGATGACATGCAAGAAATTATTGCTGTTTGTGAATGAACTAAGAAGGAAGTTGAGCACATTCTAGCACTGTCTTTGTAACAGCAATGTAAATACGACAACACATATTTGACCATTTTTTTGTCATGACATTCTAGAGGAGTCGTAGCTTTCCTGGCAGTCTTAGAGCAGTCGCTTCTGATGCCAAACTCCAGGCAGATAAATGGGCAAACACAGAAACTTCATAAATAAAACACAACACATGCTTTGTCACACAATGAAATTTTAGAGATCACAGTGACACAAGAAAGTTGCCAAAAAATGCAAGGCAATCCAAAGTGTACACCATACCAGTACAGAAATTCCAAAGCAAAGTCCAAAAAACAGAGCACAGATGTCAAAAATCTGGAGATAACAAAAAGGACAAGCACAGAAAAAATACACAAGTACTCATCAAAACTCCCTACGACATTTGAAATGAACTTCCAGGAACGAAGGGAGACCATCTGAATTTAAAGGGCAGAGGGCAATTTCTGGCTGTGATTGGCAGGTGGCCCTTCCACTTGGGCAGCGTTTCTCAACCTTTAAGTATTTGCGACCCGAGTTTTCATAACAGTTTAATTCGCACCCCCCTAACATTTTTTTGAAAGGAGCCCACTAATACCAATTTGTTCTTTTTTAATCAATGATATATCATAGATGCATATTTTATTATACCTACTTAACTTTTATTGACATTTATCTAACTCTATATTTATTTTTCTAGCATCAGAATGTAGTTTAAGTTAATTTGTTTTGGTTTCAATAGATGTATTTTTCATATTTTCGATTCTTGTTTTCTTTTTTTCACATCTTGGCACACCCCTTTTTGTTACTTCAGGGGGGCCCGCCCCACAGTTTGAGAACCACTGATCTTGGGGAACCACCCACAAAGCACATGGAACAGAGCCAGCTTACATACACTACGGTAGACACAATCAAAAACAAAGAAAAATGCAAATACTCAACAAAGGTAACATGAACATCAATAAAACAATAAATAATGAAAAAAAGATCTAAAACACGAATCTGATTCCCCCTGATGGGGGGGATATTGGCTCCAGCAGACCCCCTTGACTCTGTAGTTAGGATATAGTGGTTTGGATAATGGATGGATGGATGGGGGGTGTGGTCTATGGCCGGCTTGTCATCCCAGCCAATACCCCCAGGCCGCCAGTTGGAGCTCTCCCTGCAGCATGGAGGTGCCCTGGATACCAGCAGGGAATCATGGATTATGGAGTTTTCCCCTACAAACCTGCTGGATACCCCAGGGTCCAACAGAGGACACTGCAGGGAGGCCCAGAGAGTCACATGTGCCCTATAACCCGGAAGTGCGTCATAGGCAAAGCGAAAGCGGAAGTGACATGCTTACGGGGTGAAGAAGAAGACTTTTTACCTGACCCGGAAGTGATAAGGAATCACATGGATTGGGGATTGGGAACACTTCCGGGTCAGGGAATATAAAAGGACTCTGGGAACTCCAGACGACGAGCTGAGCTGGGTGGAAGGGTGGCAATGCGTCTGGGAGTGTGGAGGATTGGTTTATTGAGAATTATTTCAGTGATTAATTTGTATTGTGGAGAGGAGGGTGCTTTGTGCACTGTTGTTAATAAATAAAGTCAATTATTGGACTTTTATCTGGTGTCTGGTGTCTTGGACAAGGGTTCAAGCTAGCGATAGCGCCCCCTATCTGTCACAGGGGATAGGGGACACATGGCACATGTCATACAGCTGCATTTGAATACTTTTTTTTTATTTTTTATGTGCTTATCTTATCTTTGTGTTGTTTCTATTATGTTCAAACAGACTTAAATTATTATCATAAGAAAAAAAATTCAGACGTGAGTAGGCTTTGCACCTTAGGAATCAAGTTACCTGAACTATTCTATAACATTTCAGTAATTCTTTACTGCTCTGATGTTGATTTTTCTGATCATAAAATAGGTAATTACAATAGCAATTGTCAGAATTATGGTATTTGAGGTTTCTCTAGAGTGCCTCTTTCTGCTCAAAAACTAATCAGCACATCGCCATCTCATAACAGGCCTAAGTTTCAAGTTTGGTGTTATTCCGTCCAGTCGTTTTAGCTCTAGACTGTCCTCAAGAAACTGCGACATACAGACACACAGACACACACCTGTCATTGAGATATTAATGTCTTCAGTATCAGGGAACCCTAAAACGTCAAGACCCATCGAAAACAAGAGATCCAACTTTTTGATGAATTTAAAGCTTTCAGTCTTCCCCCATAGACAATAGATTATGGAGGGAATGGCACAAAGCAAAAACATTTTCTAAAATTGGTGAGCATCACCCAGCTCTAAAAAAAATTAGGTTTGCATTTGAAACTGCTGGTATTAAAGAGCTGGTTGTGTACCAGATAAGGAAAGTGTGCAGCAGGTCATTGCATTTATGGTGCCCTGCAGTCAAGGGTCCCTTTTTTCTTGGAGTGCAGTTTATGTTTTCCTGACCAGAAACATTTTGACCATTTTCCTTTTGTCTGATACCATTTTGGTTTTAAAGGTTCAGATTCAGAGGCTGAAGGGGAAAAGTTCTGAAGACAGACTAAAGGAACTGAATATTTTCAGTCTAAATAAATATCAAACTTATGAGGGTGTTTCTTTGAAGCACATTCTTCCTCAAAGAGGCATGGATAAAAAGAAAAGCTGTCATGATGTACCTGAACTTGACATTTCAAGGACCAGATTTTAGAGATCTACTTCTTTTCTAGCACACCTATACTGTACCTTACTATCAGCTGATCCTTCAGGAGGGAGATAGATTGAAAGGGCCTTGGTGTAAGAAAATGCAATGACAGTTATTGTGGAATCATTTTTTGTGGATTACTAAGTGGGAACTAACGAACAAAAGCTAAAGAGGTGTAAAAAATAGAAAAAAAAAATCAGGGTGCACTCAAGAATGAATAAGTCCAACATTCAAGGCAAACCAAGAGATATCAGAGGACAAAGAAAAAAAACTGAACCAGAATGTCCATGGTGTGATTGCTCACATTCACATAACAAGACTAAGCAAACATTACCACAGGAGATGGTTGTAGAAGACACCAAAGGAACTCTCATATTTGTCTCTTTAGCCACCAGTCAGGAAGAAGATCTTTGACCCCCAGCTAACTTCATCTGCCTCTTTGCCATCTGGAGCTCCCATTCACTGCTGGGCTCAAGAAGACTGTCTTAGTAAAAGTCCTGTGAATATTTATGTTAAATGATTGCCAAAGGGGTTTCGCGTATTTGACAGTCAATGATGTTATTTGCCTTAATAGGCAGGTACCTCAAAATCTGTCTATACACACTGTGTCTTTAGCAATGGCAGTAGTGTCTTGGTGCCTATTTGGAACCCCAAAACTTCCTAAGCTTTTCTGTTTGTTTATAAAAGAGACTGCAAGAAAGAAAAATAAAATCAGTCAACAACAGCTAGAAAATGGAGTGTGAAGTATCAGTCCTAAAAGGAGGGGCCTACCAACAGGAGGCACCAGAAATCAGAATAAGATAAGCAGGCATAAAACCCTGCACAAGATGTGTGAGAGTAAATCTTCAATAAACACCGGAAAAACATTTTTCATGAAGACAGTTTTAGCAGTGTGGGGAAAAGCAGAACTGTGAGAACCTTCAGATGTCAACTGGAAATTATTTAGAGATGCTAAATGAATAGGAATTAATGAGTTCCTTTAAGCAGAATGGCCTCTTTGTGTCTAATACTCTCAGTGTTTTTAACTCCTGGACCTGCTATTGCTTTTTTCTCCATACTTCTGCCCTGTATTATATTTTAGTTATATTATATGTTCAATCACCAGTGATGACTGTAACCCTGACCACTGGAGTCCAGAAGTGATTACATTGCTCCTTTGTCATCCTCAGTAAGGTTACCTTGCTAATTCAATGAGCTGTTATAAAATGACTGGAGATTTCTATGAAAGTATAAGGGCCTCTTCTAAGGCACCAGTGAGTCTACAAAAATTACTCTCATCTCTCACACTATTCCAGCAGGGTCAAATCAGAAAATGTGCCAAAGAAATCTTAGGAAATTGAACACAGAGACAGTAAATGTTATTTAGAATGGTATCTTCCACCTAAAAGAGATGCTGCCCTGCTGGATAACCTTATAGAAAAAGCACATTAAATTAGTCAATTTTATGACATTGATTCTGGTGTAGTTAGCAACCTTGTGAAATTTACAGATGACACTAAAATTGGAGGAATGGCAGACACTGAGGAGACAGCAAAACAATTCAAAAAGACAATCTTCAGAACTGGATGAGCACTTGGAAAATGCAGTTTAACATAAAAAAGTGCAAAGTGCTACATGTGGGCAACAGCAACATCTCTCTATATATAAAATCTAATGTCTGTCTGTATGTTTGTCCGCTTTTCACGAGAGAACTACTTAAAGGATTTAGATTGGATTTTTTTTAAATTTGCTTGAGCATTCCGGTTGATTTTGCGACTTCTCTCATCGCGCTAAGTATCGTAGTTCGGTTGTGACAGTGATTTATTTGCGTGAATCTGAGAGACAGGCTGTGGGCTGAAGGGAGGGGGAGGTGAGACCTCAGAAGTAGGGCCATCCTCACTCACGCGCCAGCCTTCATTCGAGTCTGTCTACCTCTTGCCACGTGTTGGAGCATACCTTGCATCTGCTTAGCTAGCAATACCTGTTTGTTCTGCAGACATTATCATCTAGAGATTGATAAAGAGTAACGCTTGACATTTTTGAGAGAGATCACAGCTACGTGTGTTTTAGAGAGTACCTGCTCATTGGCAGAGGTATCACGGTCACATGCTCTTCTACCCATGCGGGGGACGCTCTCCCGTCTGAGCTGAACATGATCAGATACACCTTGGCAACTTTTTACATTTTTGCCAAAGAGATCACAGCTACATTCTTGGCCCAGATAGCTTAACCAAAAATATTATACAACAAGAGGAGCTCAGATACTAAAGCTATCAATATAAATTCTTCTCAATACAAACGATTATGTTTTTTTTTTTTTTTTTTAAATTTGTCCTGTTTCACTGTTACGCTGGCAGAGCCACAGTGGACAGATAGTCAATTATTAAAACAAGATGAGAGACACTGACTGACAGGAAACGGATATGGGCGTTTATATTGATACGGCAGTCTCATTATCTAGGCAATGTGCAGAAGCCATTAAATAGGCAAAAAAATGTTAGGATATGTATGAGCCAAGTTCTGTATTAACATTGTTATGTTCAGTTAATTTGAAATTATGTTAAATTTATTTTTGTAGTTCTAGATTAGTTTATATATTAAGAATAGGGATAGATAATTATTCAGTTTTAATGAGGTATTCTTACTTTAAGAAGGGGTGCTGGGTAGCGGGAGTTATGAGAACTAGGAAGTTACTGTAAGTTTGTGCATGCATTAATAGGACTATGGAAACATACAGGGTCTGTCCCGAGTTTCATTTATAACTGCGGAACTATATTACATGGAAAATAAATGTTGTTTGATTAACACAACAGTGGAGTGGATTATTGTGAAGCGGCAAGGACTGGACACGCGTAAGTTCCTACGTTGTTTCACACACTTACTTACTGTTAAATTTATTGTAACTGAGGAATGTTATTCTCAGACTATATAATGCACTAGTGCGAATGCATCAGCTACAAGAAAGACAGAAGCACTTGAAACTGTACAGAGGAAAGCAACCAGGAGCACCCAAGGACAAGTCATACTCTGACAAACTCAGAGAATTAAACCTGTTCAGTCCGAGTAGAGAGACGAAATAGGGACCTAATCCAGGTCTTCAAAACCTAAAAGGCGTTGATAAATCAGATACAGCAGAATTCCTTTAGCTTAAGGAAATTAAGGGGAAGTGCATTTAAGATTGAACCCAGGAAGCATTTTTTTACACAAAAGAAACTGGGGAATCAAAATACCGAGAATTGAAGCAGAAACCTTGAAAACCATCCAGAACATAAAAAAGTGCAAATTGCTACATGTGGGCAAGAGCAACATCTCTCTATATATAAAATCTAATGTCTGTCTGTATGTCTGTCTGTATGCTTGTCCGCTTTTCACGAGAGAACTACTTAACGGATTTAGATTGGATTTGGATGAGATATTGGGACAGCTTAGCTATTAGCTAAACAAACAAGCATGATGGACTGAATGGTCTCCTCTTGTTTTTCAAATTCCTTATTTTCAGATCTTCTTATGTGTTCTTCTAATCAAAAGGTAACTTAAGAAGGAAATTTACCAGTCTGCTGAAACATTTCCTGCCATATTTAACACATTCTAGATATATTTACTCACCGTACCATACCTAACTTCCACCCATGCCCTTTTCCCAGCTGCACCATTAGTTTGGGGTCTAGTAGCAGTCATGATATGGCCGGGCCTATCAATTTGTTCTAATTGACTAGTTGAGGACGCCTTATTGCTTATGTGCCAAGTTCACATTCCAGTAACCTGAACATAATGCTGGTATGGCTTATTAAACTATTATGAAGCTGAATCTATACAATGGGAGAAGGGGGCTTAGGAAAATTCACAGAAGAAAACAACTGGAAATCAGAGCTGAGGTTGTAGCTTTGTAGTGCAGATTACTTACATAAAGTTCCAGACTGAATAGATGCCAGCATGCCAAGTGGGACATCACATTAGGCAGCACTAGTGTCAAGGTGAAACAAGATGAAATGGAATCTCCTGATTGCGCACAATATTGCCACGTGTTAGCTTTCTGTGTTGGTAGGGTGAAAAGATGATCAAGTCACATGGCCCAGTAAGATTAGTCCCTCTGAAAGTAACCTTTACTCAAAGCTGATAAAATTAGCTTAGCTCATCCCTGGAGAGCCACCGACAGGTGTCCATTAAGTCATAATCAACTAGGGCATACCAGGCTGTGAAAGGCCAAGAAAGGATGTAGGTGAGCATAGCAGACAGGAAAGCAACTTTTGTTCATATTCAATGATCCATCCATCCATCCATTATCCAACCTGCTATATCCTAACTACAGGGTCATGGGGGTCTGCTGGAGCCAATCCCAGCCAACAGAGGGTGCAAGGCAGGAAACAAACCCCGGGTAGGGCGCCAGCCCACCGCAGGGCGCACACACACATCAAGCACACACTAGGGACAATTTAGAATCGCCAATGCACCTAACCTGCATGTCTTTGGACTGTGGGAGGAAACCGGAGCACCAGGAGGAAACCCATGCAGACATAGGGAAAACATGGAAACTCCATGCAGGGCGGACCTGAGAAGCGAACCCGGGTCTCCTAACTGTGAGGCAGCAGCGCTATCCACTGTGCCCTGTAGTTAGGAGATAGCGGGTTGGATATTAAATGGATATGACAGCTGACTTTAAGCTACAGGACACCTTGTTCTAAATCTGTAGGAAGAAGTGATGGCTTCAATGAACATGAAGCCTGCTAAATATACCTTCATTTTGGGGGCATTTTGAGGAAAAATGGTGACAGAGTTAGCTGATAACAAGTTTAATGCTGTCATGGCCTAATGTACCATCAGGGTGACTTGGGTGTGCATCCTGATGCCCTGCTTGCAACGGGGTCTTCGAATATGTGAGAGAAAACAATGCCTAATAACAGGAATATCCCAAAATTTCACCGACAGTAGAGGCACTCACAGCAATCTGCTGTTCTGCAAAGTCCCCTACCTTACTTTCGTCCTTTTGATTGTAAACTTATCTAGTCAGACCTAAATAAAAAAGCTTTTAAAAGAAAAAGTACGAATCCTGGTTGGTTGATATAGGTGGGTCAAATGTGGTGATCATTCCAGATGAGAGCTCAGTGGTGCAATGAAAAGAAAAAAATGTACAAAAAGAAACTATGGCTAACATTTTCAAAAAACAAACAAAATCAAAAACATCTCTGTGGTAGACAATGAGGCCACTGCAGAAGATAAAATGCACCAAACAATCCAAACAAAGGAGCTCCTTTTCACTGTTTTATTTCAACTATGTGACCCCAAAACCTTCAGTTACATGTAATCCTTTGACACAATGTGGCATTGGCCTTTAAAAATGTTTCTTTCTTCTTTGTTAATTGCACAGAACAGAATAACAGAATAAAGTTGAGATCCACAAATGTGATATTGCATTCATCAATTAGTTTGCTATATTCATTTAATTACATAAATGAACAAGTGCTAGGGTGTTGTACCATGTTAGCCATTATGAATGTAGTGAGAAGTCAAGTAAAATTACATCTTATATTGGCTAACTAAAATGATTGCAATATGCAAGCTTTTCGAGGCAACTCAGGCCCCTTCTTCAGACAAGATGTAATGTGTCATTTTGCTTTACTTCTCACTACATAAATGAACAAAAAATGAATGATATGAAGTTTTGAATTATTTTCTGTTTCAATCCCTGTGCCTGATGTGTTATTGCCATATGTGACGTTCATAATGTGTGTGCCTTTGGTGGGGGTAGTGAGGTGAAGTGAGGGATTGCCTTTTGAGGCATTGAGAGGGTCTTAATCTGGCCTTGAATGCTATGCTTAAATCCAAAAGATGCAAAAAATTAAATCACTTGTTAGGTTGGACTACAGTGTTTATCAAATCAGCAACACTAGCAAGGAAAGAGTTTGTTGACCAGCGTCCAGAGAAATCACACAGAGGGTATGTGCAATGGAAGAACAAAACAATTTAATCTGGTTGAAAGCAAAGACTTTTGCAGTTAATTAGATATCTTGAGCCGGGGTTACCCTTTCATCTAGAGACACTGGTACTAGCTATGGAGACAAAAATATTTTACAGAGAAAATGTAAAAGCTTAAAGCCCAACTAACTGCCACGTACCAAGGGGCTACCTGAAAATACCCAGGATTTCCAGGTTGTTGGCGAGTACTTGCTGTACTCGAGGCAGACTCCTGAGTACCTCAATATTCCCCAGTTCCTAGGCAAACCTGTATGTATTATTAGTGCTGCAACTCAACCATTTTTACTATGGTTTTGAATACTGTAGAATTAAAATTTACATTAATTTTCTAGTTATATTTTAGTTTAAATGTTGTGATTTTTTTTTTATTGTTATCTTTTCAAATTATGGTGGGGTCACTGTTTTTAACAGACACTGCCATAATGCAATGACCTATCATCAGAGCAGTGGTGGAGGAGTTACTCAGACAATTTACTTAAGAAAAAGTACAAATAAACCAGCAAAATGTACTCTAGTAAAAGTTGAAGTATTCGATTGACTTTTCTACTTAAGTAAAAGTAAGTAATTATTTGGCTTCTAAACATACTTAAAGCATTAAAGTGAAAATATTTGCGGAATATGTCCCCTGGTATAACAGTATAATATGGCATTAGGAGTGCCCACTGAACTTATATTATGATAAATACAAAAATAGTACATAATACATAGTGGATGATTAGGGGGGCAGAATGAATGAGGCTGTACTGGGCAATTTAGCCAGAACATCAGGATCAGGGCCGGATTTAGACTTGATAAGGCCCTAAGCTATTTGAGACATGGGGCCCTTTATAAGTCCAAATATGCTGTAGTATATTTAAGTATATATGACAATTGCTCACTCAGACAATTTGTTTTGGGGGCCCCCAAGAAGGCGGGGGCCCTAAGCTATAGCTTGTGTAGCTTATACGTAAATCCTGCACTGAAGGATACACCCTGCTCTTTTCGAACGTTGCCCAGGGATCTTTAATGACCACAGTTTTATGCCTCAACTGTGTTTTTGTGCCAGTTTTGGTTTCAGGCCACTCCATTGTGGTGTGAACTGCATGTTTTGGGTGTCAGTAATGTTGGAGGACTTCTCCCAAGTCTCAGATTCCCAACAGGATTTCTCTTCTCTTTGCACAAACAGGCCTCACAAACTCAGAAGCAGGTAAACAACTCCATAATAGAAAGCTGCTAACAATATTCTTCACGGTTAAGGATAATGTTCTTAAGAGGATCTGAAGGTTTTGTGTGTTTCAGCCAAGCTTAGTCTGTGTGGGTTTTCCTCCCATATAACGATGACATGCTTATTAAGCTAATTACCAATTGTAAACTGGTCATTGCAGTACATTTGTGAGTGTGTCGTGCAATGGATTAGTGTCCTACAGTATGTACGGAAGGTTCCTACCTTGTGCCCAATGCTGCCTGGATAGCCACTAGTTTTCCAGATCATGAACTTAAGTGGGTTAAAAGTACATGGCTGACTGGATTTATGGAGTTAATTATTTTTGTTATTTACAGTTGTGACAGATAGGGGGCGCTATCGCTCCCTTGAATTCCTGTCCACGACTCCAGACACCAGGTAAAAGTCCAATAGTTGACTTTATTTACTTGCCACAGTGCACAAAGCACCCTCTCCTCTACTATACTCATACAATCACTAATTACCAATACAATAAACAATCCTCCAACTCCCAGACGCATTGCCACCCTTTCACCCAGCTCAGCTCGCCGTCTGGGAGCTCTCACAGTCCTTTTATATTCCCTGACCCGGAAGTGTTCCCAATCCCAGTCCATGTGATCCTGTATCACTTCCGGGTCAGGTAAAAGTTCTTTTCTTCACCCCGGAAGCCCGTCGCTCTTTTTTTGATGAACTTCCGGGTTATAGGGCACAAATAAGTCTTTGGTCCTCCCTGCAGCTCCCTCTTGCGGCCCCTGTGGTATCCAGCAGGGTCTTGTGTAAAAACTACATAGTCCATGACTCCCTGCTGGTCTTCGGGGCACCTCCATACTGCAGGGAGGGCTCCATCTGGCGGCCTGGGGGTATTGGCCGGGATGACAAGCCAGCCAAAGATCACACAGTATATATTATAAATGTAGACAGATGTGTCTTCTTTGTAGCATCTGCACATTCTTCAAATATTTACATTGTTTCCTTTGCAGGCTTCTTATTTCTTCCCGTAGTCAAAAGTCATGCAATTACATTGATTCACAACACAAAATCGATAAATATAAGTCTGCCCATTCTTCTTCTTCTTCTTTCGGCTGCTCCTGTTAGGGGTCGTCACAGCGGATCATCTTTTTCCATATTTTTCTGTCTACTGCATCTTGTTCTGTTACACCCCTCACCTGCATGTCCTCTTTCGCTCTTTCTCTTAGGCCTTCCTCTTTTCCTCTCTCCTGGCAGCTCTATCTTTAACATCCTTCTCCCAATATACCCAGCATCTCTCCTCTGCACACTTCCAGACCAACGCAATCTCGCCTCTCTGACTTTGTCTCCCAACCGTCCAACTTGAGCTGACCCTCTAATGTACTCATTTCTTATCCTGTCCCTCCTCGACACCCCCAATGCAAATCTTAGCATCTTTAACTCTGCCGCCTCCAGCTCTGTCTCCTGTTTTCTGGTCAGAGTCACCATCTCCAACCCATATAACACAGCTGGTCTCACTACCGTCCTGCAGACCTTCCCTTTCACTCTTACTGATATCTGTCTGAGTATGGATGCATTGATAATTTAGATAATTTAGAAGTATCTGTAGAATTCCCTTTCCATACCTTGATGAAATAAACTCATTCCATATTGCCATCATGTAACACTTAAACTGCACTGGTATCCGGAAGGTTTCCGGTTCGAATCCCCATTACTGCCAAAAGAGATCCTACTCTGCTGGGACCTTGAGCAAGTCCTTTAACCTGCAATTGCACTAGGGGTGTTGTACAATTGCTGGCCTTGTGCTCTGACCCCAAGGGTTATGCAAAAACTAACAAGTTCCTAATACAAGAGATTGTATAAGGTGAAATACAGAACACACACACACACACAAACACACACACACAAACACAGTTCCCTCATAACTACAGGAGACTTGGTTGGAATACTGGCTGTCCCACTCAATATCTGTAGGGAGTTTGCATGTTCTCCCTGTTGTTTTTTTCATCTTCCAGAAATGCTCAGATTAAGATGCTAAGTGACTCTCAAGGGGCCCAGTATGAGTGACTATGCTCGAGTGAGCCCAGCCCCAGACTGGCATGCCATCCAGGGTTGTTTTCTGCTTTGCCGCAGGGAAAAACGCCCAACTATGCATGACCCTACAGTGGGAAGAAGCAGCTCAGCAAATGCAGATGAATCGGTGCAAAATGCACCAAATGCATAATTTTGGCTCCAGTAAACCCCTGTTGCAGATCAAAATATGAAGATTTCGTCAAACATTATGAGTCACAAAGTCTACACAGATTGACCCTGGGATTTCAAACCATTGCCTTGGAGCTGTGAGGCAGCGGCACCAACACTGTAAGAGCAGCGCTTGTATCCTGCATGTGGTGGTTAATTATTAATGCTGGGGTTATTAATTCATATATCTTTCTAATGTGGGTAATTATTCTTGTTAAATGCTAAGCTTGTCCGGCCTAAAGCTGACTTGTCTATGAGTTGCTAATGGATATTTCTAATTATTAAGGTGTTACCATTTGATTTTGATGTTAAATAATGCCTGGAATGGCAATTGATGTCTCTCTCCCTTGTGAGTTATTAAGAATATCCAAGTTAATAAATAATATTGATATCAAAAGCAGGTCATTAATAAAGTTTGGAGTTCTTATCTTAAATTAATTTTGTGTTGACTATTTTGAAAACAACTCTGAATGAATACTTCAGTTAATTCTGAAGATCTGGGCTACCAATTACTTTTATGCCTAAAGTAATTAGGTATGCGGGGCAATTATTTAATATTTTTTTAATTATGGGTCTAGGCTGCTGTTTATGTAGGGTGAGTGATGAGTCCCGGGGCTAGTGTAGATCTGTACATATGAGTTAGCTTTCCGATGCTAGTTGTTTTTGGGTGGTGTTTCATTATTGTGCCTCCAGCACAGCCCTGTGTGGGCTAACAGCCCAGTAATGATCTCCACAATGTCAGGTTAATACACTGGGGAGCACCTTGTGGTTTAATTATCTGGAGTGATTGCTGGAAAGAGTGATAAATTAGTCTTAGCAGGTTTCATATCAAGACGAGCTGGATGACACTCTGCCTGACTGGCAGAGCGGACTATACGAACAGCCCCCCATGCCTGGTTACCCACCAAAAGTGTCTTTTAATAGATAAGATCACAGGCTTAGGAAAAGTGCATTCTGTAGGGAGAAAAAATGACCACAGTATTAAAGTGAAAATGCCTGCTGTCTATTGACCTAGATTTGTGAAAATGCACTTTAAAAAATAAAAAAGGATGGATGCTGGATTTTGCATTGTTATGATATTTTTTGGTTATTATGAAAGGAGCAACATAAGATTGCTTCATTTGCAGCAATACTGAAACAATTATGGCATAACCAATGACATTTCTACATGAAAGTTCCACCAGATGCTGCACAAAATAAATTCAAAAATTACCCCATCAATTTATTATTAAAATGTTTATAACAATCCTGACATCATCTCCTTAAGCATGCCTGCTCAATTTTCTATCATATCCTGTAATTACTTACCGTATATACTCTTGTATAAGTTGGGTCTTGAAACCCGAAAAATCGATCATAAAATCAGACCCTGACTTATACACCCGTTCAAAAATGCGACACTTAATTCTTCGTTTTTTTAACATCTTCTTGCTTCCTCCAATCTCGCACCAGTTTCTCAGACACATTGAATTTTGTTGTAGCAGCACAGTTACCAATTTCTTTCGCCACTCAATGACTTTTAATTTAAACCCAGCTTCATATTTTCTTCTGATCAAGCGCACCATTGTATATAAGGGATGCTCTTACGATAATGGTGTATGATGTTGTGTGATACAAAAAACACAAAACAGTGCAAAATTCACTTCGGAATAGTTTGGGTATTACCGTGTGGTCATGTAGGCACAATACATAGAAAAGAAGGCCGTGTGCTCCGTGGTTACTCTCTCAGGTGGGCGTTAGCATATCATAATCTGTTGGACCAATAGCGTGAGTTTTCTGCATTCGACTTATACGACCGACATTATAAAATACCAGAAATTATACGATAGAATCAAACCCCGACTTATCCGTGGGAGAACTTAAACGCGAGTATATATGGTATATAGAAAAACATTGCTTCTTGTAGTATGTGAACTTGTCTTAATGCAGACTTCTGCAAGTCTGTTTGTGGCCGAGGCGATGGACCAATTGACCCTGCAGTGTTCTCTATACCCTTAGGTGTGTGAATGCATGTGCAACCTGAAGATTCCAGTTTAGCAATGGGGCTTGAAGATATTAAAACAAGGAATATATTTTGCTGTTTTTCTTCTTTTTTTTCTAATTGTGTGTTTACACTTCCAATTTGAGCTTTTGTCAGTTGTAGCCAAGCACACACACCAGGTAAGAGATAGGTAAAGTCTAGCACCGCTTTCTCTCTTCAAGGTAGCCACAGTAACTGAACAAAAAATGAGAAGAACATCATCAAAAATGCATTCCTCACAAGACATTATATTGCATCTTGATTTTAACCCACAGCTAAGGTGGACTGCTCTAAATTTGAAAAAGGCACAAAGGAAGACATTGTGTGTTCCTTCCACTCTGGAAATTAAAGCTCCTGTTTCAAAGAAGTGTAGAATCCAGCTGCAGATATGGAAAAATAAGCTAAGCATATACATTATATGACTAAGCTAAGGATATATTTGACTATATACTTTTAAGATGAGCTCTGATTAAGAATATTAATGATGAGCACTGGAAGTAACAATTAAGACTGGAAAATGATACTGGAGATATGTGAAACTTAATTGACTGATATATACACTCACTTGCCACTTTATTAGGTGCACCTGTTCAAATGCTTGCAACCGCAAATATCTTATCAGCCAATCACATGACAACAACTTAATATATTTAGGCATGTAGACATTGTCATGATGACCTGCTTAAGTTCAAGCTGAGCATCAGAATGGGAATAAACAGTGATTTAAGTGACTTTGAATGTGGCATAGTTGTTGGTGCCAGACAGGCTGGCCTTGGTATTTTAGAAACTGTTGATCTACTGGGATTTTCACACACTACCAGCTCTAGGGTTTACGGAGAATGGTTTGAAAAAGGGAAAATAACCACTTATTACAACCAAGGTACCCAGAAGAGCATCTCTGAATGCCAAACACGTTGAACCTTGAAGAAGGTGGGCTACAGCAGCAGAAGATCACACTGAGGGCCACTCCTGTCAGCTATGGAAAAGGCAACTGAGGCTTCGATTTACATGGGCTGACCAAAATTGGCCAATAGAAGATTCAAAAAAGATTAGAAAAATGTTGTCTGGTCTGATGAGTCTCAATTTTGGCTGCAACATTCAGATGATAGGGTCAGAATTTGATGTCAACAACATGAAAGCATAGTTTCATCCTGTCTTGTATCAAGTTTAGGCTGCTGGTGGTGGTATAATGGTGTTGGCGATATTTTCTTGGCACACTTTGGGCCCCTTATTGAGCATCATTTAAATACCACAACCTACCTGATTCTTGTTGCTGACCATGCCCATCCATTTTTGAGTGTACACATCTTCTGTTGGCTGCTTTCAGCGTGATAATATGCCATGTCACAAAGCTCAAAACATCTCAAGCAGGTTTTTTGAACATGACAATGAGTTCACTCTACTCAAATGACCTTCACAGTCACTAGCTCTCAATCCAATAGAGCACCTTTGAGATGTAGTGGAATGGAAGATTCATATCATGGATGTGCAGCTGACAAATCTGCAGCAATTGCTTGATGCTGTCATGTCAATATGGACCAGAATCCCTGAGGAATGTTTCCAGCACCTTGTTGAATCTATGCCACTCAGAATTACGGCAAAAGGGGGTCCAAACCGTTACTATCAAGGTGTAACTAATAAAGTGGCCAGTGAGCGTATACTGTATACTTACATGTAATTTTTATACTTATACTTACTTATAATTCTATACTTTTTTTACTAACATATTTTCATACTTATTTGTATAATTTTACATAATTTTTTATATAATTTTAGGCACTTCATTTTACACACAAGGGGGGGAACTATATGGAAATATATTCACTGGATATTTTTATATCACACACTTGATCATTAGCACAGAAATTAGAATATAGTATGCACAGAAATCAGAGTGAATAATATAATTAAGCATGTATTTTGCTTTGTGATTATGCACCTTTCATTTTTTAAAAGTACTTCGCCCTCTGCTCGCTTTGCTCGCCAACCCCCGTGTTTGGTTTTCCAGATACACACTTTTAAGATTTTTTTTTCTTTGAATTGTTGTTTTTTCACTTTTATTTCAGAACTTCTGTAAAAACAATATTTGGAATCTTTCGTGTCCCAATATGCTGAATCTTTTAAATGAGGTCAGTGAGACATGTGTTTAATGACTTTGTACCATAATTTAGGATAGGTTTCTCTGTTTGGAATTTCAGCACAAACAAAACGATCTACATCATCAGCAGTTATTAATTTTTTTGCAAAGTAATCAATAAATGCATGTGAGGTAAACCCCATTTTTGAAATTCTCTGACTTAAACTTCAAAGCCTTACAATATTTACATACTTCTGACATATCACCTATGTCCATATATTCAATCTCTATTCACTTTTTTGTTATTTCTCTGAGTAATACTTTCTCTTTGTTTGCGCTAATGCGATGTTTACCTTCTTTGTTTTTTTCTGCTTTCATATTCTGTATCTTTTTCTGCATGTGTTTCGCACCTACGTTTTTTTTTGAGTCTTTTGAATTCCACTGTTTTCATTATCTCTAACCTGCTCTGCATGTGTTTGGCCCCCTTGTTTTATAACCTCTTTATGACATTTTACTTTGTTTTCTAACTGTCTTTTATTTCTTACCTCACTTTGTCCTGCTTTTTTTTCAGTGACACCTGGTCCATGGTGATTATTTGCCCTTTTTCGAGTAATAATTTACATTTGTTTGTGCTACTGCGATCTTTACTGTCTTTTTTTTACACTTTCTAATTTTCCTACTTTCATATTCTTTAACTTTCTCCACATGTGTATCGTGCCGTTTTTTTTTTTTTGAGCCTTTTGAATTCCCCTGCTTTCATAATCTGTAACCTGCTCTTCATGTGTATAGCGGCAACATTTGTGAACGCCTTTATGAAGTTCTACTTTGTCTTTTACTCTGTCTTTTAATTCTGAGCCCGATTGGAAGTGCTTTGTTTTAATTCCACTTGTTACGGGCTGATAATTACTTTCCTTATTTTCTGAATTTGCACCTAGATTATTTTTTCTTTTTTGCCCTTTTTTCTCTCCAATGCTTTTGAGTCTCTTTATTCCGTGCTGCTTTCTTCTTTGCTTAGTCGTCGACATTTCATTTATAACGTATTGTCCTTATACACTTTATATGCGCTGAGACCTTGGATCCGTGTGTGCTCAAATCCTTTACACGACTGAATGTTTTGCTGCGCGTTGTCTGTAAGCAGGGCGTGTCTTGCAAGAATAACATGTTCTTCGTCATCGTGAGGCAGTCCTGGGTCAATCTCCTGACACAATGTCTCATGTTTAAGGTCCCCGCAAGACGGCCAATTTAAGGTCCCCGCGAGACGCTCCGTGAAGATTCTCTTTCGTCTCGCAGGTCTTTTAAGTGTCTTCCGTGATCTTAACGTGAAGATCACGTATTGTCTCCTAGTCATTCCCTCCCACAGGATTTTTTTTTATAATAGAGAGACATTGTAATCTCACCACCAATATCGTCTAAGCACTGTTAAGCACTGAATTGTGCTAATAGTTAAAACACTGGTCTTACATGTACCACTCCAACAATATAAACTGACACCCTGGTGGGAGAAAATGGGCAATGCCAAATGGAAAGTAGACATGATTGATAGGTGAAGTGGGCTTCACTAAAAGGTTAAGAGACAATAGTGGCAAAGTGCCAACAGCTGGTATCCATTAGCATAATGAATAATGGGCATGGATGGGCAGAATGTGATGTAAAAATGTGTTTGACTGAAAGTTATCAAACAAAAGTGGTGAAATGATATTAGGTGTTGTCCATTAACTTAAGCGAGAGTGCCTAAATATCTTATCTATGTCTTGTGTAAAGGTGTCTCCATGAAGTGCCATATACTGAGCACACATGCTCAACCACACTGGGACTTGCCCTTTAATTTAATCATAAAAACTACAATATATTAAGGAATGTATGCTTCAAATGTAATTAAACAAGACTCTCTAGATTTATGGGGAGAATGCCTGATTGTTTGTGAAACATTGGTTAAGGCTGATACCTCACAGTGCTCTGACATAGGTGCAGTTCCCAGCTGGAATGCTTTCAAGCCCAGGATGCTGACTTGGTGAACAGTAGTGCTGAACACTACACCACTGTCACACCCCGGTCAATACATTTTTATTGTTATATAGCACATTTTACAGTGAACATAATCGCAATGTACTTTACAAAAAATACAATAAAATTTACACAAAGTTAGGACACTGTAAGATTAATCAAACACAGTACAAATCACAAGGACATGTGGAGACACAAAGATGTCACTCTGTCAGAGCAGAGCAGTAGACACTGACTGGCTTTTACCTAAACAGACAAGTGCAAACCCACAAACAAACTGTATTGTGTGTAACACCCCTAGTAAAATTTGTTTACACCCATCTATAATCAGAACACTAGCAGGTCACACACTTGTCTACAGCCAGGGTTCCCTCACATTTCTAATCCAAAACTGGAGGCTCAGTAGTGACTGTATTTCCTAAGTATTCTTCTTCCCTATCTCAGAAATTATAGGGTCCAACAAATTCTTACAGAAAGTTTGAATCAAAACCAAAAATTACAGTGACAGAGACCTTGAATGCGCAATTTCAAATATTTTATAATTTAAAATGCACTTCCCTATTGTAAGCTAGCAATAATAGAAAGACATATGACATTTGTAAACTGTTACTGTGGGACTGCAGTGTCAGTTTAGTGTTTTACGTTCTAAAACATGGTGGAGAACATAAACATAAGACAAACAAACAAGCTCTCATACACACCATAAACACATGCCTGCCAACTGATCTGCAGGGCACATGCACCCTCTATTACTCATAAATGCATTCTCTTACACATGGGCACAGCACATAGAAATGGGCAGGACAAGGTAAGAGGGCATTGTAGTGGGAAGTTTCTTGCTTTATGAACCTGATTTACATTTCACTGCTTTGTGATCTCAATTCTGGTCATCTCCTGATGTGCTGGAATAGACAAGCCAACATGTGCTGATATACTTAGTGGTCCTTTTGTTCCATCTTGACCCTTGTTATACTTATGATACATTGGAACAATTTTTACAAGAACAGGCCATCCAGCCAAAAAAAGCTTGTCAAACGTACTCAACTTATTTCTCCAAAATAACATCAAGTGAAGATTTGTAGGTCCATTAAGTGCTATGTTCTACCACACTACTTGGTAATTTATTCCTTGTGTCTGTGGTTCTTTGTGTGAAGAAAAACTCTTCTAATATATGTGCAAAATTTATGACTCTCCATCTGTGCTGCCACATTCTCATTAAAGAACTCATTTTAAGGCAACGGTTGGCACCCACCATATTGAATCTATTATTAATTGGTTCATTACTGATTTTTAATTAATTTTTCTAAATCAATTTATGAGGTTGAACATTTGTTTTGGGAGTTCTTGAGCCCATCATTCTGATATTATATATTCCATTAATATTTTGATTTAAGACTTACTTTTATTGTTATTAATTATTCTCTTCCATTTTCGCTGCCAGTTTGAATATTTAAGCTCACTTCTATTTTGTCCTCCCATTGTTAGGACAGCTCCCATGTTGTTAGGGGTGTACTCATAGAGGTTGTGACCTGCGTTAACGAAGTGAGGTTTAATAACTCACAAAAAATTAATGATATTAGAAATAACATAGTATATCTCCACAACACTAAGAATCCTCCTAAACCCCAGCATTCCGTTATAAACAAATTAAACTCTTTCACCAGGATAGATTTACCTGATTTACATAAAATAATTTCTCAACTGAAACCCTCCACCTGCGTCCTTGACCCAATACCAACAAAAGTTTTCAAAGAAATATCAGGCGTGCTAATTGATAATATTCTTGACATAGTAAATTCGTCATTAGATACAGGGTTCTTCCCAGACTGTCTTAAGACTGCTGTAGTTAAACCCCTACTTAAGAAACATAATCTCGACCCCATGGCTCTTGAAAATTTTAGACTCATCTCTAACCTGCCTTTCTTAAGTAAAATTCTGGAGAAGGCAGTCATTATGCAGTTAAATGACCACCTCAATAAACATGCTATTCTTGATAAATTTCAGTCAGGTTTTAGAACAAATCACAGCACAGAAACTGCACTCGTTAAAGTAGTAAATGACTTGTGGGTAAATGCAGACAGAGGCCGTTTATCTGTTCTCATCCTCCTTGATCTGAGTACCGCATTTGACATCATTGATCATAATATTCTTATAAATCGCCTTAGTCAATGGGTGGGCTTTTCTGGCAGTGTCTTAAATTGGTTTGAATCCTACCTGGCAGGGAGAAAATTCTTTGTTAGTTGTGGTAATTATAACTCAAAGACACATGATATTCTATATGGTGTTCCACAAGGCTCTACCCTGGGTCCGCTGCTCTTCTCAATCTATATGCTTCTGTTAGGTCAGATTATCTCAGGGCACAACGTGAGCTACCACAGCTATGCTGATGACACACAGCTGTACTTATCAATAGCACCTGATGACCCCGATTCCCTTGATTCACTAACACAATGTCTGACTTGTATCTCAGAATGAATGAATAGTAACTTTCTCAAGTTAAATAAAGAGAAAACTGAAATCTTAGTGATTGGCAATAATGGATACAATAAGGCTATTAGAAATAAACTGGATACATTAGGATTAAAAGTCAAGATGGAGATAAAAAGCTTAGGGTTAACTGTTGACAGTAATCTAAATTTTAAAACGCATATTAATCAGGCCACTAGGACAGCATCTTGTCATTTAAGAAACATAGCAAAAGTTAGACCTCATTAGACCTATCATTGAAAGATGCTGAGAAATTAGTTCACGAGTTTGTTTTCAGTTGACTAGATTACTGTAATGCACTCCTCTCAGAACTACCCAAAAAAGACATAAATCGTTTGCAACTAGTGCAGAATGCAGCTGCTAGAATCCTAACTAGAAAAAGAAAATCCAAACACATTTCTCCAGTTTTGATGTCACTACACTGGTTACCTGTGTCATTCAGGATTGACTTTAAAATTCTGCTTATGGTTTATAAAGCCTTAAATAATCTCACCCCATCTTATATATCGGAATGTCTGACACCTTATATTCCAAATCGTAACCTCAGATCCTCAAATGAGTGTCTCCTTAGAATTCCAAGAACAAAACTTAAAAGAAGTGGTAAGGCAGCCTTCTGCTGTTATGCACCTAAAATCTGGAATAGCCTGCCAATAGGAATTCGCCAGGCTAATACAGTAGAGCACTTTAAAACACTGCTGAAAACACATTTTAACATGGCCTTCTCATAACTTCACTGTAATTAAAATCCTGATACTCTGTATATCCAGCTTATTATAATAACTATTTATGGTGGCTCTAAAATCTGTACTAACTCCTGCTCTCTCTTCTGTTTCCTTTTCCGGTGTCCTTTTGGTGGTGGTACTCAAAGCACCGTGATGTTCCAACAATGATGGATGGATTAAAAGCCAGAAGTCTGTTTGACCATCAACATCAAGTGACTCCGTGAGAACCCTAACTACAAAGAGGACTATTTCATTTATGTTAGGTAGAATGCCCAGAGGGGACTGGGCGGTCCCGTGGCCTGGAACCCCTGCAGATTTTATTTTTTTCTGTTTTTTCTGTACACCCTGGCCATCGGACCTTACTCCTTTTCTATGTTAACTAATGTTGTCTTATTTTAATTTCATATTTTGTCATATTTTTCTTTTCTTCACTATGTAAAGCACTTCGAGCTACTTTTTGTATGAAAATGTGCTATATAAATAAATGTTGTTGTTGTTGTATGTGAGGTTATTTCCCTGTCCGCGTTTATGACTTCCAAATACCCTTTTTTTGACGATCAATTCTGTGATTAATTATTCTCTCTGCTTAGTTTCTTTTTGGTTTTGACCCTTGCCTTTGATTCTTTACTTTGATTTTTGCTTCTTGTTGACTTTGACACTGTGTGGTTGATCTTTCAGTTTTGGCCCGTTTCGGGACAATGACTATGCCTCTTCTCATGGTTTTCCTACAAAGAAACCCTACACTGCTAGCTTGGTAACAGTACAGATTCTATTAATAATGTTAAATTCTTCATTCATGTCACTTCTTAATCTTGGTTTACTTAAATAGAAAAAGTTCAACTACTCTAATCTTTCCTCATAATTCATACCTCACAGTGCTGGAATTAATCTTGTTACTCTGCTCCAGCATATTTCTAGTGTTGGAATGTCTTTTTTGTAGCATCAAGACCCAAAATGCACACTACATATTAAATTTAACAGCGTGACAGTTACACTGCCACCTCACACTGCTAATAACAGGCTACACGTTGTCTGTCACTATTCAATCTCCTACTCCTCAGTTCCTATCACCTCCCCACCATCCCAGTACATTGCTGCTGAGTTATTCTGCATTTTCTGATTTAGCCTATCCCCTCTTCTCTTCTTCCTTTCCCTCATGCAGGTTTGTGTCACATTTGTTATTATAAAACTCTGTCTTTGGCCTTCTGTGCTTCTACAATTACAGACCTCTTAATTTTCTATAATATCAGAATATGCTTTCCTTGAATGATGTTGTTCACGACTGCAAATCCAAACACAAGATGTGTTGTTTAAATGAGATATCTCCTAAGGGCATCACCAAGGCCCAACAATCTGTTGATTATCCATTCATACTTCTAGATGAACCTGTGGAATTTTATATGCGAAACCACCAGATCTTACTGACTACACTACATAATCTTTGACAGAATTACTGGACTGCCCATAACTTGGCCATGTCATTAATTTAAATTTTTTTATTTTTGCTATTTAATTTGTTTTTTAATGTTATGATGGTGATGTCATCATAGGAACTTTTTTTGTTGTTTCGATGCCTCCATTTTGTCACACAGAAGAATGGGTGCTCCTAGATTGTTTTCAGTCACATGATATGTGGCCTGTGATGGCCTCGTCCCGTCCTCATAAAAAATATCATTGAGCCCAAGCTGTTGTTCTAGTTTTTGGATTCTATTAATAAAAACATCTTTTTAGGGAAACATTAAACAAAACAAACTAATATTAAGAGTTTTTCTTTGTTTACTTGACTTTGTTTCCTGGCTTTGACATATTAGTTTTGGTCTATGAATTCTTTGTCTCCTCTCTGGTATTTTAATCATTTGTCTTTGCCAAAGTTTTGCTCAAACCTGCCTTTTTGTCAATGTCTCTAGCTTAGAGGAGAAAGCAAAAGAAAATTTAGCATTAGGGTCCTCTTGCTCAATACGATGAATATATACAGGTAAGTGTTTTAATTTGTGTTTTTTTAACTCCTAATTTTGTTAGATTCCATCTGATCACTCTGGCTCCCACTCCCTGCAGGATCATTACAAGCTCTTGGTTTAGATCTAGAGAGTGTCAAGCAGATATACTGGTACAAATGCTCATGGTGTGATCATTAATGTCCACTGGAGCAATTAACAGGCATATCTCCTCTTTTCCTTATACAGGCAGTCCCCGGGTTACGTACGAGATAGGGACTGTAGATTTGTACTTAAGTTGAATGTGTATGCAAGTCGGAACAGGTACATTATTTTAATAAATGCTATTGTTGACCGACTGTAACCAAGTGTTCTTCCAATGAATGATGGAGTTTCACCTCTCTCTGATCTTTTTATTTCTACTTTATTTTCAATGGTGATGGTTTTTCTTTTCTTTACTGTATCATCAGCACTTGCATCAGATTTGTGTTTCAGAGACATTGTTGAAGGGTGAAGACAAAAGATTAAGATGAGCTCTTCTGCACATCACTGTACACACTATCACAGCAGGAAGGCACCCGTCGTCAACTGTACTGACAAGAGACAACTTCCTGCTATGTGCATAACAGTACACGCAGGCTTGCCATTGAGAATGAATGGGGGCATCGAGGGTCGGTTCATCACCAGCCCACCTCACAGTCACCACTTGCAGCATTACCAGCCGCACACCGAGAACGAATGGGGCAGCCGTGTGTGGTGGGTGGGCAATGAAACCGCTTGCCGCTGGGAGCTGCCTGTAGGACACTACACTGCGCGAGCAGTGAAATTGCTCCCCTCCAGCCTCCATCCAGCCACCACTTGCAGCATTACCAGCCGCCCACCGGGAACGAACGGGGCAGCCGTGTGTGGTGGGCGGGCAGTGACACCGCTTGCCGCCGGGAGCCGCCCGAGAGACACTACACTGTGCGGGCAGCGAAATCGCCCCCCCCCCCTCCAGCCTCCATCCAGCCACCGCTTGCAGCGTCCCCAGGCCGAAGATGATGGAGTAGCAGTTACTGAGGCGCATGCGTCGCAGCTGTGGCCCCGTTTGTAAGTCGTAGGTCGGATGTCCGTAACCTGGGGACTACCTGTACTTCTCCACCCTTTTTATTTAATTTCATAACCTGTTTAATCTCAGCTACTTTCATGACGCTCAGTTCTTTCCCTTTTTCTCTCTCTGTTATGCACATCTGCAACTGAATTTCCATCTGCTTCTCAGACATCATTACATGGATGATCAAGCATCAATTTAGCTTGTCCAAGACAGAACAGCTGGACATTCCAGCCATACAGTAACTAATCTGTGACCTCCTAAACACCCTGAATAAAAATACACATGGAATTCCAAGACCATCAAAATCTGGGTGTTATCATCAATGACAACAGCAAAGTCACCTTTACCAAAAAGTACAGGCTGAATGAAAGTGATTAGAAACACCTCTTGCTAACACCCAAAGTACACGCATTCATATTTATCTTCTGTGGGTTCTCAGGTCGAGACAAAAGCCAAACCTTGACTGGATGTCTCTGGGGGACTCCCATCATAACATTTCAGCTGGTCTTTTCAGCTGCCATCAGACCAGTCCAGCTCATTCAGGACAACATAGTCTTCAGTCCTGTAACCTTTCATCACAATTACAAGTTATACCCCTCTCCCCACCATCCACCATCTAGTATGCATGCATCAAATTTAAAACTTTATGGTTAGTAGTCTATACTGCCCCAGAGTTGCACTTGCATCCTTCTAGAATATTCTCTGGATATTTGGTAATACAGTGGACTCAGAAAGTATTCAGACCCCTTCACTTTTTACACATTTTGCTATGCTACCGGCTTGTAGTAAAATCATTTAATTTCATTTCCCCCCATCAAGCAATGCTCAATACCCCAAAATGATAAAGCAAAAATAGGATTTTAGAAATTTTTGCAAATTTATTAAAAATAACTGAAATCTCACAGTGACACAAGTACTCCGACCTTTTAATCAGTACTTTGTTGAAGCACCTTTTGTAGTAAGTACAGCCCAGAGATTTCTTGGGTAGGATGCGACAAATTTCACACCTGGATTTGGGGATTTTCTGCAATTCTTCTCTGCAGATCCTTTTAAGCTCGGTCTAGTTGAATGGAGACTGTCAATGGACAGCTATTTTCAGGTCTCTACAGAGATGTTTATGGGTTCACGTGTGATCTCTGGCTGGGCCACTCAAGGATATCCCAGAAGTGTCCCTAAGCCTTTCCTGTATTATTTTTGCTTAGTACTTAGGGTCATTATCCTGGGTGAACCTTCTACCCAGTCTGAGGTCCAGTGCACCCTGGAGAATTAAGGATATTTCTATACTTTGCTCCCTTTAGTTTTCCCTCAACCTTGACAAGTCTCCCAGTCCCTGCCACTGAAATACAACCCCACAGCACGATGCCGCTACTGCTGGACTGGTATTGCCTTGGTGTTGAGCGGTGCCTCATTTCCTCCAAAGATAATGTGGAAGGAGATCTCCGAGGAAGACTGGAGTAGTTCAATCAATTAGCTTTTATTTAGCCACCGATGAAGACATAGGATTCATGCTTTGCAAAGCAGAAGAGCAAAATTCTCCTTTTTCGATTGGCTTTTAATATCTTTCCTCCCTCACCTTTTCCCTTACTTATCAATAAGCATAATATGTTTATCTAGGCCGGGGTCCTCAATCACGGTCCTGGAGAGCCTCAGTGGCTGCAGGTTTTTGCTCCAACCCAATTGCTTAATAAGAAGCACTTATTGATCAAGTAACACTTCTGCTTCATTTTAGTTGACTCGCTCGTTAAGATTTTGAACTCTTATTGCTTATTTTAGGCTTAAGCATCAGTTCTCCATTTAACCTGTAGCTTTATACACCTCTGTGTGTATTTATCATGCACTATTGGATTTAATCAAATACTTGAGGAAAGTGAAGAGAAAACCATGAAGGACTGAGAATTCCCCATCCATTTTAGCCTTCAGATCATTTGGATGATATCCTTAGAAAGGGGAAGAAAATCTACGATATGAGAATGACCTGACATAAAGCACTAACAAGCCATGAAATGAAATTATTGGCAAGAATTGCTTTCTAATTAAGCAACCGGGTTAGAACAAAAACCTACAGCCACTGCGGCCCTCCAGGACTGTGATTGAGGACCTGTCTAGGCATTTCATCTTACATTGCAGATGGGGCCCTAAAGAAGGAAAAGTCATCTTTCCTGAGTTCCTAAAAAGGAAACTGTCCTTGGTCAGCTTACTTCACCCTGTCTTATGGCAGACGCCGGTATGAATAACCTGCCATTAAAGCAAAACAGCTTTGTCAGTTTTTCAACCCTTAGCAACTTGCAAGCAGTAAATTTTTCTTTCACAATAACACTAATCTTGGTTTCATCAGACCAGAGAATCTTGTTTCGCACAGTCTGAGAGTCCTTTAGTTCCCTTTTAGCAAACTCCAAGCAAGCATCTATGTATCTTTTTCTGAAGAGACTCAGGTCTTACCACACTGCCATAAGGCCCAGATTAGTGGAGTGTTGCAGTGGTGGTTATCCTTCTGGAAGTTGTTCCCATTTCCACACAGATTCTTGAGCTTAGCCAGAGAGACCATTTGGGCTCTTGGTCACCTTTCCTACCAAAGCCCTTCAGTTTAGCCAAATCTACAATGACTTATCGTTGTTCCAAACTCCTTTCATTTAAGAATTATAGGCAACTGTGCTCTTTAGAACCTCCAATGCTGCAGGGATTATTTGTCGCCTTTCCCACATTTGTACCTTGACACAATCCTGTTTCTAAGCTCTGCAGGCAATTCCTTCAACCTCAAGGCTTGGCTTTTACTCTGAAGGATATTGTCAAGTGAGGTGCCTTCTATGGACAGGTGTGTGCCTTTCCTAATCATGTGCAATCAATTGAGCTGAACACAGGTGAACTCCAAACATGGTGTAGTAACATCTCACTAGCCACGTTTCCATTAACCTCCTTAATGCGCATTTTGAAATTGCAAAATAAAAAAACAGCAATGGAAACAGATGAATTTTGAAAAAAACTTTCAAAAAAAAGTTTAAACGCTAGCTTCAGGTGGTTTATCAGGCGATTTGACAAAGCAATAATTCACAAAATTGCAATGAAAAAACTCTTTGCATTTTGGTCACATACACATAATACAAATTTAGATTTTCAAATACCTGTGCAAATAAATGTGATGTGGTGAATACAGCAGCATCATGAGCACTACCAGGTGACCCAACACAAATTTCCCTGATTATTAATCTGTCGTCGATGACCACCTCCAGAACAATAGATGCCCACCCTTTCCTTTTAACATAATCCCGATACCCGTCACTTTGTGCATTAATATGTGAGCCGTCGAATACACAGTTCCCTACACTCTTTTCTTCTTTTTCTTCTTCTTTCGACTGCTCCCATTAGGGGTCACCACAGTGGATCACCTTGTTCCATATCTTCCTGTCTTCTGCATCTTGTTCTTTAACATCCATCACCTGCATGTCCTCTCTCACCACATCCATAAACCTCGTCGTAGGCCTTCCTCTTTTCCTCTTCCCTGGCAGCTCTATCTTTAGCATCCTTTTCCTAATATACCTAGCATCTCTCCTCTGCACATGTCCAAACCAACACAATCTTGCCTCTCTGACTTCGTCCCCAAACCTTCCTGTCCATCCTCATCACACCCAAAGCAAATCTTAGCATCTTTAACTCTGCCACCTCCAGCTCTGTCTTCCTGCTTTCTGGTCAGTGCCACCGTCTCCAACCCATATAACATAGCTGGTCTCACTACCATCCTGTAGACCTTCCCTTTCACACTTGCTGATACCCGTCTGTCATAAATTACTCCTGACACTCTTCTCCACCCATTCCACCCTTCCTGCACTCTCTTCCACAATCCCCATTACTCTGTACTGTTGGTTCCAATTATTTAAACTCATCCACCTTCGCCACACTCTATAATGGGACAAAATAGGGTTTCAGAAAATGGATATATGGATACCTGTTGTTGCCAAAATAGGTCCTAGTGTTCTTTCAGCCTGCATGTAAATTACTTTTATAAAATGGAAGTCTGCAGCCACCAAAGAGTGACAAAATTTGTATTATTCAGTTAGGTCCTCATTTCTTACAGTTAAAAGTGCTTTAAAATACTTAAAATATAAGTTTATTGACTGATTTTTATGAGTCAATATTTGTTTTTTTAAGCGGTTCTCATGCTGTTCTTTGTGGTGGCTCATTTCCCCAGATGGACAGTTTGCTCCAGTGAGGCATATCCCTGTCAGCTTAATGGGACTTTAACAATGGGGGGGTGGGTATTGACTGGGTTGTCGTTCAGTGACCTGTTAGCCTCTCCTGAGACAACAAGAAGCAATAAGCATACCAGCGGCTAATGGACCAAAATTAACCCTTTCATCCGACTCATCAGGAAATGGCATTTACCACAGGAAATAGATCTGAGTGCCTTTGAAGGATATATTTGGCTTTGAGAGATGCATTGCACTCAATTACAGGTGACATCATCACTTAAAAAGAAAAGAAAGAGAAAAAGCATTATTAGATGCTCTACATGATCCCCAGAGTTGGGCTAAAGTGCTCCATTGAACCTGACAATTGCTATCTTCTTTTTTTGTACAATCCGATTACTTTTGCACTTTTTACAACATCTAGTGTTCAATGACTTGATGCTCAAATTATTACTTGCAAGTAAAAACTCTGGCTGGAATATTTTACAGAATTATTCATTACAGCATTCAGCTCTGGTCTGGCTTGCCTTTCCTTCCTGCAAGCCCCCAGTGAGCCTGATGACAGATCAGACCTCATCGATTAAGAAAAGCATCAAAGCATAATCTAACACAAGTCAACTACTTTTTAAAATTTTTTTTTCTTCCCCACCTCTTGCCTAAGTTTAAAGGGGAAAGTCACTAGAATAGGTGCAGAATGTGTGAAAGAAAAGAAGACCTGGTATGTGAGCACTCAGAGTTGGCAAAAAATGAAAGATGATGTATAAAAATAAATGTAGGAAGTATCTTGTTCAGCTTTCCTTGATGAAGAGTTGGGTAGGGCCAGTCTTTGATCGATAACTTCCTCACTCATTTTTATTCATTTGAAAAGAAAGACAAGTAGATAGAGGACATGTACTTGAAACCCTCATGTTGAAGTTTCAGTACCCTCTTCATCCTGGTTACCTGTTAGTCAACTATGCAAGAATTTCAGTAAGAAATTCATACATGTAACAATACTGACATCAAAATTGACATCAAGTTGAGATTTGAAGGTCCACCACATTATGTATTTATTGCATGTGTCTATAGTTCTTCCTGTTAAGAAAAACTTTTTAACATTTGTGCAAAATCTTAACAAGTTCCCAACTGTGTCTCTATGTCCTTGTTGCAGAATTTATTTTAAAATGAGAACTGACTTCTAGTTATTTAATGGATTTCAATACTTTAATCAGTCCTGTTTTTGTCTCTGTGTAAACTAAGATGGTTCAACTCCTTTAGTCTCTCCTCATAACTCATACCTCTCTGTCCTGTATTCAGCCTAGTTGGTCTTCTTTGGACCTTTGCTAGCTCTGCTGTCTTTTTTGTAATTACTAGGGGGCTTTGAATTTTGATTCCGTGTTTGAAATTACATCGTGCCAACACAATGTATAACTGCCTGTGAGTGAATATCGTTTTTTTCTGTCTACAAGAATGTGCCTGATAATAGCATTCACACAAATAAGAAATGATTTCTCTCGCGGGATTTCACCAAACAACAAAACTTTTAATTCTCGTGGATACGCCTCTTCACTGGGAAGAAACACTACTTTTTTATTCCCTGGTGGCACCATGAATTAGACAATCTACAAGTCTCCAACTTAAAGTTTAAATCCAAACAATATATTCGATCTCTCTCCTGTTTTTTAATTTTATTAATTTTATTGTAATCATTCCATACAAATAGATCCACTTTTAAAAAAAAAACCAGGATGAAAACAACTTAACCCCCACCCCTAAGAAAGACAGCATGGCCAACGGAGTAAAACTTAAAGCTTGTAAACATACCTAAATTGATTAGTTTAAAAGGGCAATAGAGATGGATGGAGAAGAAAAAGAAATGCGGAAAGAATTGCTTCCTCGGTGCTTTAAGAGCTTATTCTAAAATATTATTGATAAGATCTTGCCAGGTTTTGAAAAAATTCTGTACCGATCCTCTAACTGAGAATTAGATTTTTTTCCAATTTCATATAGTATAACACATCAGTTACTCAATGACTTAAAAGACGAGAATTAGGATTCTTCCTATATATTCTATATGGTGTTCCACAAGGCTCTATCCTGGGTCCGCTGCTCTTCTCAATCTATATGCTTCCGTTAAGTCGGATTATCTCAGGTTACAACGTGAGCTACCACAGCTATGATGATGACACACAGCTGTACTTATCAATAGCACCTGATGACTCCGACTCTCTCAACTCACTAACACAATGTCTTACTGGTATTTCTGAATGGATGAATAGTAATTTTCTCAAACTAAATAAAGAGAAAACTGAAATTTTAGTGACTGGCAATAATGGAGGTTATCAGAAATAAACTTGATGCATTAGGATTCAAAGTTAAGACGGAAGTAAAAAACTTAGGGGTAACTGTTGACTGTAACCTGAATTTTAAATCGCATATTCATCAGACCACTAGGACAGCATTTTTTCACTTAAGAAACATAGCAAAAGTTAGACCTCTTATATCATTGAAAGATGCTGAGAAATTAATTCACGCTTTTGTTTTCAGTCGACTAGATTACTGTAATGCACTCCTCTCAGGACTACCCAAAAAAGACATAAATCACTTGCAACAAGTGCAGAATGCAGCTGCTAGAATCCTAACTAGGAAAAGAAAATCCGAAGACATTTCTCCAGTTTTGATGTCACTACACTGGTTACCTGTGTCTCAGAATTGACTTTAAAATTCTGCTTATGGATTATAAAGCCTTAAATAATCTCGCTCCATCTTATATATTGGAATGTCTGACACCCTACATTCCAAATCGTAACCTTAGATCCTCAAATGAGTGTCTCCTTACAATTCCAAAAGATAAACTTAAAAGAAGTGGTGAGGCAGCCTTCTGCTGTTATGCACCTAAAATCTGGAATAGCCTGCCAATAGGAATTCGCCAGGCTAATACAGTAGAGCACTTTAAAACACTACTGAAAACACATTACTTTAACATGGCCTTCTCTTAACTTCACTTTAATTTAATCCTGATACTCTGTATGTTCAATTTATCATAATAACTATTCATGGTGGCTCTAAAATCTGTACTGACCCCAACTCTCTCTTCTGTTTTTTTTTCCGTTTTTTTTGTGGTGCGCCACCACCACCTACTCAAAGCATCATGATGCTCCAACATTGATGGACTAAAAGCCAGAAGTCTACGTGATCATCATCATCAAGTCCTTCCGTGAGAATTCTAAATCCAAAGAGGACTGTTTCATTTATGTGAGGTAGATTGCCCAGAGGGGACTGGGCGGTCTCATGGTCTGGAATCCCTGCAGATTTTATTTTTTTTCTCCAACCGTCTGGAGTTTTTTTTTTTTTGTTTTTTCTGTCCACCCTGACCATCGGACCTTACTCTTATTCTATGTCAATTAATGTTGACTTATTTTATTTTCTTACTGTGTCTTTTATGTTTCTATTCTTCATTATGTAAAGCACTTTGAGCTACATTTTTTTGTATGAAAATGTGCTATATAAATAAATGTTGTTGTTGTTGTTGTTGTTCCAGTTTAGCAAAATAAGTTTGCATGCCAATAGTGTAGTGAATGCAATCACAGTTTGTTTGTCCTTCTCCACTTTAAGCCCATCTGGAAGAACCCCAAACACAGCTGTTAATGGGTTAGGAGGGATTGTGACACCAAGGCTGTCTGAAAGGCACTTAAAAATTTTGGTCCAAAATGATGTTAATTTGCTGCAGGCCTAAAACATGTGACCCAGTGAAGCTGGGACTTGATTACAGCGTTCGCAGGTTGGATCTTGACCTGGGAACATTTTGGACAGTTTTAAGCGAGATAGATGTGCTCGATATATAAATTTGAGTTGAATAATTGTATGCTTTGCGCATATTGAGCTTAAGTGAATTCTCTGCATTGCTACTTTCCACTCCTTTTATGATATGTTGAGTGAGAGATCTTTTTCCCATTGTCCTCTTGGATCTTTGAAAGGGAGGGACTGTAAAATAATTTTATATATTACAGAGATGGTGTCCAAGTCCTTGAAATTGAGCAATATTTTTTCCGGCATGGAGGAGGGTGCAAGATGAGGAAAATCGGCAGATTCTGTTTAACAAAGTTCCTAATTTGAAGATAGTGAAAGAAATGTCTAGCTGGAAAGTTAAATTTGGATTGTAATTGTTCATAGGATGCAAAGATGTTATCTATATAAAGATCTCTAAGCAATTTAATCCCAAATCTTTTCCAGATATTAAAATGCTTTCTACAGCATGCATTAGAATGCTTTTTACTTCTATTGCGGACCAGGCCTGTGTATGTTCATCTGTTCGATCTCTTTTTGCTGTTCAGTTATTTCACCGAGTAATAATTTCCATTTGTTTGCACTAATGCGATCTTTACTATCCTTTTTTTGAGACTTTTGAATTTTCGTACTTTTATTATCTCTAACCTGATCTGCATGTGTACCGTGCCAACGTTTTTGAATTCTTTACGATGTTCTACTTTGTCATCTACTCTTTGTCTTATTTCTGGGCCTGGGCGTGGTTAAATCTCTTGGCACAAAGACTCGTCTCGCGGGACATGAAATTGTCTCCGTGAGAAAATCACGTCTCATCTCCTTCCAAGATTTTTTTTTATAATAGAGAGAAATGATAATTGAGATCAGGGCTCTGTGGAAGCCATAGCATTTGTAACACTTCTTCTTCTTCTTGTTGAAGATAGTTCTTTATGACCTTGATGAGAACGATCAGATGCTACCCTATTGGTTTGGTATGATGGATGAAAATCTGCTTGTATTTTCCAGCATTAATTATGACCAGATCACCCACTCCACTTGCAGAAATGCAGCCCCAAACCTGCAGAGGACATCCACCATACTTCAGTGTTATCTGCAGGCACTCATTCCTGTATGGCAGCACTCTCCAGCTGTTACACAGGAAAATAGCCTTCTGTTTGAGCCAAAATTATCAGTCCAGAATAGTGATGAGCAAAATGATTTCCATGAAACTGAATTCATCGTGAAAAGCAGAGTTTCACTTTGTAATTACACCTGTAACCTTTCTATCCATGTGCTGAAGTATTTGGAAAGTTATTCTGATGTGGAGAGTTGGAAAGAGGACTGCAGACAGAGAGCACTTACCAACAAGCACATCTTGGCTGTTAAAATCCATTGGCCTGGGTATGTGGCTGCCAACGAGTATCTGGAAGGGTCCTGACTAGGATCATTGGAGATGAGGAAAGTGAGTGAGGATGGAGCTACCAATCACTAAAAATGAGCGGTGTGAATTTAAAGTCGTGCAATAGGCAGATAGGAATGGACCCAAATAAAAGGCATTGGGGAGGTGCTGGAGGCCTGCCAAAGTAGGAAGGAGAAGTTTCAGCCATGCAATAACCATTAGGGAACAGTATTTTTTTGCTTCCCAATCAGAACAACTTATAACCCCGAAAATAACTCATTTTAGTGAGTTTCATGTTTTCAATTTCAATGTTTCAAGTGAAACAGATTTTAGGGGAATTCTCTGAAACTGTATGCAAAATCGTTTTCACTCATTACTTTTTTATGCATAGGCGAGTCTCTTAGCTGACTCAGTAATTTGCATGGCCCCAACATGCTTGTATGCATGCCTGACAACGTCAAGGTGAGGAGGGCATGCTCCTAATGAGAAGACAGATAGTGTCCTGGGGGGATCTCCTCCCAGATCTGGACCAGGGCATGACCGAGCTGCTGGACAGTCTAAGGTGCAACCTAGTGGCGTTGGATGGACCAAAACATAATGTTCCAGAGGTGTTCTATTAGATTTAGGTCAGGCGTGTGAGCGTGGGGGCAAGTCAGTCAGTCAGTCAGTCGTTGTCCAACCTGCTATATCCTAACACAGGGTCACAGGGGTCTGCTGGAGCCAATCCCAACCAACACAGGGTGCGAGGCAGGAACAAATCCCGGGCAGGGCGCCAGCCCACCACAGGACACACACACATCCATCCATCCATCCAACCATCCATTATCCAACTCACTATATCTTAACTACAGGGTCACGGGGGTCTGCCGGAGCCAATCCCAGCCAGCACAGGGCACGAGGCAGGAACAAATCCCGGGCAGGCCGCCAGCCCACCACAGGACACACACACATACCAAGCACAATTTAGGATCGCCAATGCACCTAACCTACATGTCTTTGGACTGTGGGTGGAAACCGGAGTACCCGGAGGAAACCCAAGGAGACATGGGGAGAACATGCAAACTCCAGGGGGCAAATCAATGGTATCAATTCATTCATCCTTCAGGAACTGCCTGCATACTCTCACCATATGATGCCGGACATTGTCGTGCACCAGGAGGAACCCAGCACACACTGCACCAGCAAAGGCTCTGACAATGGGTCCAAGGATTTCATCCCGATACCTAATGGCAGTCAAGGTGCCGTTGTCATGCCTGAAGAGGTCAGTGTGTCCCTCCATGGATATGCCTGCCCAGACCATCACTGACCCACCACCAAACCGGTCATGCTGAGCGATGTTACAAGCAGCATAACATTCTCCACATCTTCTCCAGACCCTTTCACGTTTGTCACATGTGCTCAGGGTGAACCTGTTCTCATCTGTGAAAAGCACAGGGTGCCAGTGGTGGACCTGCCAATTCTGGAATTCTATGGCAAATGCCAATCGAGCTCCATGGTGCCAGGCAGTGAGCACAGGGCCCACTAGAGGACGTCGGGCCCTCAGGCCACCCTCGTGAAGTCTATTTCTGATTGTTTGGTCAGAGACATTCACGCCAGTGGCCTGCTTGAGGTCATTTTGTAGGGCTCTGGCAGTACACATCTTGTTCCTCCTTGCCCAAAGAAGCAGATACCGGTCCTACCAATGAGTTAAGGACCTTCTACGGCCCGTCCAGCTCTCCTAGAGTAACTGCCTGTCTCCTGGACTCTCCTCCATGCCCTTGAGTCTGTGCTGGGAGACACAGCAAACCTTCTGGCAATGGCATGTATTGATGTGCCTTCCTGAAGAAGTTGGACTACCTATGCAGCCTCTGTAGGGTCTAGGTATCACCTCATGCTACCAGTAGTGACACCGACTGTAGCTAAATGCAAAATTAATAAAAAAACAGAAAAGAGTGAAAGTGAAAAATTTCAGTGGCCTCCACCTGTTAAACCATTCCTGTTTTGGGGGTCATCTTATTGTTGCCCCTCTAATGCACCTGTTGTTAATTTCATTAACACCAAAGCAACTGAAGCTGATTAACAACCCCCTCTGCTACTTAACTGATCAGATCAATAGCCCAGAAGTTTCATTGACTTGATGCTAAACTTGGATTAAAAAGTGTTCCTTTAATTATTTTCAGCTGTATATTTAATGCCTACGACTTTTTGTACATATATTATTTACTGAATGTATATGTTAATTTCAATGTGAAAGTTAATGTTACAAATTTTTTTTAGTTTGCAAATAAAAAAATAACCAAAAAAGAAAACATAAAATTAATTTGAAATGCAATATAACCCCATCTAATGGATGTAGGCTGTATTGCCGAAATGCTAATGGACCGGTCTACAAAGCACAAGGTGTTTTGTTCAGTTCGAACCAGTGCCCCGCAGTGTGACCCTCCATTAATCATTATATTTGCCAGGTCTCCAGCTGTGGAAACCTGAGCCCTCCATTCATTCTTTCTAGTAAAGTGCGGTGCCAGAGCCTGACCCAAAATTGCTGGCTGGAAAGCAAGAACTATCCTAGGACTGTGCATCGGAGCACTCACATCAAGCTATTCTAGTCTTCTCGATGTGGGAAGAAAATGGAGAAAATGTACATAGACATGGAGTGAAAACCCTGACGATAACCAGACTGGGATTTGTAAAGCCAAGACCTTTTATAGCAAAGCAGTTGCCTTAAAAATTGAGCCACCATGACATCCCCATTGAAATATTTGAAAACAAATGTGACATATTATAAAGCATACCACCAGGGATTGCATTATTAAAATGGTAAATGTTTGATTGTTTTTAATATCTTCATCCAGTGCTTAGTTTGTGGTTTATCTGTAGCTTGTGCTCCCCAGAATACATTGCCAAACCAAAGAAGGATGCTCTTCTATCTAAATCCAGAAATTTTCACTATAATGGTAAATTAGACTGTCAAAGATGATCTGCTGTGGCTACCTCTAACGGGAGCAGCCGAAAGAAGAAGAAGGTAAATTAGACTGTCGGAGGCTTTCAATATCTCCTTTAATCAATTTATATAAAGTGCTAAGGGTTGTCCATGTGCCACACTTGAGCTGTGAACTTGTTCTTAATTGAGAGCTTATGACATGATACATGTAATGTGCCCCATGATTTGGAGGCGTGGGCTACCACAGTCACGTAATTTGGATTCAGGTCCTTTGCACAGTAAGCGAAGGTGTAACCACGTGCCTTGGGTGACAGGAAAAGAGTGACAGCATGGGCACTGGCACATGGTATAACTGACAGGAAAAGAAGAATGACGATATCTACTGACAGTGAAACACATTGCACAGGCCACATAATTGTTTTAATTGCAAACACAAGTCATACACTCTGAGTGCAAAACAAAGTCATAGACGACCAAAGAATTGAAGGTGCGGGCTACCTCTGCCAGGTAAATGGGCTTCGGGTACTTATCACAACGAGTGGCTAAACAGCCACAGAACATGGCTGGTATGAAAGGAACACTAGCACAGGAATATGGTGACATGCATTGCACAGGCCGACTGATCGTTTTCATCGCAAATCAAGTTGTACACTCCGAGCATAAAAAACAGTACTATACACCATTACGGCACAAGAAAGGGTGGTGGTATCAGTGGGAGGGTGACCTGAGGTGCTGTGTTTCATAATACGCACATTTCTTTTTCATTGAGGACCAGAGGGTCTGACAGTTACTAGTAATTTAAATATTTCAAAATTAATTCAACTATTGTAGACTAAAATAATTGGAACCACAGGATGATTTTTGCATAACAAGTATAACCAAATAAATTATATTACTTTGTCACATAGCCCATGATCCAATGTGGAGACAAACACCATTATTGCTTTAGGTTTCCTAAGCATTCCAAACAAATATATTCACACTCATATGGTTTTGTTTAAATACACAGGCATTAGTCTCCGTTTTTGCCTTTCACTCACATTATCCCTGGTGTTTTTAACCCTCAAAAATGAAGACTTTTGAAAATGCTCCCCAGAGCTGCATATTTCTGAAACCACCTGCTCAGCATTGCATGGTGGAAAGGTGAACACAGAGAGTTTTGAAAATGCAGACTATATTTACTCTGTAATTGGACTGTGCTTGTTACATGGCCCTTCCCTGATTGGATCTTGGATCCTGACTGGTTACCCTTCACAGAAGAAAACCACATTCCAACATGGCAGACGCAGAGGAGATGCTTTCTCTGGCGATGGTATGCACCTAAATTTTATTTTTTCATATTCACCAATGCCATTTTCCACGAGTAAATGCAAGGTGCATATAACTATCTGACTTGGAAGTCATTTCCTTTTCCTATTTCCACAGATGCACACATGCCAAATGTAGGTGAACTGCTGCATCATATGTGCTTTCAGTTGATTTTGTGTTGAAGCAGATACTTTCGAAAGCAATGTGAAAACGCTAGTGTGGATGGAGATTGTTTTCTAAAAATGCCATTTTGTGTAGTGTGAATGTATCCTTAAATCTCAAATTTAATTATTTCTCAGGAACAGGAAGGAAAACATCTAAAGAACACGTGGTGGGCAAATAACCCAGTGCATGGTCATTGAAGTTCAACAGAATTGCTCAGCCTTCTGCAATACAATTGATTGGAGCCCATGACCACATCTTAAAATCAGAACTCTCAGCATCGCTTTGCAGTGGACCAGGATTGATAGCCTTAGTGTGTTCAGAGTGAGACTTCATTCATAAAACCTCCTTATTTCTTTACACAGATGACTAACCTCATTGTGACCCATACTTGCAATGTTTTCTAAATATGGATGATGGTCATTTCTGCAACCTATTAAACCACATGTTAAGGGTTATCTGACATTAGGTCAGAATTTTTTCTATAGAGATGACTAACCTTGATGTTGCCCACAGTTCTTTATAAGGTTGAGTGACTACAGTTATCACCCTCTAAGCCACATTCATATTTAGGGCTGTATGATCACAGAGTGGCCTAATAAGCCACACCTTCGCTTAGAGTTGACTGATCTCACAGTCACACTCATTAAGTCATATTGTTTTCTACTCACTCCACGTTGTTCAATAAAGGCATACTTTGTTATAGGGTTGACTAAACCCATTGTGATCCACTAGACTAGATCTGTTTTGACTAACCTTATTATGACCTACTTAATAACTTAAAGAGTTTGATGACATAACTCAAACTATCACCACAAGAAAAATAATTATTAATAGATCTCTGGTCTCGCTGTGACCCTTTAAAGCATTTCTGTAAAGAGCTGAATGACAAAATCATCACATCATGTAGTGAAAGATATTGTGTACAGAATTAAATGACCTCACTGAGAAAACAAGTTCTGCTGCATTTCAGTACCAGGCTGTCTGATATCACTGTAACCCACCGAGCCATATTTATGTAGAGCATTGAATGACCTAACAGCGATCAACTGAGTGACATTTTTTTAAAGGGCTCCCTGACCTCTACATGGTACAGTTACAGTATGTGACTATGGGATACGTTGAGTCAGTGTAGAATGATTCGCTGAACAATATTTCTATCTACTATTTTGCTATAGAGTTAACTGACCTGACTGGGATCCACTATGTCATCTTTATTAAAGGATGATTCTATGACACATCATAATCACTGGCAAGACTAACTGTCTATCATGGGCCGATGTTGAATCTGAATTTGGCTGATGAACTTTATTGGAGGTTTACAAACCAAATTACTGATTTTCTAGGTGTCAATGACTAAGGTTCAGATCCTGGCACTCTAGACCTTCTAGAGTGATGGTTTCCCAATAAGAAACATGAATTGTGCAGGTTTGCATTGAGGGTATCATTTACATGCATTTTCTCATATCTTCTTTACAGGGAAAACTGACCTTACCATCCCTCAGTGATATACAGTATTGACTCTGGACAACACATTTTTTCAAAAGGTTTTCTTCCTGAAAAATATTTGTTGAGTATTGTAGATATAATTATACTCAACATCTAATAATTATATTAGATGAAATATAATTTCAGATAAACTATATCACATAAGAATTTGGAAAAATATGAAATTAACTTTTAATAAATAAATTTAATGTTACTTAATTGCCTAATGGTGCTGACACATTGCATTTGTTTAATTGAGCTAAAAATTATTTTTTGCTGATTTTATTTTGTACTCAGCATATGATGGTTCTCCAATACCATAGTCAGCCAGCACTGATGTATTCCTCCTGCTCATTGTTTTGATGACCTGATGAACTTTTTTACCATGTTCATCAATGACTGTACCAAGATTAGCAAGGAAGTGTAAGTGCAAGTGTAAATTCACGTAATTAATATTTAGTGACATTTTGCCACTTCATAGTTTGTATGCTTGAAGCATGTTGTCAACCAGCTGAATGTAGTTTACCGCTCTGTACTTGCCTAGAAAATTCTCAAAAACATCCTTAAATACCTTCCATGGGATGTTCTCTAGCCCCACCAGCAGATCTTCAAACTACTTGTCACTGATAACTTGTCTGATTTGTGGACCAATGAAAATGCCTTTCGTAATCCTGGAATCGTTTATTTGTTGAAACATATGTTTCAAATATCAAAACCCTTCACCTTCTTTATTCGTTGTAAATATGGTGCCTTCCTTTAGATGAGACGTAAAACCGAAGGCCTGACTCTCTGTGGTCAATACAGACCCCTGGGCATCCTTTAAAATGAGTAGGATTTTTACAAATGTCATGGCCAATTTACCCATTACAGCCTTTGGCCCCCTAATCATCTCCTTTGTCTAATTGTCTCTCTCTCACCCCTTCAACACCCAATAGTTAATGTGTGGCGAGCATACTGCTGTAATAATGGCTGCCATCCCATCATCCATGTGGATGCTATACAGTGGTTGTGGTTGAAGTGGTCCACCTCTGCCTATATAAAGTGCTTTGAGCAGCAAGGAAAACACTGTATAAATGCTATTTATTATTATTATTATTATTATAAGCTCCTACTCACTAATATGACCAGTAAAACAATGTTGACATCAAACAGCCCTGTGATGAAAGTTCATGTCAACACCAAATCTAGAATGATTTTAGTCCACTTCTGGAATTTTTATATGTGTTTATTTTTTAATTTTACCTGGGCCTCGCAATTTATTTGATTTCAGCCTTTTTAATCCTATTAGTACTTCTCTCTCTCTGTTATTTCCAAATTCTCTTATAGTCCCTGTAGCTACTGGGAAGTTATTGACATCCTCACTCATGAACATTTTGAAAACTATTAATTTAGAGCATTTGGTCTTTCAGTTACTTTATACAGTGTTTATTCAGAATCATACTGTTTCTAATACACTTACCATCCATCTATCCATTATCCAACCCGCTATATCCTAACACAGGGTCACGGGGGTCTGCTGGAGCCAATCCCAGCCAACACAGGGTGCAAGGCAGGAAACAAACCCCGGGCAGGGTGCCAGCCCACCTCAGGTGTCCTTCTATTCTACACTAATATTAAAATCAGTATGTTAAACCTTCTGATCTTTTGAGACTTAGTTTTCAGTTTCTGTACCTGGACTAATGTGTGGTGCAGGCTTAACTTTAGAGAAGACCACCATACCACTTCTGCTTCTTTGCTAAGTCGATAGATAGATAGATAGATAGATAGATAGATAGATAGATAGATAGATAGATAGATAGAT
>JANRMT010062791.1:141034631-141063491 GCA_026402145.1 Polypterus bichir lapradei
GATAGATAGATAGATAGATAGATAGATAGATAGATAGATAGATAGATGAAGTGGTAAAAGGAAATGCTTAAAGCATAAAACATAAAGATTTACCACTCAGAAAGTGGTGGAGCCATCCAATGTAGAGAGATGTGCTTCTGGAGAGGCAGATTAGATGCCCCTGTATACAAATGTGAGCCCCACTGCGGTAAGCCCCACCACTACAGAAGTAATCAGCCAGAAACAGTTAATTCTGCAGACAAAGGTGAGTGCTACATTGCAGAAAGATTGATGGGTTTTATGGTTTCTTTATTTGCCCCATGCATTTTTCTCCTTGTTTTCTGTGTAGGCAGTATATATTTCTCAGTGAAGTATTCCACTAGGGATTTGTTAAAATAGAGTCATTAATTGTTATTTTCCCTTCTGCAGAAGCAGACATGGCTAGAAAGTTTACATTTATGAGGAACAAGTACTGTAGCTGACAGACGTGTGTTGTTTTCTGGACGGTTTCCATATCAGCTAACTGTGACCTCTTCTGAGTGATATGTAAACAATCTGCCAAAAAGAGTCACTGTCACTAGGCTTCTATTTCAAACCATCGCATATCACACCGCCTCTCTTGCCAGGAACTCATTTCAGCAAAATGCATCCATTTGGATTTGTGCTGCCTTAATCTCTCTGCTAATACTGTATGTCAGTTACATACAAACAGCTTGTATACTTAAGAGTACAGGAAGAGCGGTGCCTACCAACATTAACTACCATAAAATAAAATCTCTCCATCAGAAAAGTAAAAAAAAATATTAAAAGAAAGCAGTGGACAATTGTACTGTGGATAAGCCAAAAAGCATGCCAGTGAACAGCTGCATCAATCAGAAGCAAGCAGTTCCAGTAAGAGCCTGGCAAGCTGATATCACGAATTGACACTTCACATCCGTGAAATTTGATAGCAGTGAACACTGATGAAACCTCTGGCAGCAAATCATTACTTGTGCTTGAGGACAGCGACTTGAAATTGACAACTTTTCACAAATCAGGCCCAAAGGTAAAGTGGCGTAGTGGCACGGTTTTCTTTTTTTTTTTTAACTTAATCTCTCTTATTTGGAGTTACAAATACAGAATGTCTTTTATAAGAAAGGGGTAAAAACCGATCAGTCCATAATACAAAATTGATGCAAACCGATAGTTTGACTTGGGGATACAGATGTCACAATTACACTAGCTGGAGGGAGTAATCAAAAAGTCATCAGAATTATACTAAACCACCTGCAAATTAATAAAGATACTACATAAAGAACCACAAGGTCATTTTTTTCAAATACATTTACGATTCTGCTAACCTCTGTTACACAAGTAGTTTTCTTAACTACAAATACAAACATTTTTTAACATTATAACTTGAGCAGGCTTTTAACTTTATACTTGAGCACAAGACTTACAATATGCTAAACATCAATATATATATAATTCACTAAGGGCATGCAAGACAGAGAGCGCAAGCAAGACAGAGAGCCACGCCCACCAACTCACAGAGCCCCGCCCTGCAACTCAAAGACCATGGGATATGCAGGACAGAGTTCCGCCTGCCATCTCTAATCCTGCTTCCATGTCCACCGTCGCTCTTGATCAAACAGCAATAATTGCAAACAAACAAAGATAACTGGAAGTAACAGTGCAAAGTTCACAATTGGTATGCCAGTTTGAAAAGATAAGTTTTGAGGGTAGTTTTAAAATGTGTTATTGAATCAAGCTGACGTATATGAGAGAGAAGAGAATTCCCGAGTTGAGGAGCACTATGAGAGACGCTCGCGCTCCCATAGCACAGAGTTTGATGTGTGGTACAGAAAGTACAGCTGCAGGTGAGAATCAGAGTGAGTGAGACGAGTGTCAGTCTGTAGGAGATCAGTGAGGTTGTGGAGTGCTTTAAATGTTAAGAGCGGTATTTAGTATTGTATTCTGTAGTTAACAGGGAGCCAGTGAAGTTGAGAGAGAATAGGTGTAGTATGTTCAGAGGATTTAGAACAGTAGGTTATTATCCTGGTAGCAGAATTTTGAATAAATTGTAAGCGATGGATATGTTTTTGTGGGATGACAGATAGAATACCATTACAGTAATTTATATGTGAGGTGACTCGGGCATTAACCAATACTTTAGTACTGTGTTGCATAAGAACAGGACGAAGTCTAGAAATGTTTCGGAGATGGAAGAAGGCAGTCCGAGTAATGTTATTTATATAGGAGGAATTATTTAATAATAATAATAATAATTATTATTATTATTATTATTTAATAATTGCCATTATTAGTGTATAAATGGATATAAATAATTGCATGTAAACGATTCGCTAAAATCTGTTGTATGTAAACGATACTGTTTAAAACGTTATTGCTTTTTCATCAGAAAACCCGGTTTCCACGTCTACCTGTATTAGTTTAAATGGCACTTTTACCACTCGCAATAGGGAGGACGCACTGACTTATATATGTCAGAGGTGGATTTGCTGGTGTGTTTTGGGTCATTGTCCTGTTGCAGCACCCAAGATCGCTTCAGCTTGAGTTGACGAACAGATGGCCGGACATTCTCCTTCAGGATTTTTTGGTAGACAGTAGAATTCATGGTTCCATCTATCACAGCAAGCCTTCCAGGTCCTGAAGCAGCAAAACAACCCCAGACCATCACACTACCACCACCATATTTTACTGTTGGTATGATGTTCTTTTTCTGAAATGCTGTGTTCCTTTTACGCCAGATGTAATGGGACATTTGCCTTCCAAAAAGTTCAACTTTTGTCTCATCAGTCCACAAGGTATTTTCCCAAAAGTCTTGGCAATCATTGAGATGTTTCTTAGCAAAATTGAGACAAGCCCTAATGTTCTTTTTGCTTAACAGTGGTTTGCGTCTTGGAAATCTGCCATGCAGGCCGTCTTTGCCCAGTCTCTTTCTTATGGTGGAGTCGTGAACACTGACCTTAATTGAGGCAAGTGAGGCCTGCAGTTCTTTAGACGTTGTCCTGGGGTCTTTTGTGACCTCTCGGATGAGTCGTCTCTGCGCTCTTGGGGTAATTTTAGTCGGCCGGCCACTCCTGGGAAGGTTCACCACTGTTCCATGTTTTTGCCATTTGTGGATAATGGCTCTCACTGTGGTTCGCTGGAGTCCCAAAGCTTTAGAAATGGCTTTATAACCTTTACCAGACTGATAGATCTCAATTACTTCTGTTCTCATTTGTTCCTGAATTTCTTTGGATCTTGGCATGATTTAAAAACTGCATTTTGTGTTTACTTGTGTTATATTTGACTAATGGTTACATGTGTTTGATGATCAGAAACATTTTGTGTGACAAACATGCAAAAGAATAAGAAATCAGGAAGGGGGCAAATAGTTTTTCACACCACTGTGGCCACATATGTGGCTATAGTGCAATACCAACAGCAGACAATGAATGTAGACACCAACAATGAATACAAAACCATCCATTAAATCCAACCGCAGACAGCAGACACAAGAATGGATCACACAGTTTTTAGAATGAAAAGCCTTATGATCTGCGGAAAAAAATCTATATGTGAGTACTAATGGTCATAAAACATTAATCTGAATGGATGAGGGAGAAAAGTGACTGTTCAGGGTAGCTGACTTCTGAGTTTCTAAAGGCATTTTTACACCTAGTTCATTTGGACCAGTTTATTTCAGACTCTTGTGTGATTTCCCAGAAAGTTCATTTTGTTTAGGTAGATGTGAACATGCCAATCACACTCTGGTATAGACCAAAACAACCTTACTGAAATGCTGTGGAAAGAGTGATCTTGGTGTGGAACTAAACCAACTCTGAGTGTTTCACTTAAGGTATGAGTGTGATCCAACACAGGACCGATCTAACTACAAGAAATAATATGCATTATTTCCCACTTAGGGTCTGCTGTCGGTAATTGTGGAATCTCATTTACAGCATAATGAGTAGAGAATTATCATGGAACATTAAAAAACAATAAAAAGGAAAAAAACATAAACTGACACACAGGTAAAAATGTAACACAATTTGCATGAAACAACTCGCATAATTACTCTAACAGAGCCATAAAACATTAGAACAATCTAGATGAGAACAGGCCATTCAGCCCAACAAATCTCTTCAGTCCTATCCATTTAATTCTTCCAAAGTCAAGTTTTTAAAGTCCTTAAAATCCTATTGTCTACCACATTGCTTGGTAGTTGGTATTCCATCTGTTTATGGCTTCATGTAAAGAAAAACTTCCAAATGTCTGTGCAAAATTTGTCCTTAACAAGTTTCCTACTGTGCCCCCATGTTCTTGATTAAGTCATTTTAAAGTAACAGTCTCGATCTGCTGTACTAAATCCCTCCATAATTTTAAGCACTTCTGTCATGTTACCTTTTAAACTGGAAAGGCTCAGCTTTTGTAATCTTTCATTATAATTCATCCCCTGTAGTCCTGTGATCAGCCTAGTTGCTCTTCTCTGGACCTTTTCTAGCGCTGTTATGTCCTTTTTGTAGCCTGGAGACCAAAACTGCACACATTACTCCAGGTAAGGCCTCACCAGTGTGTTATAAAGCTTGAGAGTGACCTCCTTGGACTTGTACTCTACACATCAGTGCACTATATAACCTGACATTCAGTCATTCTGCCTTATTAATGGCTTCTGAACACTGTCTGGAAGTTGATAGCATAGAGTCCACTACGACTCCCAAGTCCTTCTCATAAGGTGTACTTTGATTGTCAGACCTCCCATTGTGTATTCAAATCAACATTTGTATTTCCTATGTGTAATATTTTACATTTACTGACATTACATTTCATTTGCCACAGATCTGCCCAAGCCTGTATGCTGTCCAAGTCCCTCTGTAATGATTCAACAGATTGCAGATTATTTGTCAATTCTCCTATCTTGGTATCATCTGCAGACTTCCTATCCAAATCATTTACATATATTAAAATTAGCAGTAGCCCTAGCACTGACCCCTGTGGAACACCACTCTTAACCTCACCCAGTTCTGCTAAGGTTTCTCGCACCATAATCTTCTGCTTCCTGTGTCTGTGCCAATTCTGTACCCATCTAGCAGCCACACCCTTAACTCCCAGTTCTTTAAGTTTGCTGCTCAACCTCTCATGTGGCACCTTATCAAACGCTTTCTGAAACATTCAGTATCTGATTCAGTCTTAGAGCCTTTAGGGTACACGATCAGATATAAGTTTAACGTGTTTAAAAAAGGGATCAATTCACTTGTGAACGGGTTGATCAAAACACATACAAAGGTGTGGAGAAACAAATAGCAGTGTCATGTGAGACCAATGATCAGACGTCCTAATCTTACACCACTAAAGAGATGCCTGCACTAACTTTGACATTTTAGTTAATGTTAATCAAGCATTCTAAAATAAACATTATCAACAAGCGTTAAGCCAGGAGACATGTGATTTGAGATAAACTAAATTGAAATTACATTCATATTGTGACTACTGGAAAATGAATATACAACAGCATACAGTTTAAAGAAATTTACGAGATGAGCCTCAATGTATGATTTCAGAAGAGCCTTCTGTCGGCTACTTGAAAGGTGTCCTTTAATGAAAAATGTTAAAGTAGTCTTCCAGTCAATAATTATGGAAAATGTGGCAGAACACAAAGAAGCAAACTCAAACTGTTGCTGACCCTCCATGATATTTTCTCCACCAATAAAAATTTTTCTGCCTAATGAAAGAAGTCCATGACACATCCGCGACATGCTTATCAATACTTCTGGTTTGCTTGAAAGTCTGCACTATAAAAAACAACTGAACTAACTGGAAATTGAAAAACAGAAAGAAGTAAAGAAGTAAAACATTTCCCGTTTCAGAACAAAGCAAGCGGACTATGATGGTAAAAACCCCTTAAGACAGAGTGTGTGCATTATGTGAGGGTCAAATAACAGGAGAGAGCTATGTACTAGTGATACTCTCTGCTTCCATACCACCTGCTGTGGTGCTTTCTGTTGCTGAGATAAATTAATTACATATCATAATGCACAGCAGCCAGAAAGGATGGACTACACTGTGCGCCTATAGAAGTTACAGAATGTAGATGGAAGTATACAAGCTCTCCTCAGACATCTGAGGAAGAAAATGTATTGGCGAGCCTTCTTGACAATTGCTGAATTGCATTTCACCCACTTTAGGTCATCAGTGAAGGCGATTTGTTGTAACTTTTTAGATGTTGATAGACATGCAGTCTGCCTCCTGCTTCCTGATGTTTATGACAATTTCCTTGGTTTTTCTAACATTAAGGGTGAGACTGTTGTCTTGCCCACTGTGTCAGATTGCAAATCTCTTCTCTTTAAGCCATCTCATCATTGTTCATGATAAAGACTGTAAAGTGTATTTTATCAGTAAATGAAATAATGCTGCTGAAGCTATGTATGGTTACTCAGTTATAGTGAACAATGAATACGGCAGAGGGTTCAGCACACTACCCTGTGGGTGGCCTGTGTTGAGGATCAACATGGAGTAAGTGATGATGTAGACCTGCATGTGCTGAGGTCTGCCAGTGAGCAAGTTCCAAATCCAGATGCAGGGAGTTACACTAAATCCCAAATTTAGAATTTGTCTTTTGTCCTCTACCAATTAGAATGATCAAAGACCCTCCCTGTTCTGACTGATTACAGAAGAGAGATGATCAAATCCATTAAATGCTACGTAGCTTATAGATTTTCAGTTTAGTTCCTCCAGCAGTGTTCTAAGGCCTTAACACTACCATAGGGTGTCTATGCCAACAGCTTTAGACTCTGGACAGGAGCAAACCCTGGATGGCCTTCAGTCTATTAAAAGGTGCACTGATGTACAAATCAAGACCAATCAACAATCTTTTATCAACCTTTACATACATGTGTGTGTGATGCAAAAAACTGAGAGGAAACCAACTTGAGAACTAAGCGACAGTGACCAGGGACAATTCATGAGGATGTGAGGTTGCAGTGCTATCACTGGCCTTCACTAATTCAAATTGTTCCTATACAGTACCTTAATCATGAAACTGGCTCAGTATTGGACAATTCAGATTCACACATGTATATTAACCAAATGTTTATCTCATTCATTTCCTGAATTCTCTTTTTCTTTCATAAGACTGTACTCTACTAAAAATATAAAGTGCAGGATCAGTTTTGCATGGAACAAGGACTCTACCCTAAAGAATACTTACATACATACAGTATGCACAGTCATTCAAAGTGAATCAGTCAGATAACCTTGGTAGCAAATCTTTGATATGCAGAAGGAAATTAGAGCACCCTAAGAACCAACATGAACAAAGTGAGAACATTCAAGCTCAATCTAGACAGTTCCCTGGGGCTGTGAAGAACCAAGCTTATCTTGCTTTGTCACCCCTCCCCTTGTATACTGTATATGATATCTTGTGCTTGTCTTCCTTCTAAATTATTTTGTGTATTGTCAGACACATGCTATTCGGAGGTATTTCCAGAGCTCCCCTAAGAGTGACATGCATACTCCTGACCAAGAGTATGAGCACTTGCTGACTTGTGTCCTCTTTTTATCTGTAGACCTGATGAAGAACTACTGGAAGAACAATTATGTCACTTCCTGTTCAAGCCTGGCTGTCCCACCTCCTCTGTGTACACTGATATATAAATACAGGCCAAGCCAGAAGTCGATGTTCATGTGAGAACCCACGATTAAGATGGACAGACCTCTTCTACAGAATGTAGAAGACTGGCCCAGACACAGACAGACACGGACTCAGAATGTCCAAAATAACACACGTTTATTTCTGTAAATGTCCCGCACACAACACACTGCTCCAATACTCACAATACTCAGTCCTTCTTTTTCTTTTCACCGCCTCTGCTCCTTTCTTCTTAAGCTTCATCCTCCTCCTCCTGACTCTGACTCCTGAATGGAGTGAGGCGGCCTCTTTTATAGTGCACCTGGAAGTGCTCCAGGTGTCTTTTGATTAACATCCTGCAGCACTTCCAAGTGTGGCAGAAGTGCTGCATAGGAACCCCGCTCCTCTTCTGGCAGCACTTCCGGGTGTGGCGGGGGTGCTGCATGTCCAGACTCTGGACCTGTCCAGGTGCCCCCTGGTGGTGGCCATGGACCATGTACTTCTGAGCTCCAATTCCACGGCCTCGATGTAAACTAAGGGGGCTGCCCTCTCGTGTCCCAAGGGAGGTACACCTGGTAGTACATCCATTCCCCCGGTCTTCTCTTGAAAAGGGCGTCCTGTCTGGGCAGGATCCCCGGCCATCCATCACAAAAAGCAATTTGTTGAACAATGGACCCTGACAAGATATCCTTATTATTATTTTTTCAGTTGTTATCCAATATAAAACTACATGTCCCTGATTGTCTCACTGACTTATCGTTTATTCGTATAAAACCTAAAGAAAAACATGTTTCACTAATGGATCTATCTCATGAACATTAGGCCCAGATCTTATTTATGTTTCGTATATATAAAAATACAGTATATGCAGAATAATTATAAAAGTATGGAAATAGTATCATAAATATGAGTTTATTGTTTATTATTATAAAGTTATCCCTTATAGAAAAATACTGGCCAACCACTTCTAAATAAACTCAAGATATTCGAACTGTCGAGCCTTCACCTGTTTCTTACAGATATTATTTGTATTTCATATTATTTTAATGTATGACATATTTTCTTTTCCCTTGAATTTCCTATTGACATCTTCAGTATTCTTTAAATGAAACTAATTACTTTACTAAAGTCTCTTAAGAAATTAGACCTATCACCATCTCTGTCTATTCTGCATTGTTCTTTGTGAGTTCACAAGTCTAAGCTGCTCCTTCACAATTATTTAGAAGGTTGTTGTGAAATGATCATTTCAGGTCATAAGTACTGTATGTCATTAGCATTTTATAAATGTCTCTGTTAGTGTGTATACTGTACTACCATAAAAACAAAATGATTTAACTACTACTTCACATCCTCAGAGTCCTGGGTTCAAATCTCTGCCTGAATGCTGTCATTATCAGAGGTGGCACTCTCAGATCCAGGAAGGCTGTGACGGCTGCAGGTTTTCATTCCTGCCACCTTCTATCAATGACCTACTAACCTGATATTATTTGCCCCAAAGCTTTCATCATGCAGTATCTGTTTCAATACAATGCTTGAAAAGAAAAAAAAAATGTCTCATAAATATTGATCTGCTTTGGTCCACAAAACATTTGATATTACTCTTAAAAAAGGGAAAACAGTTTTGGAAGTGTATGACAGAATGAGAGCAATAACAAGCCTTTTATTAAATAACTTGTTTTATTAAAAGCAAAAACTGGCTTATAATTAAGAAATTGGAGTTAAAATGGTAACCCTCCAGGTACTGAGTTTGAGACACCTAAATTAGCTGGTCATCTGTTGGCTCAATTTCCATCTCATTATTGTTTGGCTGCCGGATAAGGAAAAAAGAAGCAGTGAAGTGTTCTGAATCTTAAAAAGCAAGCCAATTAAAATTAAAGGAAAATACGTGTCTTTCATTAGCAACAGTAATTGGTTACAAATTAAGAAAGTGACAGGAATGAAACTTTACAACCACCATGGCCCTCCACAACTGGTACATATAGAGTTGGCACATTCTCCCCATGTTCATGTAGGTGCCACTGTAGTGCAGTGGTTAGTGATGCTACTTTACACGAAGTAGTGAACAACGTTTAGTTGTTGTCTGCAAATTCTCTGTGGGTTTTCCTCACACAGCTTTAAAGGTAAGTTTAGTTGGCAATTTCAAATTGATCATTTGTGGGTGTGAAAATAACTGTGCCCTGTGATGGACAGATGTTCTGTCTAGGTTGCTTCCTTCTTGACACTGCTATAATAGGCTCTAGTCTGCTGCGACTTTGAATTGGATCATTCCGGCTTGAGAACATTATGTTAAGATATGTCATGTAGTAATACACATGGACCTCTGGCTGCATGCACTTCTCAGTCTTTGTCATTCTTGCATTCTGTATGCCACACTTGGCTGTCATCAGTCTAGCCCTAGTATTTACATTCACACTCCCAGTTGCATTCATTTTACATTTTTACTGGTGCTGATATTTAAGAATAAGGGGGGTGTGCAGGACTGTAGTAACTATAGGGGGATAAAATTGATGAGCCACAGCATGAAGTTATGGGGAAGAGTAGTGGAAGCTAGGTTAAGAAGTCAGGTGTTGATTAGTGAGCAGCAGTATGGTTTCATATCAAGAAAGAGCACCACAGATGTGATGTTTGCTCTGAGGGTGATGATGAAGAAGTATAGAGAAGGCCAGAAGGAGTTGCATTGCGTCTTTATGGACCTGGAGAAAGCATATGACAGGGTGCCTTGAGAGGAGTTGTGGTATTGTATGAGGAAGTCGGGAGTGGCAGAGAAGTACATAAGAGTTGTACAGGATATGTACGAGGGAAGTGTGACTGTGGCGAAGTCTGTGGTAGGATTGATGGATGCATTCAAGGTGAAGGTGGGACTGTGACGATGCGGGTTCTCTTCCATGCTCCCTACGTTCGTCTGGGAGCCCTGAACCCAACACTATCGATAATGTCACCGAGATGAGCTGACAAATGGGGACAAATCTCACATGAAACCAGGGGATCTATTCAAAAAAGTGCTTAAGTGCTTTTATTAAAACAGTCTTCCAAACAAACAGTGCAGTGTTTCAAGTTCCAATAAATAAATCCGTAAAACAAGTGTCCAGTGGGGTTAAAACCATCAATAAATAAATCCTTTAAAATCAGAGGTTAAAAATGCAGAAGTTAAAAATGCAGTCTCTCACTCCCTTGTTTTTCTCCGGCCCACCTCCATCAGTCTCTCCCCGGCTCACCATTAGTCGCAGCAGGCGGAGACCCAACAGCCACGAGCTCCTTCAGCTAACCTCCGTCTTGGCCCCTTTCCGGACGTCACTGCCAGACCGTCGAGGTCAGCTCTCCTCCTTTGATCCTTCGCGCACCCGCAGTCGCTCCTCAGATCCCACGGGAGGGCACCTCTCCTGCTTACCCCACTCCCTAGTTTTTAGTGGGGCGAACTAGCCCCCAGAGCGCATCGGCCAAACGCTCCTTAGCGGTGCCCCAGCTCGTGGTGTCTCCTTTATAGGTGGCCAGATCCTCCCACCTAGACTGACTTTTCCCGACTTTTAACCTCATTTTTACTTGATCGATCTCTCTTTTTTTCTCCACCACGATTTTTCTCTCCCTCTCGTCTCCATCCATCTATATATACCCACACCCAGCTGCCTCCGTGGGTGCAGCGTCTTAATTACACACCGCAGGAAGCCAATGAGGCAAACAAGAACGACTGCACCCACACATGCAGGTGCGACTCATTCCAATCACCTCATTAACTCCCTGCGGTCGTGCAATCGCACCCACGGAGAACGACTCGGCTATACGGATTTAAAAACCCGACCCTTTTTTTCGGAAGCCGTGGACCCGCTATACCACAGGGATTACATCAGGGATCAGCTCTGAGCCCTTTCTTATTTGCAACGGTGATGGACAGGTTGACAGACGAGATTAGACAGGAGTCCCCATGGACTATGATGTTTGCTGATGACATTGTGATCTGTAGTGATAGTCGGGAGCAGGCTGAGGAGACCCTGGAGAGGTGGAGATATGCTCTAGAGAGGAAAGGAATGAAGGTCAATAGGAATAAGACAGAATACATGTGTGTAAATGAGAGGGAGGTCAGCGGAATGGTGAAGATGCAGGGAGTAGAGTTGGCGAAGGTGGATGAGTTTAAGTACTTGTGATCAACAGTACAGAGTAATGGGGATTGTGGAAGAGAGATGAAGAAGAGAGTGCTGGCAGGGTGAAATGGGTGGAGAAGAGTGTCAGGAGTAATTTGTGACAGATGGGTATCAGCAAGAGTGAAAGGGAAGGTCTACAGGATGGTAGTGAGACCAGTTATGTTATATGGGTTGGAGACGGTGGCACTGACCAGAAAGCAGGAGACAGAGCTGGAGGTAGCAGAGTTAAAGATGCTAAGATATGCATTGGGCGTGATGAGGATGGATAGGATTAGAAATGAGTACATTAGAGGGTCAGCTCAGGTTGGACGATTGGGAGATAAAGTCAGATAGGCAAGATTACCTTGGTTTGGACATGTGTAGAGGAGAGATGCTGAGTATATTGGGAGAAGGATGCTAAGGATAGAGCTGCCAGGCAAGAGAAAAAGAGGAAGGTCTAAGAGAAGGTTTGTGGATGTGGTGAGAGAGGACTTGCAGGTGATGGGTGTAACAGAATAAGATGCAAAGGACAGAAAGATATGGAAGAGGATGATCTGCTGTGGCAACCCCTAACGGGAGCAGCCAAAAGAAGAAGAGATTTGCATATACAGTTGTATCCTACACTTGATGCTCAGCAAATGGCGCTGCTCAGCATGTGAAACTTTTGTTGTTGTTTTTTTTCTTCTTCTACTTCCTATTATGGTGCTCTTCCTCGTGTCACTGGCCTCTGCAAATTGCTTGACCTTTAGCCAATGTTGCCAGCCTTGTTTTTCTTTCTACCATTTCACTTCCTTTACATATCTCTTCATTGTAAGAAATCCACATGTGCAGGTCAGGTTGCTGAGTTTGCTGCCACTCAAGTTTTTTGAGTTACCAGAAAATATCAGGTTATAAACTTTCTTTCTGGACCAAGATCAAGGTTCATGTCCCAGTATTTCTTTGTCTTTGTCGTCCTTGCATAATGTCTCCCACACTTGATGCTCATAGTGCAGCCCCAGTAGTTACACATAGAACTCCGGTGGCACACATTTTTCCATCTTTGTCATTTTTGCATTCTTTATCCTGCACTTGATGCTTAGCAGATGCTTGTGCTCATCTTCTACTTCTTCTTCCTATAATGATGTTCTTCATCACAATTTCAGCCACTGTGATTTGCTTGGGGCTCAGCAGATGTCACTGGTTTTCATTTTCAACCTGCCATATGACTTTGTTTGCTTATCACTTTGCCATAAGAAAACTAGGAATGCAGGTCAGTTGGCTGAGCTTGCCACAACCTCATATTTTTTTTTTATTACCAGAATGTATCAGGTCATAAGCTTTTGATTGAGCCTTGGTGAAGGTTCTAGCTCCAGTAGTTCATGCGTAATCGTGTGACAGAATGACAGACCTTAGGATTTTATATAGTAGTTCATGAGTAAATAGTATGTCAAATGGACAGATGATGGTTCCAGCTCGAATAGTTAGATGGATAGATGGATAGACCTTAATGATTTATTTACACTCACTAGCCACTTTAGCCACCTCTTCAACTGCTTGTTAATGCCAGTTGCTGGTACCAGACCTGGTCTTAGAATTTCATAAACTGCTGATCTACAGGGATTGTCACACACAACCATCTCTAGGGTTTACAGAGAATGGTCCAAAAAAGGAAAAATATCCAGTGAGTGTCAGTCTGGGCAAAAAATGGCCTTATGCCAGAAGTCAGAGGAGAATAGTCAGACTGGTTTGAGCTGATAGAAAGGCAACAGTAACTGAAATAACTACTTGTTACAACTGAGGTCTGCAGAAGATCAACTCTGAACACACAGGATGTCAAATCTCGAAGCAGATGGGCTACAACAGCATCAGACTACACTGGGTTCCACTCCTGTCAGCTAAGAACAGGCAATTGAGGTTACAATTCACATGAGCTCACCAAAATTGGAAAATAGAAGACTGGGAAAACATCTGGTCTGATGAGTTTCGATTTCTGCTGCAACATTCGGATGGTAGGATCAGAATTTGGTGTCAACAACATGAAAGCATGGATCAATCTTGCCCTGCATCAATGGTTCAGGCTGGTGGTGGTATAATGGGATGGGGGATATTTTCTTGGACCCCTTAGTACCAACTGAGCATTGTTTGAATGCCACAACCTGCTGAAGTATTGTTGCTGACCATGTCCATCCCTTTATGACTGCAATGTACCCATGTTCTGATGGTTATTTCCAGCAGCATAACGCGTCATGTCACAAAGCTCAGATCATCTCAAACTGGTTTCTTGAACATGACAATGAGTTCACTGTACTCAAATGGCCTCCACAGTCACCAGATCTCAATCCAATAGAGCACCTTTGGGATGTGGTAGAATGGGAAATTTGCATTATGGATGCGCAGCTGACAAATCTGCAGCAACTGTGTGATGCTCTCATATTAATATGGACCAAAATCCCTGAGGAATGTTTCCAGAACCTGTTTGTATCTATGCCACCTAGAATTACAACAGTTCTGGAGGCAAAAGGGGGTCCAACCCAACAGTAGCAAGGTGTACCTAATAAAGTGGCTGGTGGGTGTATATAGATATGCAGCCTGAAGTGCCTTAATTTGTGGGTACAGATACAGTATGTCTACTGGCTTGTCTTTTTATGACTAGAGTGTATCATTCGGCTCAATAGTCTGTCCTTCAAAAGGTATTAATCTGTACAAGACTTCCTCTGCAAGTCCTCTGCTTGCTGATCTGCATTTTCCTAGCAGCAGGTAGAAATCTAAACTTCAGCTGATATGAGGGAACAGATCAATCCCCTAGCCTGCCCCCTTGGTGTAGAGCGTACAGATGTCCTCATTAGCCTGTCCTCTAGCACTTTAAGCAAGTGGTGCTCATTGGGCACAATTATTCTTGCTGCAGTTTTTTCTAATTTAAGACAAGATCCAGAGAGCTTTCACCTGTCAAGGTTCAAAAGAAACCTTTGCAAACTCGTGTTTCTCATTTTCATTCAGTTTGTTTCTTAAACAGCAGTTCTCTCCAACTGCACTCTGGCATCCATTCCCTATGCCACTTTACAGAATAAAGAGGTGGGATGACTTCATTTTTCTCCAAGTGAAATTCCCCCATTTGTAATCCAGTCAGGCACTTCAGCATACAAAACACAAAGGTCTGCCATCCAGGACAGGGTTAATCCATGCGGTCAGCACTAATTTGGCATAGACAGATTGGTGGCGGCCGGCAGCCGTATGTCAAGCACACCTGGATGCCAAATTTGCTGATGCATGGCAATCTGAATTGGAGGGCATTGTGCCAGCCTCTGATGAGTAATGAAGCCCAACCGTGTTCCTTTTTTATTTTTGCTCTCATTTAATGCTGCTGTAAGAACTTAACATGGTTCTCCTTTTTCTTCCCATAAATCATGCCTCCTGTTCCTGGTGACATACCACTATAATTTTAGCCTTTCCAAGGCAATGACAATCTCTACCCTGCCTCACAATAAACAATACATTTCCTGATTGACCTAAATTTAATTCTTGGTTTAGGTATGAGGGTAGCTTCACCCTTTTGTAAGGATAGACGGCTTTCATTTCAATGCTTGCTCTTGGCTGAAGCCAAGGCTTCATTTAATTTGTCTACTTGAGACAAAAGTGGACTCAACTAAGACCTAGTCCACACTAACACACATAAATCTGAAAATGCATATTTTATAAAATTTCTTTTTGGCCCTCCAGCCACAGTGAAATGGTGTTTTTGTCCACTAAAAAACTAATGGCTTTGAAAACATTCTCCAAAATGTGTAAATTTGAAAGCAAGTGTGTAGTCAAGTGGATGGGGAAAACAGCTTTTTGATTGACTTGCATCTGGAAAGACATCATTGTGTTTTTCAGTGAATTGCTTTGTTGTTTTGTTTTTCCAGTTATATGAGGATCACTGGAAGGTGCCTCAAATCTTTATGACCCTTTTGTCCTATTGTTACAATGCTCAATTTGAAAGATTTTTAAAGCAGATGAAGTTAGAGTAATGATCTGAAAATACAGTATAGACTGAAAACTTTTACTATGAAATGACATTTTCAGGCTTATATTTTTTTAGTATGGACTAAACCCATTGTATAAAACTACTTTCTGAGGAAAATTGGGGTCTCCAATTAGTTGCTAACCATTAGTTTAACTTTGTGTTTCACTTACATTTGTTAAATTTGGATAAATTAAGAATTTATTCTGGTTAAGATATTTATTGGTCTATCTTATACTTTTCCCATTGTCTGAAGTAAAGGAGGCCTCTGGTTCAATTTTATAACATAGTTTAAGATAAAGCTGGAGAAGAGTTTGACTTCTCATTGAAACCAGTAGCTGAAGTAAGAGTAAATTTCATTTATTTTTGTATGTAGAGAAGAGCCAAGCAAAATGACACCTTTTATTGGCTAACTAAAAAGATTACAATATGCAAGCTTTCGAGGCAACTCAGGCCCCTTCTTCAGGCAAGATGTAATACAGAAACTGGAGTTCCCTATGTTTATATCCACACACTAGGACAAGAAACAACACTGGTAAATCTTTAAAGGAAAAATCTTAAATGTAAAAAATTAATAGGTTCACTCAGGCTAAGATTAATTTAACAAGAGAGAGAAAAACGATGTATGGTCAAGAGATTTTTGGATAAGATAATTGTCCAACAAAGTCCTTTGAAGTCTGTGATGAGTTTTTCAATACAATATGGGTCTGTAGTCAGGTTATCTGTGTCAGTCTGAGAGATGCAAACAGTCCTCATACCTGGCCATAAAACTCTTGTCTCTATTCAAGCCATGCTGTAATGTATTAAATTTTAACATGAGCTTAACTTCCCATTCTTTTCTCTCTTGCTGTGTTTTGAAGTTGCCCATAAGCCCTGTGATTTTAAAGTCTCTCTCACAGTGTCCGTGGCTGTTGAAGTGGGCCACTACAGGAACATCTGTGTTGCCATGTTTAATGTGGAATCTGTGCAAATTCATTCTCTGGCGGAGTGTTTGTCCAGTTTCTCCCACATAGAGTGCAGTGTCAGGACATTTCATGCAGAGACAACATTGGATGATCTGCAGGAAAATGATCCCTTTATGTGATGTTCAAGTCGGCAGTGTGGTATAACTATACGGTCTGTATTGTAGATGTGGGCACACGTTTTACATCTTTTCTGTAGGCAGGGAGATTTATTTTTGTATTAATGTTTGAGGTAAAAGGTTGCTTCACTTCAATAATGGGTGAGGTAATAGGAGAGTTTGCTTACAGTATGTTGTATTTTCTTAATTTGGCATATACTTCTAGACATAAGAAGCTTAAAAAATCAAAGGAGACCATTCAGTCTTTCAAACCCATTTGGTTAGATAATAGTAGTCTTAATTTCTCATCCAGGTAATTCTTAAAATTCGTCAAGGTCTGCACTTCAGAAAAATGATTTTATTGATTTTTTAAGACTCCCAAGACTATTTGTGTAATGTAGTGCTTCTTGGCTACACTATTAAATACACTTCACATTCATGTTCACTGGTGTCCTCAAATACATGACACATTATTTAACTTATGCTGCTGGGCCAAATTTATTAATAAAAATATTCATAATTTTGAAGACACAAATGACATTGGCACATAGCCTTCTCTGTTTAAACTAAAGAGGATTAATTACCTTAGCCTGTCAGAGTAAGACAGGCCCTTCGCTCCTGGGATTCATGTTTCTGTTCTTTTTAGTAGACTCTTCTACAGTATGTCAGTTTTGTGAGATGTGGTGCCAAGAATTAAATTTAGGTCAATCAGGAAATGTATTGTTTATTGTGAGGCATGGTAGAGATTGTCTATAAGAGGTTGGTTTAACTATTATGTACTACCATTAGCTGAGGTAAGAGGTGACTTTAATTGTACTGCTTCTGCTTACCATTAAATTTTATGCGACACCCTGAGACAAATAAAAATGACTTCTATTAAATGTTGTGTCAATGTTTAGTTTTGCTAAAGGTGACCTTCACATCTGTGAGTGTGTTAGATTATGTAAAATAGTACCATAAATCTATTTTTTACTACTTCTTTTAATGATAGGGAGCTTTATCTACATTTATTACCAGACTGGATGAGTTAAGAAGGAGGTAAAAAATATATATTTGAATCAAAGTGACAGGAAACTAGACTTTAAACATCCAGATTGTTAGGTTAACTAAAAGCTCTACATTGTTCCAGTATGATTGAGTGAGTAAGTTCTGCAATGGACTGATATCCTGTGCTTGGACCTCATTTATAAAGCTTTGAATGGATTTGAGTGTGAAAATATGGCCAAAAGAAAACAGGAGAATACATACATACATCACATTTTACAAAACATGGTGAGTGCACATTTCTATGCAGTTTAACCCTTCTAAGTCACAATCACCTTGTAAATGTGCATATGTGAGTACGCATCAAACATCCATATATGGAGCATGCTAATCAGCCTCATACGAATGCAATTACAAATCTGCAAAACTTCATTGAGCAGTAGAGCAGACTCCCACCTGCTGCGTCGAGGCCCCGCCACCTGCATTCAAGAGTATCTTACTGCACTCCGCAAATGAGCGTGCAAGATCATGGACAGCCTCTGCTCTGTGTTCTGGGGCTCAGGGAAAGGTGTAAGGCATTAGAGTATGAGCAGGTAGCCACTATCACCTGGCACATGTAATGATGTGATTGCCATTACCATGAATAGTAGAGGCCATCTGAAAAGCTGAGGGTTCACCCAACTACCTTACCAACAAGCCAGCCACCTCGTACACCACCATTACATCTGTTAAAGCTAATTTGTCTCAAAATAAATGAATCATAGGTTGACCCAGGCCAGTGAGACATAATGTTTGTCAGTCTCCTCCTGACAGCACAGATGACTTGTGTGTTAATGGAATGTAACTGCACACAGATAACAAAAACAGTTTCATTCTCATGAGATGCCCATATCGCAATATGTGTGGAGTGCATTGCTTCAATTATATTAGGAGAACCAGACATTACTGAGATTTGCTGATTTATATTGGCAAAAACATTTTATGTTTTTATATAATTTGTACCCACACCATACAGAACTAGACATATCGCTTTGCCAGTCAGTTAATGGCTTCCAGAGCAGCATGTATGACAAAGTGAAACCTGATTGAGATATTCATGACCTGCCACCTAGTCCTCTGAGAAGGTAGACGATATAAACTGACGAAAAACCCAAAAAAGTTCTTCAGTGCAAATATGCAGCATGATCCACTTAAAAGGGAAATGAAATACAGTCAGTGCATAATATTCATCACTTTTAAGGTTTGTTTGTCACATCAGCACACATTATAATAATGGCTTGGTAAAAATGAAGTATTATGTGTGCAAGTCGTCATTTAGCTGGTTTCTCTGCATTTCCCTACTTGATCAAGGATGTTGTCATTTCTCAGTTCTCAGTTTCTCTGAAATACTGAAAAATTGAGACGGATTAGAGGTTCCCTTGTCATGTTTTCTTTTATAAATCCTAACGTTTGCATGAAAACTGATGTATGACATTTCAAGCCTCTTTTTGTGTAAACTCAAACTTTATACTTGAGGCCTCTGGACAAGCAAGTCAAGTTTTGACAACCTTGAATTGGAATAAAGAGTAGTGATGAGCGACTTTATTTATGAGCAGGCGTTTAGGTACGCCGCGAAAGAAAATTTTTGGACTTAGTGCGCCGCAATTTGAAAAAGGTTGCCTTTCACTGCTCTAAAACATGATATGGGAGTGCCTGCAGGTGAGCTGGCACTCTAAAACATTACAGTATATGTGAGTGCATGCTGTTTAGCACCCGATGACGTGATCCGGCCAGCCAATCACTGTAATGCCAGCACCTGACATGGCTAGTGGCATTACAGTGAGGGCAGTACTTACCTGCCCCTTGATTGGCTGTCTCCAACCCACGAAACGTGCAGGGCGGAGACTCGAGCATGACACACGAGCACATGGGGTGCTCGTTCGAGTAGCGCCATGCTCCAAGCATAGCGATGCTCGAGCCGAACACATGTTCGGCCGAGCATGCTCGCTCATCACTAATAAAGAGGTTTTTGTAATGAATGAATGAATTCTAAGAGAGAGTTGCACCTTTACATTTGCTGCTGGGTGGGATAAGTTGGACGTACTTCTATATTTGCCATTACATGTTTTGGGAAGCAAAAAGACTTGACTTATATAAATACCTAAAATTCAATTTAAATATTTTTTTTATGTAAGGAACAAAACACAATATCAAAAATCACACACAAAAATACATAACAAGTACAATAATACAGTATGTTGCATTATTCAGGAAACACAATACTCTATCCCCAACCAAGTCAGAGAATTAGAAGATAATAGAGACTCATCCAAAGTGCTTTTTTGTATCTCTATATATAAAATCCAATGTCTGTCTGTCTGTCCGCTTTTCATGAGAGATCTACTTAATGGATTTAGATTGGTTTTTTTTTCTATAATTTGCTTGAACATTGATTTTTTGACTTCTGTCATTGCACTATGTATCATAGTTTGCGTGCGGTACCGATTTATTTGTGCGAATCCGAGAGACACGAAGCGGGCCAATGGGGGGGAGGGAGGAAGGGAGGATTGGTGGTGTTGCCCTCCTCACTCACATGCCAGCCTTGGGGCATTCCTTACCTTCTCTCAGCTAGTGAACGAGACAACTACTTAATGGATTTAGATTAGTTTTTTTTCTGTACTTTGCTTGAACATTGTGGCTGATTTTGTGACTTCTATCAACACGCTAATAATCATAGTTCGCTCGCAGGAGCGATATATTCACGGTAATCTGGGAAAGAGGCTGCGGGCCGAGGTGAGGGGGAAGCTTGACATTAGGAGTAGGTAGCCGGGCAGGGCCCTCGTCACTGCCTGTTTCACTGTGATGCGTGCAGAGCTGCGGGTGACTGTTAGTATAGAAAAAAACTAGAAATAAAATAAAAGAATTCAGTACAGGCCCAATGTGCTTTACAGCTACATTTAATGAATTCTTTCCAAATTCTGAATAGATCCTTTTAAAGAGAACTCAATTTGTTCCAATTTGAAATAAAACCAACATAACATATCTTTTGGATAGAGTTGGATCTAAATTGCTTCTAATGCTTTAGTTGGGGTAATACCAGAGGGGATATCACTGTCTATGAAAATATTTTGTGATATTACACTGCTTGAATGAAGGGGAGGTTTATACTGGGTTAACTAACAGAAGGTTTCACTCTAGTCTTCTGTTTTGATCAGGTAGGGTTCTAGGGTGACCTTATTCTCCCCTTTATTCTCTTTATTATGTAGACCTGACCAAAATATTGTACAATTCCTGCCATAGCCCTCATATGTTGCACTACCTTTTTCTCCATGACTGCAGACAAATACCAGAACAGTCAGGAGAAAAAGTTACACATTTGTTCATCGTGTATTATAGATAACTAGGAACTCTTACCTGTCAAAGACGAGTAATAGAATACATTTTGAAATATTTGATATTTCACATCTCTTGCCCTATGTGTATCTTCAGTGTTTTTCCTACACCGTTCCTTGGTGTAGGAGCCGCGGGCATCTCAGCCTCTCTTGCCTGGAGCTTCCTCAATCATCTGCATTCCCCTAAAGCTTGCTTCTCAGACTCTGCCATGTTAATGCGCCTTGCTCACCTCCTGTCTGCTTTTTGACTATCACCAACAGTATACTGGACCCCATTACCTGTTGTGAAAAACATCATTTGTATTCTCGCGAATGCTTCCCATCTTAGAGGGTGATTCTGGTTGCACCTTGTTAGTATTTAATGCCTAACATCACTCGGTTTGTTATTTGCTGTTTTGTCATTGAAACGCTCCATTTGAACTTTTTTATGTAAAAAATAAATTTAAAAAAATGTCACAATCAGGAATTGAACTTTGTACTCCTAATGAAGTGTATCATCATCACTACCACTGAACCACCAGAGCCAAACTGATCAATCAGACCAAAGGCAAACTAAGCAATCAGATTGCACGGACAGACCATACACACACACACACACACACACACACGCACACACGCAAACACACACACACCCACACACACACATATAAAAACTACCATTTTATTTTCCAGTAGATATGCCAAAACTAACAGTCAAAGCCAAATGAGTGTTGCTTAAAATAATAAAACCTAATAATAGGCTACCAGGCAGCTCTCTGTCTTAATGTTTAAGGGTCTCTGGTCCAGTGTGGGTTAGCGTGGTCCTTGATCCAGCATGCTATCTTCATGGGGCAGAAGAAATGGACTCTCTCCTCAGGATGGAAAATGGCAGAGAGAACCTGCACATGCAAACCTCCATTTATTGTGACTCTGTTGCCCCAAATCACCAATAAAACAACTCAGACACAAACTAATTCTTAGTTCTTTACATCAGACTTTTTTTCATTATTCAAAGGATTCACAAATGTAGTTTCAGAAAACAAGAAAGAAAGGATAGTTAAGTAACTGAGCTGTAAACGGGTCCCCTTCCCATTACCAATAGTGATCTTCTTGATCTATGAAAGTCTTGGGGGGAAGAAATCACAACAATTTACTTTCCTTTAAAATAAGACATTATGAGACATTAACTTCACTACCTTTTTAAACATTTTAAAATAAGATTTTGTTAGACATTAATAAAAAATGTATTAACTTATATGCTAAATGTTTTCATCATTACATGTTCTTACTGTTAGAGGCTGTCACACACGTACGTTTGGGAGTCAAGCAAAGGGACCAGAAAGCAATTCTGTGCCAGGCCACGGGGCAGTGAGTCTCACTAAATCTCTCTCTTTTCTCTCTGCAGACCAGACATGAGAAATTCTGCCTGATTCCGATTGCAGTTCAATGACTTCATTTCCTGTCCCGGCCCCGGGGACGTCATTTCCTGTCCCGGTCCCAAGGATGTCACCTCTGTTCTGCCCCAATGACATGATTTCCCTTGAACCACCTTAAAAACACGTCATCTTCCATACTTGAATAAGTTCTATTTTGGACTCAAACCTGTACACATTGTACTTAAACTGCAGCCAGGGAAACTAAATGGGTTGCTGCCCCAAACCTCTGTTATGTGTCTGGCTATTTATTTCACAAGGTAAACAGGGGCTTCACTTACAATTTCTTTTACTGGCTGTGGCAAGAGGAAAGTCTGACATCTACATGAGACTAGTGAAGTCTTTACTGCTATTTTACCACTTACTGAGGAAGGTGTGGTCTTCCATTATTTTATACACATGACTTATATAAAAAAAGTCTAAAAGAGTTTTTCACTTCCAGTTGAGGCAGGAGGTGGACTTAAAACTACAGGTAGAGTTTTACAGCTGGCTGAGAAAGGGTTCACTTAAATCTGTACATATGTACACACATATATTCTCAAACCCTCTTAATCTATTTCTGGGTCTGAAAAGTGACTTACCACAGTTTGAGTAATCACTGGGTGGCATCAGTGTCATTTCACTGGCCGAGGTAAATGGCAGCTTCACTTAAATTGTTTTCTCTAGTTTACATAACAGGAGCTTCAGTTACATTGCTTGCCTCTCTTTCCCTGAGTGACTAGAGAGTGGTAGGTGTATTTGGTGTCACTCATTGCATTAGGCTACACTTTCATTTTGCAACTCTCATTCACTAAGGAGTTTTACCGATACTTTTACTGATGTCTGAAGTAAAAGGGCTTCTCATCTGTTTTGCAAAGTTGTTCAAAGGTAATAAAGATGTTCACTTTTGTTATTATTACTGTTTTTGTCACTGTTTGAGGTTTATTTATTTATTTATTTTTTATATAAGTTTATTGATTTTCTTGAAATCACACAACATTCCATACAAATAGATACATTTTACAAGAATAGGATTAAAAACAAATCAACCTCAACCCATGGAAAAAGAGAGCATGGGCAGCAGAATAAAACTTAAACCTAGTAAAAATAAGTAAATAGATAAATGAATAAGTGAATAAAGATAAATGGAGAAGAAAAAGAAAACGGGGAGAGAATCTGCTTCTTCAGTGCTTTTAAAGCTTATTCTAAAACTAGCAAAATACCCACGCTTCGCAGAGGAGAAGTACTGTGTTAAAGAAGTTATGAAAAAGAAAAGGAAACATTTTAAAAATAACGTAACATGATTGTCAATGTAATTGTTTTGTGACTGTTATGAGTGTTGCTGTCATCAAGGATTTGATTATCATTATTTCTTTCAATCAGGTTCGTATTTGGAGGACGTGTTGTGTTCAAGTTATATTCCGTGTTTGTCAACCGTTGTAAAGATAACAGGTTTCATTCATCGAAGTGATCACTACCCAAATCGGTACTCGTGAATCTAAGATGTTTAACAGACATTCTCGGTATTAGGTTGTGGATTTGCCTGCGAATATTTAGCGGCAGCGTGTCTATGAACTTAATTTAAACTTAAGCTTTACACCTTGCTTTCCTATTGATATGTCTACAAAGGCTTGTTCAGATTCAGAGGGTTGTTCCTTTCTTACTGCATCAATAAACAGCTCGTCTTTCTCTTTATCTGAGACATCACACACTGCATGCACAGGTTTACCTTTCCCAGTCCTGCAAAGTCAGTTCACGTGAGCCGCTCGAGCCACTTGAGTACATGCATCAAAGCTTCTCAGCTGTGCTTGTGCTATCTTGTGTGATCTTGCGATGTCCATGACTTTATTTAATGTTAGCTCAGACCCGGCACTTAAAAGTTTCTGTCGCACTTTTGCTGAGTTTGTGCCAAACACTATTCTATCCCTGACCATCTCATCTTTGTTTGCATAAGCACAGTCCTTCACCAGCAATTTTAACTCCGTCACAAAGTGATGAAAAGTCTCGTTTATACCCTGCGTCCACTCGTTAAACTTGTATCTCGCGAATATCGTATTCGTCTTAGGCATGACAAATGCCAGTGGCAGCGTGTCTATGAACCTAATTTAAAGTTAAGCTTTACATCTTGCTTTCCTATTTGTTTGCATAAGCACAGTCCTCCACCAGCAATTTTAACTCCGTTACAGCAATTTTAACTACGTTACAAAGTGATCCAAAGTCTCATTTATACCTTACGTCTTCTCATTAAACTTGTATCTCACGAATATCGTATTCGTCGTAGGCATGACAAACGCCAGCGGCAGCCTGTCTATGAACTTAATTTAAACTTAAGGTTTACACCGTGCTTTGTTTCCACAGTAGCTGCACTTATGAATATGCTTGTATGCTTCACTCGCTTCATATTCTTTTGCTGCCTTCTCAATTGTGTAATGCGTTTTTTGTTCAGCGCTCTTTGGAGCTCTTCCTTGTTCTCTGCGTACTGCGTTCACAGTCAGTTCACGTGAGCCACTCGGAGTACATGCATCGAAGGTTCTCAGCTGTGCTTGTTCTATCTTGTGCGATCTGTCCCTGACTATCTCATCTTTGTTTACATAAGCACAGTCCTTCACCCGCGAATATTTAGCGGCAACGTGTCTATTGGATTGCTGCCGACGGACGGCCTTATATGGGCAGGCAACTCCGCCTCACACGGCAACCGAGCTGCAGGCTATGGCCGTATATATGTACATAAGTAGGTTCCAGTTATGACTGTTACGCATAGAATTTCGAAATGAAACCTGCCTAACTTTTGTAAGTAAGCTGTAAAGAATGAGCTTGCCAAATTTCAGCCTTCACGGGAAGTTGGAGAATTAGTGATGAGTCAGTGAGTCTGTGAGTCAGTCAGTCAGTGAGTCAGTCAGTCAGTGAGGGCTTTGCCTTTTATTAGTATAGATGTTATTAATTAGATCCTGCCAGGTTTTGAAAAATTTTTGTACAGATCCTCTAAGTGAGAATTGGAGTTTTTCCAATTTCAAATAGTATAAAACATCAGTTACCCACTGACTTAAAAGGGGAGAGTTAGGATTCTTCCAGTTGAGCAAGATAAGTCTGCGCACCAGTAGTGTAGTAAAGGCAATCACAGTTTGTTTGTCCTTCTCCACTTTAAGCCCATCTGGAAGAACACCAAACACAGCTGTTACTGTGTTAGGAGGGATTGTGACACCAAGGCTGTCTGAAAGGCACTTAAAAATTTTGGTCCAGAATGATGTTGATTTGGTGCAGGCCCAAAACATGTGACCCAGTGAGGCTGGAACTTGATTGCAACGTTCGCAGGTTGGATCTTGCCCTGGAAACATTTTGGACAATTTTAAGCGAGACAGATGTGCTCGATATATAATTTTGAGTTGAATAATTGTATGCTTTGCACATATGGAGCTCGCATTAATTCTCTGCATTGCTACCTTCCACTCCTTTTCTGATATGTTGAGTGAGAGTGTCCTCTTGGATCTTTGAAAGGGAGGGACTATAAAATGGTTTTATATATTGCAGAGATGCTGTATAAGTCCTTGAAACTGAGCAATATTTTTTCCAGCATAGAGGTAGGTGGGAGGTGAGGAAAATTGGGCTGGTTTTGTTTAACAAAGTTTCTAATTTGAAGATAGTGAAAGAAATGCGTTGCTGGAAAGTTGAATTTGGAATGTAATTGTTTGTAGGATGCAAAGACATTGTCTATGTACAGATCGCTAAGTGATTTAATCCCAAATGTTGTCCAGGCATTAAAAACTGCATATGTTTGCGAGGGTTGAAAAAGGTAGTTCTCGTGCAGACGTGCCACCAATAAAAGCTTCTCTATCTTAAAATGCTTTCTACATTGGTTCCATATTCTGAGTGAGTGAAGCACTATTGGGTTATTAGTATATTGGCGATAATTTGAATTTATTGGGGCGCAAAGTCAGGAATATAAAGAGGTATTGCAGGATTTTATTTTTATTGCAGACCAAGCTTGTATATGTTCATCTATTTGTGTCCATGTCCAGGTTGTTATAGTTTGTATGTTTGCTGCCCAGTAATAAAACTGAAAGTTAGGTAGAGCCATGCCACCTTCTGATTTAGGTCTTTGTACGGTCGCTCTTTTGATATCTGAATGTTTTGAATTCCAAATAAATGAGGTTATGGTTGAATATAATTTCTTAAAAAATGATTGATTGATGTATATTGGAATATTTTGAAATAAAAAGAGTAGCTTAGGGAGGATATTCATCTTAACAATGTTAATTCTTCCAGCTAAAATGAGACGAAGGGTTGACCATCTATGCAAGTCTTGCTTAATTTTTTCCATAGAATCAGCAACATTTTGTTGATAAAGAGCTTTTTGTTTACTTGTGATGTTTACCCCTAAGTATTTACACTGACCTCCAATGATAAAAGGGAAGGTGTCCAACTTAATATTGTATTTTTGAGAATTCACTGGAAAGAGCACACTTTTAGTCAAATTAATTCTGAGACCAGAGATCTTTTGAAATTCTGTGAGTGCTGTTAAGACTGCAGGCACAGTATTTTGTGGATCTGATATATAAAGTACCACATCATCTGCATATAGAGAAATTTTCTGTTCAAGTCCTTCTCTGATAATCCCCTTTATCTGATAAGCATTTCAACAGTGAACTGCCAGTGGTTCAATGGCAAGCAAAAAATAGTGGTGACAAGGGGCATCCTTGTCGGGTACCACATTCTAGTTTAAAGTAGTCTGAATTAATGTTGTTAATACAAACTGAAGCTTCTCGATTGGTATACAGTAGTTTGACCCATGCACAAATGTTTGGGCCAAACCCAGATTTCTCCAATGTAGTGAAAAGGTAGTTCCATTCAATCATATCAGATGTTTGAGGTTTAAGAATTGTGCTTGATGTTTGCTGGTGAGTACTAGTTGAGATCAATGGAGTCTGCACTTAAATGCTACCCTTTGTTTCAGTATGAATAGGTTTTACACTGTATAAGTTTCCATTACTTAAGTTTACACATGGCTTAAAATCTACTTCCTACATATTATTTTAATAAGAGACCATTTCACTTCTTTTTTGTCAGCGATTGAAGAAGAACCTTGTTTCTTAAAAGCCTCCATTTACACGTGGAAGTATGCTTCTGGAAGTCTCCTTTGGTAAAATGCTCAGAAATTACTAAACTGTGCAAAAAAGAATTAAATGTCATCATTGGCCTCCATGAAGCCGAAAACAAGGAGCCTGTGATGATTTGTTTGTGTTTTATAAATGCATTTCATTCTTCGTGTTCAGTGAAGTAAAATAACATCCATCCCCTTTACATCCTCAATCTGAGTCTTTAATCATGAACAATAGTTGCTGCATCACTCAGTATTACTGTTTCAAAATCTCTAAAGCAAATAGCTGGATTAAAAGTAAACTGACACTTTATTAATATGTCCCTGTTACTCGATTGCATACTGCACCCACTTTCCTGCTTGGATGTGTGATTGAGCCCTGTAAAGGAGCGGTGTACCACTATGTGAGCTTCTTGCTTTACACACAGTGCTGCCTGGATACTAATAACACAGATATTTTTACTTCAATATAACAAATACTGAGTTAGACTACTCTGTACTTCAAAAAGAAATGGGGTAAGCTACTGTTACCCCCAACAGGAGATGATTGTGGAGATCAGAAGTCAGTAGGAACACACAAATAACTGAGCGACTAAAACCAAAACCAAATCTGAAAATCAAAGTCAAAACAAAGCAAAAGAGAGATTATAAGATTAACTGTTTATACTTTTCCTGAAAACTGCTAATGCAGTGTTATATCGTTTAAGTTAATCCAAAGCTTTCAAAAAAGAGTAAGTGCAGCAAAATCTTAAAAAGTACAATGAGGTCATTCATTAAGACACCGGAAAAATACAAATATAGCAGTGGATGACGACTATAACAATAAGGCATTGACCATGAGAAAAACAAACACAAAATGGGGCACAATGACATCTTTAAAATAGCAAACACACTTAATAGTGACCATAAAAATAACTTCACATAGGCTACAGACAATGTAGATAGGATCTAAAAGTACCAAAACGTGTTTACACCAATGAGCTTCAACATCCCTTCTTATGAGGTGCTCTGAAAGCTCCAGCAATGCTAAGCTTTAATAAACCATTAGAACCTGTTAAATCTTAGACTCTCATCATTTAAACACATAATCACGTTAACATTATACAAAGTTATTGTCTGGTATACCTGCATTTTTATCACCGTTTAATTTAATATTGTTTTTTTTTATCAGTATGCTGCTGCTGGAGTATGTGAATTTCTTGAGATTAATAAAGAGATTAATAAAGCATCTATCTATCTATCTATCTATCTATCTATCTATCTATCTATCTATC
>JANRMT010062791.1:141063501-141088511 GCA_026402145.1 Polypterus bichir lapradei
ATCTATCTATCTATCTATCTATCTATCTATCTATCTATCTATCTATCTATCTAATCAATAAAGATCATGACCAAAAGACCAATAAAGATAAATTGCAAATCTTTCTAAAAACATAAAGTGCCCTTCCACAGTTTAAAATTACAAATCAAATAATTCAGACGTGATTAAAGTGCACATTGCAGACTTTCATTTAAGGGTATCTGCGTACATTTTGCTCTCATCATGTAGAAATAACAACCCTTTTTCTGTGTGGTTCCCCCATTTCAGAGCACCATAATGTTTGGGACATAGCAATGGCTGCATATCTCTTGCATGTGATGACTGTAATTCACAGACATTACCAGGAGCTGAGGATCTTCTCTGGTGATGCTCTGCCAAGCCTCTAATGCAGCCATCTTTAGCTCTTACTTGTTTCAGGGGCTTGTTCCCTTAAGTTTTCTCTTTAGCATTTGGAAGGTCTGCTCAATTGGACTTAAATTGGGTGGCTGGCTTGGCCATTCAAGAATTTACCATTTTTTAACTTTTAAAAACTTGTGGTTTGCCTTAGCAGTATGTTTGGGATCATTATCTTTTGTAGGAGTAAGCACCGTCTAATAAGTTTGGAAGCAGTTATTGGAACTTGAGCAGATCAGATGTTTCTATGCATCTGAGAATTCATTGTGCAACTGTCATCAGCAGTTCCATCATCAATGAAAATAAGTGTGCTAGCACCTGTGGCAGCCATACATACCCAAGCCAAAACACCCCTCACCATGTTTAACAGATGAGGTGGTCAGCTTTGGATCTTGGACAGTTCCTCTGCATCTCCACACTTTGCTCTGCCATCACTCTGATGCAGGTTCATCTCTGTCTCATCTGTCCACAAAACCTTTTCCAGAATTCTGCAGGCTCTTTTAAGTACTTTTTCACAAACTGTAATCTCACCATTTTGTTTTTGTGGCTAACTAGTGGTTTGCCTCGTGCAGTGTGGCCTCTGCATTTCTGTTCATGAAGTTTTCTGTGGATAGTCATCTCGGACAAAAACAATTCTGCCTGCAGAAGACTGCTTTTGATGAGTCAGAAAGATATTTGGGGCTTTTTCTTGAGCATAGTGAGGATTCTGATGTCATCAGCTGTAGAGGTCTTTCTTGGCCTACCAGTTCCTTTGTGATTACTGAGCTCACAAGTGTGTTCTTTATTCTTGATGGTATGCCTGACAGTTGATTTAGGTAATCCTAAGATTTTACTGGCATATCTGATGGTATTGTTCTTGGTTTTCAGCCTCATAATGGCTTCTTTGACTTTCACTGGCACAGCTCCTGTCTTCATGTTGAACAACTACAAACTCCAAAAGGTGGAAGCAAGTGAAGGTATCTTATATCTGCACTACTGAAGCAGCGAAACACACTTGAGGAATCACAAACACTTGTGACACCAATCATCCCAGACATTATGGTGTTCTGAAATGAGGGGACCATGTATGAAAAGTGGTCCAAAATGTATGCAAATAACCTTACATGAAAGTCTGCAATGTGCACTTTAATCACATCTGAATTGTTTGATTTGTAATTTTAAACTGTGGAGCAGAGGGCTAAATCAAGGAAAGATGTGTCCTTGTCCCAAACATCATGGAGGACAGGGCATTTTTATTTTGTTATTATGGACTATAGAGTTCAGATTGATGGGCAAAAATGGCAAACTTATCCATTTAAAATTAAATTTACAACCCAATAAAGTGTGTAGAAAGCGTACAGGTCCAGTGTAATGCTTACTTTAAAAAGACACAAAATCACTCCCCTGTGTGCCAGGGCTCTAGAGCCTTCTACTGTAAATCTTTTTCTAGGGACAGTTTTCTCTTTACTTTTCTTGCAGTCACACACACATAGAAGGCTCACTATCATGATTAGGTTATCTGAATTCCCTGGAATTGTGTTTTTTTTTCATTTTGATGGGATTTATGCTTTATGTTTTGCACAATTAGTAAAACTTAAAATGTGTTCAATATAGAGTGCTTGACTGTAACTCACATTACATTAAGAGCAGCTGCATGCTGCACCTCATCCTTCTTTGTTTACTTTAAATTCAGTAGAAGCCACCATTCTGTAGGGGGTTTCACAGTCATCTTGCCATCTAAAAAAAGTAAACTGCAGTCTTCTTTGATGCTGGAAGGAATGAAGGACTCTAATGCTATGATGATATCCTCAGCATTACATATTACATATACTGTAGGTATTAATGGATTACCATGAATTACTTGGGTGGGCAGCCTACAAGCTTAGAAACCCCAAAGGTTTATTTTTCCCAGCACCCTCACCAGTTGGAGTATTTGCTTTCCCATCTTTCCTAGAAATCTGATTATAGTATTTGCCATGAGATCAGGCCCTATCAGATGCTGTTTTTAATATTAGAGACGTATAAATCCCCTGAATCCAATTGAATTTAATTTTGCATCATTCACTTCCCGGGCGGGACGGTGGCACAGTAGTTAGTGCTTCTACCCCACAGTAAGGAGACCCGGGTTCACTTCCTGGGTCCTCCCTGCATGGAGTCTGCGTGTTCCCCCCATGTCTGCGTGGGTTTCATCCAGGTGCTCCGGTTTCCTCCCACAGGCCAAAGACTGTGGTTAGGTGCATTGGTGATTCTAAATTGTGTGTGTGCGTGCCCTGGGTTTGTTTCCTGTCTTGCGCCCTGTGTTGGCGGGGATTGGCTCCAGCAGACCCCCGTGACCCTGTAGTTAGGATATAGTGGGTTGAATAATGGATGGATCAGTCACCTCTGGAACGAATTGTTTAATTTTTTTCTTTTCTTTGATTTTTTTTTTTTACAATTGTAGTTATTCTTTTAATATTTGAAAGCACTTTGAGCAACACTTTAGTATGAAAAGGTACATTATAAATAAACGCTGATGTTATTGCTTCAACAACTCTACAAAAATTAATTCACAGGAAAAACGTGTCAAACCTTCTTGCATACTTTCATTCTTTATGGAGGAGGAGGAGGAGGAGGTTGGGAGCATACGCTGATTACAGCTCGTTGCTGCACCAACCATATGATGAACCACCCCGGAATGAAATCTAAGTGCAGGCGTGCAATGGCTGACACCTCTTCATGGAGTAAAGAGATCATTCATGGCACCTGTCCTGGAGCTAAAACATATGAATCGTAAAGGCAGAGCAAATTACATTAGTCTCAGCTACGTGTCAACACACACACACACACACACGTATACACACACTCACATACAGACACATAAGCACATAGACAAGTGAACTCACAAACCAAAGTTTGTTCAAGAAAATGTATGAAGACTTCCTGATATGGTGCCATTTCAAAGCCTGGCTTCTAGTTCACTGCCATCACTCACTTCAAACAGGGCAGTGGATGGTGCAGATTCAGGGATCTTCATTTGTTGGTGGAGGGTAAGCGTTCATTTTTGGTTTATTGTTATAACATATAACCTGATATATTGTTTCCAGATTTAGCATTTTCCCACATTTTATGTTTTTTTGATGCTGTTGTTTACCAATAAAAAAGCTTTGTTCACATTGCTACTATCAGTGACTCTATTCTCATCTTTGTCTCGTTTTCTTTTTTGTTTCTTCATATTAATTCCATGATTGATTGATACCTGAGTGTGTACAAATATCAATCTTGAATGTGCAAAGTGGGCAAAGTGAATAAAAACAATGATGTCAGACAGATGCGGCCTAATAGATAAAGGCTACTTGCCGTATTATTTTACATTTACCAGCTCGTTGTGACAAGGAAGAGAAACAGAAGAAAAATTGTAGCTGCTGCTTAAAGCCCTGTTTGTACCTGGAGACACAAGCCTAGACTGGTGGTAGCGAGATGTTGAGCTTTTACATGAAAACAATGGTTACAAAAGCATTATAAACCCTTTCTGAAAAGTTATGATTCCTTGTTGTTTTTTGATGAGCCTGCTTCTCTAAGAAATGTATGTTTTGTGTTGCATATAAATGAAAAAATGAAAATTGACCTGCAGTGTGAATGCAGTCTTTTTCAATTTCATAAATCAAATGTAAGCTTGCATGTGCTGTGCTGCAATTAGTGGCACTCATGAAAAAGAAGATCAACCTGAAATAACAAAAAGGACAATAATAATTCCACTAAATTGACCGGAATAAATTAATACACGCTCACACTGGATCCTAACTAGTTAACCTAAAAACAGCTATAGTAAAACTAGAAGAAAAAAAAAACATAGCAAACCTAAACTATACTAATGGGATCCTCACAAACAATTGGCAATAGCCTTTGTTTAACACTTCCCTCTGCATTTAATGTTGTTGAGTCTGAATCTAGAATGCAGTGAGAAGTCAAGCAAAATGACACCTTTAGTTGGCTAACTAGAAAGATTACAAAATGCAAGCCTGAAGAAGGGGCCTAAGTTGTCTCAAAAGCTTGCATATTGTAATCTTTCTAGTTAGCCAACTAAAGGTGTCATTTTGCTTGACTTCTCACTGCATTCATAATGGCTAACACAAACCTAGAAGAATGCTATTTGGAAGTCCTACTATAATCCCATTTTAGATTTTTTTAAAAGGTTCTCAATGTTTACAGCTTATTAGAGTGTGTGCCCCTCAAATTATATGGTCTATGATAAGTCTACACTGTCTTTGAGATATGTTCTCTACCTTTACAATTAGGCACTGAAGTTTGCAAATACATTTTTTAAATATTAAGAATAAATCAGGCTTTGAAACTGTATATGTTAAAGTCTTTATGAATGACATTCTATACAATAAAAAGACTCAGCTGTCCAGAGAAAGATTCACTGACGTGCAAAACAGTCCCCAGCTATGATATAAATTAAGAAAATATCACATAAAACCCACTAACTGAATGAGTATATAAACATGAAAAAGATGAATGGATGAAAGATAATATATTGCATGACAGAAATTATTACTCAAAACATCACTTTAAATTGAATTGCTGTATTTTTACTAGGAAAGAAGTAAAAATAGCTCTCAGAATGAAACACTGACACATTAAAAATGGATTGACTAACCCAGAAGACAAAATCATCAATTTCCCACACCAAAAGGATTTAGATAAATGTTCGCTGTGATTGGAGCAGAACATGAGTAGAGAGACACAATTGTGTCCCATACAGTTGATTGCCCCAAAAAAGTAATATGGAAAGGACCCCATGGGACTACTACCCACCTGAATAAAAGGATAAGTGTTTGTGTATTTGTCTGTTTGTCCATCCGGTTACAATGCCTCTGTCATTAAAAACAAATGGCATATCACAAACATTAATGTTGCTATTACAAATTCCATATCAAATGGTTAGGTGGCACAGTGGTGCAGTGGTAGCACTACTGCCTTGCAGTTAGGAGACCTGGGTTCGCTTCCCGGGTCCTCCCTACGTGGAGTTTGCATGTTCTCCCCGTGTCTGCATGGGTTTCCTCAGTCCAAGGACCTGCAGGTTAGGTGCATTGGTGATCCTAAATTGTCCCTGGTGTGTGTGTGTGTCCTGCGGTGGGCTGGTACCCTTCCTGGGATTTGTTCCCTGCCTTGTGCCATGTGTTGGCAGGGATTGGCTCCAGCAGACCCCTGTGACCCTGTAGTTAGGATATCAAAGGGAATACAACAACAAAGATGTATGCACTGCACGGTGCACTGCAAACGTTAAGGCCTACATTGCTTACTTAGATTTCAACCCACTTAGATGTGTAGCACAGCCAGTGTTAGTATGGAAGAGTTTCTTAATCTGATTATTCAGCAAGAAATGGCAAGGGAGCTTATTTCCCATTTATTAAAATATTCAGGCCAGGAAAACATAATAATTCATAGTATCATGTGATATTTCATAGCAGTCATGTGCAAGGAATGCAATAAATAGTACCTTGTATCATATTATTATTAATTATTATTGTTGTTTTTTGTGTTGTTAGGTTTGGTAGATTTTTATTATTCCAGAAGGCAATCTTGTTTACAGCGGGAAAGTACAAACTGTTATGAAAAGGTTCTTTCTTTCAATTTTTTGTATATTTTTCTTCATCTATTCATGAGTCTGAGCACTCAATTGAATTTATAAGCCCCTGATTCTGTATCTAACATCTGTATCTGATGGTATCAGACATTTTTTTTTAATTACTTTTGGTTTTGTTAGCCATTTTGCTTTTCTGGTTGTTAGGGCTACCTCCTGCATTGTTAGGAGTGTGACCTCAGAGGTTATAACCTGAGTTTCCAAAACAATTGTTGTCAATCATTCTTGTGCTACTTAAAACAGTTTTCGATAAACTTCTCATGGTTTTTGACTCGTGCTTGATTTATCACTTTCAATTTGCCTGTGGTAACGGTGTGTAGATTTTCCGGTTTTTGACTATTCTTTCGCTTCATTTAACACCTTTTCTCCCGATTACAATTAAACTATCTTTGCTGGTTCCTCTAGCATAATACAAACACAGGAGACTGCTACAAGAGACAACAATAACAACCATTCTTATAATTACACAATTTACACAAACCCACAGGATTTGTACAATTAAGAGTAATGGATTCTAAGAGTGCACAATATAATTCAGAATTCAGCAGGAACCCTACAACTACTAGAATTCAAAATGCATGTAGTCCTGTGGATAAAAGAGTTCTTAAATCCATCGCAATTGACACTTGACGCTGATGGCAACAAGCGAAACAGAGGAAACTGATGACAGCGTCAGGTCGGCCCTCTTTCCAACTTGGTGGTACAATGCAGTGAGAGAGGACCGCTGCTTCTAGTCACTTTGGCAATGATGTTTAGGCCGATTACGTTGTTAACACTAAGGTAACCAAAACAAAATCTAAAAGCAAATTTGGCAATATTTTTGATAAAATACATATAACAAAAAGCCGTTACAGTTGTGTCTACTTTAAAACAAATTTCCTTAGAAAGAACAAACATTTTTGATTCTTCTTGCAGATTTGTGCTATACTGCAACCAAATAATAAGCCATTTCTCAATGATTGTTTCTAAACATTTGTAATTTTCTGCCAGCTCTCAGTCTTCCCCTTTATTATGCTAAGAGAGCAAGCGAAGAAGAACATCAAATATCTACAGCCATGTCTTTAGTCTAAGAGATATTTAGTTGTAAAAAGAATGGATCGCTCATCAACAGCAAGTCCATGACTGTTCTCCTTATCATATTACAGACAGAGTCATCTGCAGATTTCAAGATATTCCTGTCCGTAGGTGACAGCACCCTTGAGGTGATCCAGTGATTGAAGTAAGGTTATTAGAAAAAAGTCAATCAACACTCACTTTTTGTTCTACTAGTTAAACAGTCAAGAATCAAGACCACCAAACTAGATGGGAAATGAATAAAAAGCAGTTTTTGTGTTGGTTTTTGATCTGTCAAAGTTTCAGAAGTGTAGTGGTGACATCCACCACCCCATTCCTTGCTCAGTACGCAAATTAGTAAGGATCCAAATAGGCCGGAGTTTTGGTTAGCAGATCTCTCTTACTCAGCTTCTCATTATGTGAGATGTTAAGACCCCACTGGTCAGATGTGATTCAATGCTTTTGGATAAACAGTTTTGGCTATTTGAATAACATTACTGTCCCCAGAGTTTGGGAACTTGTTGTAAATCCAGTAGAATTGGGTGAAGTATTGGGCAGAGTTGATCTGCACAGGACTGAATCAGACATTTACTTAATCTGACCAGTCCAGAGCTTTTTTGATTTTAATTTGCTGAATAACATTTTTGAAGTCGCTTTCAATAAAGAAGTGTGGACTGCTAACTCCACAACAGTCTTTTGCTGCAACTAAATTGAGGATTCACTTCTGCCAATTCCACACAAGTATTGCTTTTACTATGAATACCAACCATCATCATCTTCATAGAATTCCATAATGAACCCTGGTTGTCAGTTTAGAGTTCATTCTCAAACCTGTCCTTATACTTCAGCTTTGCTCACTTGATTTCATGTTTCAGCTCTTTCTGCAATTCTTTCTGTCCAGTTATAGTCTCATGTTGAAATGCCCCATTTCTTCTGTTTAGCAGCTCTTTTAAATCTTTGGTAATCCGCGGCTTACTGTTGGGATATATTTTGTCTGATTTAACTGGGATTATGACAACCTCTCAAAATTTAATATAACGGCTTGTGGTATCTGTCACTTCATTAACATCAGCACGGGATTCATTAAACACCGTCCACTCTGTGTATTACAAACAGCCACACAGGCACTCGACAGACTCCTCAAGCCACATAATGTTTTATTTATATACCATTTTTTCACTTTTAAAGATTATTTATGTAGGAATGAGATGGACACAGTTATGAATATTTGTCATTGTATTTTCATTTTACACAGCATCTCCATATTGTTGATGATGGCAGTGATGCCAGACATATGGGCTGATGGTGACACAATGTGTGACACCATTACATTGCCATTATAATAAATGGTGACACATTTAGCCTAAGTTTGGATCTTAGGAAAGATGACACAGAAAATACTAAGGATAAATCAAAGAAATGTTAGGGTTTTTTCTAGGCAAGTACTTTGAAATTATTTTCACTATAATTACTGGTTTAGTTCTTTGTTATTTGGTGAGTCCTAATTGCATGGTTTGACCTTGGTCTGTTTCCATAGTAATTTTCCCCATTTCCTTCTCTTAAAAGCATAAACAATTTTCTGTTCAATCCATAAAAAAGTATATTTGATCAAGCCAGCCCAACACAACTTTGCCAATATGGGTGCCTATCTAGGGCAGTGTTTCTCCTATGTTGAATCAGGATATCAGAAGATTTATGACAGACCATTGAGCTGTTATATAAGCGGCTAAAATATTAAATACAGAATAAGGTTTAGAAGAGCAGTAAAACTTATGACTCATAGGTCATACTAAGACACGAAGATTATTTTTGCCAAAATGAAATACAATGCAGCGTGTTAACTGCATTGCAATGCATATGCAAGTGGGCTATTTCATTTATGCACGGTTTTACTGTGTTGTTATTAAAAAACATATCAACCAAATGATCAATTACTTTTCACTATGACATGCAATTTTTGTGCCAGTTTAAAATGCAAAACTAAAAGCAAAGCAAGTGTACTTAAAGATGATACATTAATCATGCCAAAACTGAATGTAATCAAATGACCAATCATCCTCAAAGGGTGGGTCAAGGGGCAGCCATAATTGTTGAAGTGCAGGTAAACAGGTGAAAGATACCACACTGCTTAATTTAACATGTATTAAAAGAAAACAGCTTTAGACAACTTAACATAAGAGTAAACTTTTTCAGTGAGAACTAAAACATACTTTTTGTCGTTTCATTAATCATTCCACAGTCTACATTGATGAAATCTTTGCTCACCACCAGGACGCAGGAATGTTTAGAAGTAGACAACCTCTTACCCAACTGTTGACGCCCTTTGTCCCACCTGTTGATACTGATTGGTCATTTGATTCCATTCCATTTTGGCATGATTAATGTATGGTCTTGGTATCGAAATGCAATACACTCAGAGCAAACACTAAGCAAAATGCAATTTGTTTGCTTTTCTTTTAGTTATGACACACAATCCATGGACATGAATTAAGATGTCAAATACTGGCTTGAAAACTGCAGGCCATACTGAAAAGTAATCAATCATTTTGCTGTGCGTTTTTAGCTATGACATGATAAAACCTTGCCAAAATTAAATGCATCATGTGCATATGTATTACATTTCAATTTAGTTAACACAATGAATTGCATTTAAGTTTGGCACCAATAATATTCCATACTAAGAAGGCCTCTAGACTGAGTTTAACAAGCCTTAATTTCAGATGTCATTATAGGGTTCACACCAGCATAGTGTATAAAGTGCTGTTAATGGTAGGTAAGTGCCGCAGAGCTCAAGGGGAACAAAGCAGCTGTAGAGAAAAGATACTGTCTCAGAGAGAAACCTGATTAATGAGCCAAAAATGTTGGCTAACACAGTTGATTTCTGTTCTCTATATGGAGTCAGGACCCGTTTTCTAGTTGCCTAAGAAGGGTGGCTTGCATCAGGAGTGGAGTTTGTGTACCTTAAATGTATCAAGAACTTGTTGGCTGGTAGGTTGAGATGATAGAGTGTTGGAGATAAGCAGGAGTTTGCACGGTTATTTTCAAACGTTTTGGTGGAAAAACCACCTATTAAATCTACAGGGGCCATATGGGCCATTATTATTTTGTACTTGTTGAGTTGAGATCTTTTTTTTTCATTTAAACTTGGTTTTGTTTTTTCAAGATGCTATAAGGTCCATGATAAGACCACAAAAATTATGAACTTTGAGTTTTAGCTTGAGGAATGTCCTCTTGAAGGGCAGCATTTAAACTATGACTGACTGATATACAAACAAGTCTGATTTTTCATGTTCATGTTAATTTTTCTGTTGAAAAGTATTTTGAATGGCAGTAGTGTATTTCACATTAGCAGAGTTATTATCATGAAAGGTGGTATATAAAATGGAATTAATCAGCTTTATTAACATACATGGGGGTACTACAAAGTAATTATTTTGAAAGTCTCTTTAAAATCATAATGTATTGAACCCAAGGAATCTCTTTTCCTATTAAAAGTTTCTCCATCCGTTCATTGTTTTATCTTCATATCTATATGGGGATACTCTAACTTTTTCAACTAAACGATTTCAGGTAAGGGGCCAAGACCTGATAGAATTGTCATACTGAACAGGAGTGAAGTGTATTCTGGGAAATGCTTTGTATATCTAGTCGGCTTGCAGCTTGACACAGCTTTTAATCCCAATGGGAAAGTAACCTTGACTGTGATAATGTTTTAAGAACCTGCCTACACTTTTAGCAGAAGAAAACCAGGTGCTCATTTTGGGGGAGAAGGGATGAGAGACTGACTGCCTTTGATTAGACCTGTCTTTGGTTCAGTTTTTTTTTTAGTTTACTTTTAGTTCAGTTGTTATTTTGTTGCCATTCTGATAGTTTGAGAGAAACCCCTGGCATTAAAATGGACCTTGCTATCTGCTTGGTTGCTAGACACTTTTCAAGGAGCTCTCTCTGTCTCTGGCAAGAAATCTTTCTTTTCACTTTTTGATTTTAGATATATAATCTTTTACTAAGGAACTGCCATCTGGAAATGATCATTTGGGACTGAATGAAGACTGTGTGAACCCACCCATGTTGTATAATTCTTTGTTTTGCTTACGTTTGCTGCTATTGGATACTAAGCAACTAAATATTTGATTATATTTGTCCGATTATTGATTACCAGCATTGCCGAGTGTTGTGATTCTTCATTCCTTGTTTAGCTGCGATCACCTTAACTATTTAAACATGGCCCATTGTTTTGGACCCACCAGCAGGACTGAGCAATAATGCAAACATTTTTTTAAATTTGCATAAAATCATTCATTTCCTCATTGTTATAATTAACATACAGTGTTTTGCAGTTAAAATACCGTATTGCATACTCTGATACCATGTTGCAATGTTTTTTTTTTTCCCTCAAAGATGGACAAATTAATTTTATTTATAGCCAAATTTATTTAATTTATTTATTATAGCAACACCGGACCCCAACTCCCCGAATGGCTTTCTTGAACATCTTGATTTAGATGTGTACAATTTGATGGACAGACTGTTATCTACTAAATACGAAGGGTGTTGCAAATTTTAAACAACACCACAACCCACTTTCTTCTTTTGCAAAGATGTCTTTGAATCTTACAGCTATTAGTGTTGTAATTTGGATACACAGTATAATTTCTTTACCAATTATGTAATTGGTGATGTCAGATTTTATTCTGACAGTAAAATCTGCTCTATAAAATCATATAATGCCATGGGACTTCAATAATGGATATGTATGTTATAGACACTCATTTGAAAACAGTAAAAGTGAATTAAAAAAAATCCTCTTTTTATATTCATTCAAAACAGTAAAAATACATTAATGACAGATATTTATAACTCTTTTTTTATTTTTCTGGGTGTTCCTGAAACATTTACTGACAGTCTTATGGTGTTTAGAAGCTTATTCCAGCATACAGTATATGGAAATTAGAATAATATTCAAAGTGCATTTCTTGGTAAAAATATTGCTGAATTTTGCAACTTATTTGGCTGCAACATATGTGTACAATATAACTATATTCTTAAGGTATGCAAATTCTGAAAGAGAAATGTCTGAGCTCTGTTTTGAGGGGTATGAATACTGAGTGAAGGACGATGATGTTACAGCCAGTTAAATCAAAGAAGCAGACAAAAATGAGGCTAAGTTTAAGGGGTTAAGGGCATGGAGGACGCTTTGTGATATCCTCTATTGGTGGTAAACTGGATTGAAGTAAAGATGTGAAAATAAAAGACAGTCCCAGTCAGGACTGCCATAAGAGGTCCTTGGGTTGAATACACAGGGTGTGGTATGGACAGTGAGACAGGTAAGAGGTTATAAGTAATATTTTTGACATTTCCTCCCTTTAAGAAAAGAACCTAAGAGGTTAGTTGGTATTTTTCATGTTAGGCGCACATCACAACTGATCTGATAGCACAATAAAACAATATCTAATACAGAAGCTGGTGTTTATCCTCAGCACAAGGCAGGAAGCAAAGCCCAGATGGAGTGCCAGGTCATCACGAGGAAAAAATACAGTCATACCCTCACTCATTCAGTACCAAACTAGAGTGACCAGGTTAATGTAACCCAGGCACAGGGAGAAAGTATAGTGCCCAAGCCCAGGATTCAAACTCAGAACTCTGGAGACAAGAAGCAGCAGCTTTAATTGCTACTCTATTGTGTCTATAAAAAGTACCATACAAAATAAAGATTAATTTATTGGAAGTCTGGGGCAAAATGTGAAAATCATTAATGAGAAGTCTTTTAAACAAATGCTCACTACAGCAAATTTTCCCCAATAACTCAGACCACATTGGATTGTGCTAGTTTAAGCGATGTTTTAAGAGAAGAATTATAATGTACTCCTATTCTCCTGACACAGCAGAATCCATGCAGGTGGAACATTTGGGAGTTTACAGTGATCCTAGCTGGATAAGGAAAGTAGGCTGAAAATCTGTGGTAAATGAGGCAGCAACAGAGTTGCCCATTTTTCATGGAGATACTGTAACAAAGTGGATGGTGCTCAACTGGGTTTGAGTGCTCCTTGTCATTTTTTTCAAGCAGCGAGCTGTCCTTGATGCACGTCGTCACCATAGTGGCCTGTCTTTGCCTGCCTCAGGCACGTGCATGGTCTGATTCAGCAGCTTTTAATCCAACACCCCCCACCATCCATTCTGCCGTTCTATGGGAGGGATCATGAATAAAAAGAAATCACTATTTTAGCTAACGCTCCAATAGTTTTTCATCTGAACGTGAGGGCCACAGAGCTGCAGAATGCAGCAATGCTGTAACGCAATTCTCCGAAAGGGAGCTTGTCCAGGAGGAGGGGAGAAAAAGAAAGAAAATGACAGAGGCCGGCTAAGAGAGGGAGAACGAGAAAGCAGTGAAAAACATAATAAACAAAGGAAAGTGTGGGGAAAATGAAAAAGACAAAAAGATTGAAGAGTAAAAAGAGAGTAAGACAAGACTGAGGGAAGAATAAGGGGATTAAAAGAGAAGAAATGAAAGAAAGGAATAAGAGGTCTTGGGAAGATTTAGTAAAGCAGGAGATGAGATAAATGAAGAGAGGCAGACAGAGAAACACCGAGGCAAGGATAAGATAAAGACAGCATCAAAGTAAAACAATGGGAAAGAATGAAACAAGAGAGCACATTGGTAAAGGAACGTGTTGACAAAACCAAAACACACAGATCTGTTTACTTAGATTTCCAAAAAGCCATTGTACAGGTTTACACAGAATATAAATCATAACGCTAAAAGTTATTGGCATCAGCAGTATCTTATACAGTAAAAGTAGATTGTGAGCTAATTAATTGTCGGTAGACAAAGAGTACAGATAAAAAAGCCGCCTCATATGGAGTGAGGCCTTCAGTGAAGTCCTGCATGGATCTCTGTTAACACCATGACACATTATACAACTGTTCCAGCAATTTTTAGCCACATACTTCATTTACATAATCTTACCATGTTGGAGACAGTCATGGTGTCATTCCATGACAGCTAGTTGTATAGTTTGACATATGCAGTGACTCGGTCCAACCAGTCTGTGACTCACTGTGACAACAGGTTTGATGTTGCTTTAAGTCATAGATAACTGGCTCTTATGCATGTGAAATCTGACAACCAATCAGCACTCAGCTGGAAATACGATGCAAATAATCAGAGCTGCCCCTTCCCATATGCAGATCTTGCACTGTGTGAGAGGCCTGTGATTAAAAGGCTGACATGGGGGGCCTATTAGTGATTTGTAGTCCTCTGCTCTGCTGGACAGCCGATTGGACTGTACAGTTTTGTTGCTTGCTTTACTTGACTTGAGTCAGATAACTCCTCCCACATCCCTAATCTTTACCATAGTGTAACTGGGTGTGTTACATAAGATCACTGATATACAGTATAATGTAAAGTGACAACCTCATTAACTGAGTGGAGCTCTGGAGGTCCACAGCTTGACTCAAGTGGGGTTATTGCTGTACCATGAATCATCAAATTAACATTGTTGACAGCTACCTGTTGTAATAATGTCCCATTAACAAGCAGAGAAGTGGTTTTAAGTCAACATCAGTCAGGAGCACAAAAGAGAAAAAAATGAAAATATAAAGAAGCAGCTCATGCTGTACTTGCAGTTGTGCTTAGAAATGTAAATTTGTCCAACTTTCAGTAAGCTCGATAACATTACATCAATTACCACTACACTAAAGCCGCTGATATACTGGAGCAACAATGGAGTAGCATTATGTGTGATAGCTTTGATTTAGAGTGTTTAACAGATACTATCTGATGTTACAGTATCTCACTGACACATGGTTGAGGATTATTTATTACCACCATGATGACCTCAGGACCTCTACACGATGTTAAAGGCTGCTAGCATTAGTCAACATACGGAGTGTTGTGGCATTGAGGACACATTTGTAAATTTCACCAACACACAGGCAACTCTCTTTCTTACTAGTTAGCAAGCAATTTTGACATACAAAAAGAGCAGATAGCCCAGAAGAATTTCAATTGTTTCTTGACTTTATTGGCAGGAAACATTACTGATTTAGTTAATGCCTTACTGCTATCTGCTGTCATTGGAAGGGCAAAATGAAGTTTAGATGAATTCATAGGTGTAGGTGATACAGTCAAATGGCCATTTTTAAATATTCAGCTTCATTTTGACCCTTGTGACCAAAAGGGGGCATCCCAGAGACCCTGACATGTGCACAAACACAGTCAATGGAACAAATATACATATTTATTTTACTAAATACCTTCCACTAGTTCTATTTTCAACACAAATCACAATCTCTATCCAACATACTGTCATAATTCCTCCACTCTCCTCCAGGCAAGACTTGTCCTCTAAATCCCAACTCCAGCTTCTTGAGTGAGATGAGACATCTCCTTTATCTTGGACCTGGGAGCACTTCCGGTTGCACAGCATTGCATGACGGAAGCACTTCCGGGTCATATGGATGTTGTCCATAACAGGAACGTCTTCTCCCCACAGCTCCCCCTAGTGGTACCTAAGGATTCTGACAGGGTTGCTCTTCCACTCTACAAATCTCAGGCAACCCTGCAGGTGTCCAAACTGGGAATTGGTCATGGCAGCATTGCCACCTCTCATTCTGGGGGATGAACTATCCATTCATTATTTGTTCTTCCTGAATGGGATAAAAATTTAAGCTCTTTCCACCTGGGTTGTGCCTCCATTCTTGCACTGCTTCCACTACAGCATTCTGGCCAGGTAGAGACATTTCCTCAAACCAAGGTGGAACGCCACTTCACCCCTTTCTACACTTACACCCAGCATTTACTAAAATAAGTAAGTTTATTAAGCATGTTCAGTAGTAGTAAAATAGTTTTGTATTTTTATTAATATTAATAGTATTTATATATACTGATCAAAAAAATTAAAGGAACACTTTTTAATTGGAGTATAGCATCAAGTCGATGAAACTTCTGGGATATTGATCTGATCAGTTAAGTAGCAGAGGGGGTTGTTAATCAGTTTCAGCTGCTTTGGTGTTAATGAAATTAAATATTTTAAATATTAAAACAGATTCCAACACAATTATAGTGCTAGTCTACAGACCACCAGGGCCATATTCATTGTTCATGACTGCATTTAGCAACCTTCTATCTGATTTGGCTCTCAATTATGATCACGTAGTACTGATGGGGGATTTTAATGTACACATTGATGTGGAAACTGACACTTTTAGCAAATGTTTTACTTACTTGTTAAATTCAGTAGAATTTTGTCAGATTGTCAAAGGTCCAACTCATAATCATAACCACACATTAGATTTAATTATAACTTATGAAGTTGAAATTCAAAATTTAAATATTACAGTGGTGCTTTAAAGTTTGTGAACCCTTTAGAATTTTCTATATTTCTGCATAAATATGACCTAAAACATCATCACATTTTCACTCAAGTTCTAAAAGTAGATAAAGAGAAACCAGTTAAACAAATGAGACAAAAATATTATACTTGGTCATTTATTTATTAAAGAAAATGATCGAATATTACATATTTGTGAGTGGCAAAAGTATGTGAACCTTTGCTTTCAGTAACTGGTGTGACCTCCCTTTGCAGCAATAACTGCAACTAAACATTTCCAGTAACTTTTGATTATTCCTGCACACCGGCTTGGAGGAATTTTAGCCCATTCCTCTGTACAGAACAGCTTCAACTCTGGGATGTTGGTGGGTTTCCTCACATTAACTGCTCGCTTCAGGTCCTTCCACAACATTTCGATTGGATTAAGGTCAGGACTTTGACTTGGCCATTCCAAAACATTAACTTTATTCTTCTTTAACCATTCTTTGGTAGAACGACTTGTGTGCTTAGGGTTGTTGTCTTGCTGCATGACCCATCTTCTCTTGAGATTCAGTTCATGGACAGATGTCCTGACATTTTCCTTTAGAATTCTCTGATATAATTCAGAATTCGTTGTTCCATCAATGAAGGCAAGCAGTCCTGGCCCAGATGTAGCAAAACAGGCCCAAACCATGATACTACCTCCACCATGTTTCACAGATGGGATAAGGATCTTATGCTGGAATGCAGTGTTTTCCTTTCTCCAAACATAACGCTTTTCAATTAAACCAAAAAGTTCTATTTTGGTCTCATCCGTCCACAAAATATTCTTCCAATAGCCTTCTGGTTTGTCCATGTGATCTTTAGCAAACTGCAGACGAGAAGCAATGTTTTTTTTTGGAGAGCAGTGGCTTTCTTCTTGCAACCCTGCCATGCACACCATTGTTGTTCAGCGTTCTCCTGATGGTGGAGTCATGAACATGAACATTAGCCAATGTGAGAGAGGCCTTCAGTGGCTTAGAAGTTACCCTGGGGTCCTTTGTGACCTCGCTGACTATTACACGCCTTGCTCTTGGAGTGATCTTTGTTGGTCGACCACTCCTGGGGAGGTTAACAATGGTCCTAAATTTCCTCCATTTGTACACAATCTGTCTGACTGTGGATTGCTGGAGTCCAAACTCTTTAGTCATCCCATTGATTGAAAACACCTGACTCTAATTTCACCTTCAAACTAACTGCTAATCCTAGAGGTTCACATACTTTTACCACTCACATATATGTAATATTCAATCATTTTCCTCAATAAATAAATGACCAAGTATAATATTTTTGTCTCATTTGTTTTACTGGTTTCTCTTTATCTACTTTTAGGACTTGAGTGAAAATGTGATGATGTTTTAGGTCATATTTATGCAGAAATATAGAAAATTCTAAAGGGTTCACAAACTTTCAAGCACCACTGTACTCCATTAAATGAAGTTATTTCCAATCACTACTTAATTGCATTTGATTTAGTTCTGCCCTTGCCAATGCCCTCACAGATTAAAACAAAGACAGTGCGACATCTAGATTGTAATTCTGCTTCAAAATTTGTAGATACTTTGAGTAAGTCAAGTGTAATTGTGGAATACCATTTAGATCAGTTAACATCAAATGTAAGCGTGGAAAACAATTTAGATCAGCTAACATCACATTATAATGTGACCTTGAGAGATGCTCTGGACACAGTGGCTCCCCTTAAAACAAAAGTGATCAAAGTATATAGAAACTCTCCCTGGTTTAATGAAAACACTTGAGCTCTTAAATTAGAGTGTCGAAAACTGGAGCGCAGATGGAGAACAACAAAGCTACATGTCTTTCAAATTGCATGGACAGAGAGTGTTAATAAATATAAAAAAGCCCTCTTTAAAGCTCGCTCAGAATACTATTCTACAATAATAGATAGCAATAATAAAAATCCTCGGGTACTGTTTAGAACAGTGGCTAAATTAACAAATGTGAATTCAGATCTACAGTGCAAAATACCAACAGATATTAGCAGCACAGACATAATTAACTTCTTCAATGAGAAAATTGTCTCACATTGCAATCAGCACTTTCGTAATTTTAATCCTGTAACTAAGCAGGAAGTCTTAACTTTAATTTCTAAAATGAAGCCCACTACTTGTTCCCTAGATCCAGTGCCAACAAAACTAGTAAAATGTGCCATGGATGTTCTTTCAGTGCCTATTCTAAACATTATCAATAGTTCATTATTGCATGGCACAGTACCTGATGCACTAAAAGTGTCAGTCATTAAACCATTACTTAAAAAGTCAGACCTAGACCCACACATACTAAATAATTATAGGCCTATTTCAAATTTACCCTTTCTCTCTTGAGAGTGAAGGCTGGGGGGCTGTCAAGAGGCAGGGCCTGTTATTGCCCATTGCAACGCTCCTTGTGTGATTTTGGGCTATACAAAAATAAATTGTATTGTATTGTATTTTAACAACAGGTGCACTAGAGGGGCAACAATGAGATGACCCCCAAAACAGGAATGGTTTAATAGGTGGAGGCCACTGACATTTGTCCCTCCTCATCTTTTCTGACTGTTTTTTCACTAGTTTTGTATTTGGCTACGGTCAATGTCACTAATGGTAGCATGAGGTGATACCTGGACCCTACAGAGGTTGCACAGGTAGTCCAACTTCTCCAGAATGCACATCAATATGTGTCATTGCCAGAAGGTTTGCTGTGTCTCCCAGCACAGTCTCCAGGGCATGGAGGAGATTCCAGGAGACAAGGCGTTACTGTAGGAGAGCTGGACAGGGCTGTAGAAGGTCCTTAACCCATCAGTAGGACTGGTATCTGCTCCTTTGGGAAAGGAGGAACAGGATGAGCACTGCCAGAACTCTTCAAAATGACCTCCAGCAGGTCACTGTTGTGAATAACTCTGACCAAACAATCAGAAACAGACTTCATTGAGGGTGGCCTGAGGGCTCGACATCCTCTAGTGGGCCCTGTGCCCACTGTCCGGCACCGTAGAGCTCAATTGGCATTTGCCATAGAATTCCAGAATTGGCAGGTCCACCACTGGTGCCTTGTGCTTTTCACAGATGAGAGCAGGTTCACCCTGAGCACATGTGATAGAAGTGAAAGGGTCTGGAGAAGCCATGGAGAACATTATGCTGCCTGTAACATTGTTCAGCATGACCGGTTTGGTGGTAGGTCAATGATGGTCTGGGAAGGCATATCCATGGAGGGACGCACAGACCTCTACAGGCTAGACAACAGCACCTTGACTGCCATTAGGTATCAGGACGAAATCCTTGGACCTATGCTGGTGCAGTGGGTCTTGGGTTCCTCCTGGTATACGACAATGTCTGGCCTCATGTAGCGAGAGTATTTAGGCAGTTCCTGGAGGATGAAGGAATTGATACCATTGACTTGCCCCCACGCTTGCCTGACCTTAATCTAATAGAACACCTCTGGGACATTAAATTTCGGTCCATCCAACGCTGCCAGGTTGCACCTCAGACTGCCCACGGGTTCAGTGATGCCCCAGGACACCATCTATCGTCTCATTAGCACCACCCCCGACATTGTCAGGCATGCATACAAGCACGTGGGGGCCATACAAACTACTGAGTATGATTTTGAGTTGCTGCAATGAAATTTCAGCAAAATGGACTAGCCTGCCGCATCATTTTTTCACTTTGATTTTCTGGGTGTCTTTGCATTCAGGCCTCTGTAGGTTGATAATTTTCATTTCCATCAAACAATGTGTCCTTTCATTCCTAACATATTACCCAGTTCATATCAGTAGAGATTTCCAGCATGATTTTTTTTTTCCATTGAAATCTGATGTGTTTTCAAAGTGTTCCTTTAATTTTTTTTGAGCAGTTTATATGTATATATATATTTAATATATATTTTAGTAGTGGTAGTAGTTGCATTTTATATCATTAACTTTATCCATCCATTTTCCAACCCGTTGAATCCAAACACAGGGGTCTGCTGGAGCCAATCCCAGCCAACACAGGGTACAAGGCAGGAATCCAATCCCAGGCAGGGTGCCAACCCACCGCAGGATACACACAAACACACCAAGCACACACTAGGGCCAATGTAGAATCGCCAATCCACCTAACCTGCATGTCTTTGGACTGTGGGAGGAAACCGGAGCACCCGGAGGAAACCCACGCAGACACGGGGAGAACATGCAAACTCCACGCAGGGAGAACCCGGGAAGTGAACCCGGGTCTCCTAACTGCGAGGCAGCAGCGCTACCACTGCGCCACCGTGCCGCCCATTAACTTTATTATTATTATTATTATTATTAATAGTAGAAGTAGTAGTGGTAGTTATAGCAGTAGTAGTGGTAGTGGTACTATTAAAATTGTTCTTATTGTTGTCATATCATTAGTGATACTATTGACTATATCAAGTAACAAAGAGTAACAGTACATTATTATCCTGGACAATTATCAATATACTTATTAATTAGGCCTTCTCATTTAAAGGAAATAAATAAATTAGTATATAATTATCATTAAATACCATTGAAGTTCAAATCTATGGGATGTGCACCAAATTGCAGTGACCTTTCCAGTTACCAGCTTTTCTAAACCTAAGTCTTATCAAGACAAACAGGTTGTCATCCATGGCAGAACTATGTATAAGGCAGATCCAAGAAGATTCTGTTTAGGGCCCAGTTTGGCTAGGGGTGGCACTGCACATAATGCTGCTACAAGGAATAAGGAACAAGGGTCTTTTGGACCAGACAAACAGAAGTGAGATTCATCTGTGTGATGTTTTGTGTTTTATATACCACAACAGAATGGAAAAAAAGAAAGAAAAGGGCTGAGATTGCAGCTGAACGCATCATACCTGTGAAGCCTTCACACGAGCACCAGCTTTGTCAGGCAGCACGTTATTGTCTAACATTAAAAAGGTCAGAGCCTGCGATACCTTGGAAATGTGAAACTTCACTGGAAAGTCCTCATGTAGTCATCTAATTAGTCTTGTAATATGACATACTCAGGCAATGAGATCCAAAACTGTAGTTGTCAAGTCTGACATCCCATCCTGAACAGAAGTTATGTAACGTGAAATCGGCCATACTTTAATTTTAAGTTAAAGGTGATGATTTTCATTGTATTGCTGTACTGGTGATATCGAAAATTAAAAAGCAGAAAGATAGTAAATACTGAAGATGTTCCAAAAACAGGGCAAAGATCAGAACAATCTTCAAAACTGGGCAAACTCTTGTAAAACATACTTCAGTGATAAACCAGGACAAAGTACTTGATGCAGGCAGAATGTCCATTCATTAAAAATATAAGATGGGAGGTTCTGATCCAGAAGATTTGAACTGCAGAAAGGATTCAGAGGTCTAAATTGAACCATAAATCAAGGGATGTTTTGCTCTGACTTTTAATGTGCTAGTAAGCTCACACTTATTGGTCATCATGCTACAAAGAAACAGACAGCACTAGAAGCTGTAGAGAAAATGATAGCCAGTGCAGACCTGGATGAAAGAACACCTCTTGATCTGAGGGGCTAAGGGAATTGAGCGCTGCATATAGAAGTCAACAAGGGAGCATAATTTATAGATCTTCAAAATTTAATGAAGTTAATTCAGCAGAGCTGTTGCAATTGAATAATGAATAAAATATGACACTTGACAACATTTTTGGAAATTATAGGGAAAACCATTAAAAATGGAAGCCTGCAATGTCTCCTCTAAGGTGCACGTGTAGAGACTTTTTACATTTTACTGCACAACATTTTCCAGCAGCACACAAAAAGTGAGTAAGGATGTCGTCTCCCCCATCACACTTGTCAAACATTTAGAAATGAAGGATGGCACAAAGGCCCTGCTTTAAGAAATAAATTATTACAGTTTGGATTTTCTGGAAAACCCACAGGTGAATCTTTTGAAAACTGACATCAAAGTTACCCAATTAGTGTGTCTTATGCCCACCCCAGCTACAAATGTTATTTGTGCACAATTTGATGGTTGTTTGCCTTTCAGATAACTTTAGTTTGTGAAACACTTTTTGATAAAACTGAATTCAATGGTGACCAGCACTGGACAACAGTAAACAATATCAACAAACATTCATGAAAAAAATCTCACTCTACTCATATTCTATAATCTACACATCAACCCCCCAAGTTGTATACTCACAGTGTGCAAAACGCATGTATTTTTTGCTAAAATATTGTTAAATACTTAAATCCATATAATGAAAGTGGTGCACTTACAGGAAGACCCTTCACACAGGGACAAGCATTTGAATTGAAGACCCACCTCTCCTTCACTGATTGGTCAAGAGTCCTGTCTTCAATTCAAAAGCATAAACCCATTTGAATGAGTTTCCTGTTTGTTACAGCACTATTTACATTTTCAAGAGTCATTTATCTATACATATAAAGGAGAGTTGGGATCCGAGAGACTGTGTTTGTGGAGGGATGGAGAGTTAAGGTGGGTGGGGGAGTCACGTGATCATCTCCCCTGCCATTCACCTCATTTCATTCACTTCATTTCGCTCCGAGCTGAGCTCCACAGCTGATGCGGTCTTGCCGTTCTTTTTCCTTAGTGTTTAGTCCTCTCTCCTTTACTGATTTACTGTTTACTAGACTCAGTACTTACTGAATAGTATTTTTTCCTTTAGTGTTTCTACTTAATGTTTCTTAGTGTTTAGTAGACGCGGTGTGCCGGTGTTCCCAGCGGTGTTGCGGTTTACTGTTACTTTCTACTTCGTTTTTGTACTTTAGTGTTTGGTAGACTTTTACTTTATCTCATTTACTGTTGTTCCCGGCGGTGTTGCCGTTTTTCCCGTTTCTATTTTTTATGTAGCATGTTCACGAATTAGTCATAGAGAAAATTTATATATTTTGGCTCCAGGAGGACAAACCAAAAATGTTGTATATAAAGAAGCTCTATAAATCGCATGTAGATACATAATTATTCCAACTACAGCGACTGCAGCGAAGCGCACAAGGTCTGCTAGTTTAACAATATTTTAGCAAAAAGTACAATATGCAAATATGACTGGATGACTTGATGTGTGGATTATACAGCAATGTTTTTTATTCAGTTTGCTGTTGTCCAGCTTTGATTACAAATGGGTCCTGTTCTATCAGAAAATTGATTATGTTCTTTCTCCATGAAAATGTTGAATTAAAAATATTTTTTAGCCATGACACCACTAGTAACATTAAAAATCATTTTTGGGTGGAGTATTCCTTTAAGTCATATAATTTAGTAATTAGCTATGTGCAGTGCCACAGGAGATCAACAGATGGTGCTGTTCGGCTCTCTACATTCTTACATGCACACATTTCATTATGTATTTTACTGCAGGGCTATTTTTATCTCCAATGAGCTGAATCTCCACCCTAGCCATTCTTTTTACATCCCTATTGCTCCAGAATCCTCCTATCTGGGTCTGTTGCTTGGCTAAGTTGCTATACAGCTTTAAAATGTTGGAGGGGCTGAGAGTTCATAAAGCAGGGTCCAGAACAGTGGCATTGCCCAAGCACTTGCAGTGTTGCATTTGCTACAGCCATTATCCTGGTGATTGTCTTAATTTAGAAAGTTTATTTAGTTTTCTGGTTATCTTCCTGCCTGCTTTCAGGCTCGAGATTTTGTCCAACAGTATTGAATACCTTAGCCTATTTCATTTGTCTTCAGCATGATTGACTTCCATTATTTATTTATTTACTTTTTATATTAAGAGAACAAATTACAAACATTAAGTAAAGCACAGTTCAGTCAGATGCAATCAATACAGTATTACAAACATTATGTTCCATAAAAATTTAATCAAAGTGAACTCTCAACCCCCCAAGGCTCAGTGAGCTGCATGACAAGCGAAGTCTGAAGTGGTTCCTCATATATATTAAGACAGCAGAAAACATCTGGCTGAGACTCGTATTTATTTGAGAATAACAATATGTGTACTATATTCTGAAAGGACAATATAACTTTTCCAATTTTAGATAATATTAAGACAACTTTTACAGTGAGTTATGGGGTTAAGAAGATAAGTAAAATGAGTCTCTGTGTGAGTAGTGTACGATATCACAATAGATTTGTCATTGCATTATTTTATCTATGCTGATGTTACTCCTGATATTATTGTTTGAAGGCTTTGAGTAACTTTATATCCAAAACTGCACAAAAGATACACAAATATTTTAACCAAAAATAGTCTGTGTTTAAAACATTTCCAAACATATGATCTGTCATGTAGTGAGGGAGATTGATGTCATCATTACAATTTATATCTTGTAAATTATACATTTTAGACAATTTAATGGCATGTTTTGCACAGACTGAAGAAGAATGTTTTGAATGGATGGATGAATTCCATTCCTTAAAGATTCGAACTGAAAGATTACTCGCATATTGTTGTGTCTAGGTGTTCATCTATGGGTGAACATAGACTCTAGACGTAGTACCTGTATCCTTGTCAAAGAAGCTTAATGAACAGATATTGAGGGAAAGCTGACAAGCTTGCTTTTGAAAATGTTTTTAGCATGTATATAGAAACAGTAGTGTGTTGCTGGAAGATAGATAGATAGATAGATAGATAGATAGATAGATAGATAGATAGATAGATAGATAGATAGATAGATAGATAGATAGATAGATAGAT
>JANRMT010062791.1:141088521-141135414 GCA_026402145.1 Polypterus bichir lapradei
GATAGATAGATAGATAGATAGATAGATAGATAGATAGATAGATAGATCTTACCTATACATACATTTGGTTACCTAGTGTATTCCACAAATTAAATACTCTTAAAGAAGGTTAAAGAAGATTAAAGCAGAATTAAATTATTAAGAATTAAAGAATTAAAGTAGAAGATTGTCAAGCAAGGAGGCAGCTGATAAGAACATCCCTGTATTAAAATGCGTCCTGCAGTAGTATCATTTTGATTTAATGGTGGCACGCTGGGTGGTTCTGAGGCTAGGGACCTACACTGGCAATCAGAAGGTTGTCAATTCAAATCCCATAAAAGGTAGAAGCAATTTCACTCTGTTGGGCGCTTGAGCAAGGCCCTTAACCTGCAATTGCTCCATCCTGGGTATGACTTTAACCTGTATCCAGTCCTGCAGGCAGGTCCTCCAATTTGATGGGAAAACTCAGGGGTTGGTGGCAGGATTGGCACTCCAGCCACCACAAAAAAACTCACACTGTTCCATTCCACCTGAACTAGGGTTGTGCTGAGGTGTCACCCATTGTATGGCTGCACTCGGGTCCTAACCTGGGGTCCTGAGGTGGATTGTCATGTGGTGGGTGTGACAACATGCTGTATCAACGCATGCTCAAAAAAAAAAAACTGGGTGGTAAGTAAATTGATGGAAGTAAGTACTGACCTAAATCAAAGCAAACAAAGATGATTTTGAACAAGATTCCATTTCAATGGCTTTTATTTCTGTCTCCTTCCACAATCTCTTTGGAGGCATATTTATGGCCCATAGTAGAACTGTGAGCTAGGAAGTACAAAGCCACCTTCTGCTTTCACTCTTTCTAGAGACTTTAGAATAGGTAGGTGTTTTGAATTTCAGAAAAACAAAGATGCATTTGAGTCTAAAATTAAAAAAAGATGTGTTAATATGTCACATAAGCAGGCATGAGGAGTGTTTCATGGGTGTGGGTGAAGGGAAAGACTAAAGGTATTATGCAGTCGCTAAAATGGATTCCTTTTCTGTTCTTAGAATGGAGGAGAACCCCATGGAAGATCTGACATCACTTTTAACCTAAGGCTGCCTTGTTTCCAGATGTCAGCATTCACTATGGGATCAGCTTCTGAAGAATATAGAGCACCATAAAGAGGAAGTTTACTTTGCTCGAGGAAAACCTAGAAGACTGGTGGATAGTGTCACCATATCAATTTTATCTACACTATTAGATCAAATTCACTGGACATTAAATGGGTTACTCCTCAGGACTTGAACCGTTCATCTGCCCTTTTTGTGTTTTATTCACAATATGTACAGAGGCTATAAAATATTTTTTTGGAAGATATGTATTTTAAAAATAGGTTTTCTTCCAGCTATGGTAAGACAAAAGAATGATGATTTATTAAGACCTTGATTGATGCTTTCCAATATATTGCAGAAATTAACCTTCAAGAGATCTTTAAGTTTTCTTGTAACAGTAAATCCTATAAATATAAATTATTTTGTGATAATTAGTGAAAAACAATCTACTTTAGCCTGGTATACAAGAGAATTCTCGTTGACAAGCAAGCATGTATTCAAATTAATTTTGTAACAAAAAAACTTATGAAAATGTCCCAAGTGATTAAATATGAATTGCTGTGATGAGTGTGGCTGCAAGACACAATATATCACTTCATCAGTATAAAGAGATTGTCTTTTGTTTTAGCCCTTTCCTTTTTATCCCCTTCATATCTCTCTTTCTCAAGAGGTAGATTGCTAGGGGTTCAATAAAAATCTCAACAACAAAAAATCTTTGAAGGTAATGGACTCCCCTGTTTGGATCCACATTCTAATGTAAAAAATTCAGCATTTGCATTATTTATATGACCCAAGGATTTTGAATTAGTGTATAACAATTTAATCAATGCCCATTCTATATACTGGTACCAAGCTCACATTTGCACAATACAGTCAATAAAGATTCCTATTCTGCACTGTTGATAGCTTTTTTATGCCCAAAGTTAACAGAAACACTGGAGACTTAGATACTTTAGGGAAATATATTGTATTATATGATTGTTAGGCATTTAGAGTTAGATGACAAATCCAATTTTGAAAATCATATATTATAGAAAGGTGAACTATTTCTAATCTTTTAGCTTAAATATTGTTCTGCCGAAACAGAATGAATATTATTTGGGGATCAGAAGATGAAATGATAATCAAAACAGAATATGAACCAGGATCAAAAACCAAGGAGTGCAACCGAACTGTTGCCAAGCCAGAAACAAAAATGAGAATCTTAAGTCAGAAAACCGAGAACAAAAATATTGAGAACCAAATGTTAGGTTTCTTTTGTTATAGTTTTATCCAAACACAAATAATGGAACAGCACATAAATTTTATTTATTTTATTGGGCTGCACTGTTGACGTGATGCTCATGAAGAATTCAGAGAATTTGCCTCTAAAAAGGCAGATGTGAAATTCACAAAATTGTGCCATCTGTAAATATTCACAATGTGGCCGTGGCAGGAAGATAATAAATGATAACTTTGTCAGGGGCCAAGATAGAACAAAATAAATGTGAAAATCATATTCCTCAACCTCTGAAACCTCAAATTAACTGCAAAGAAATCCCAGAAAAATGTGAGAAAAAAGAATAAATAACACCAATCACAATAAAATACTAGTCAGCATCTTAAGCAGCTTAAGTTCATTATTCAGCAGAGAGACTGGTCTAAAGCAGACACACCCAAACAGATCTTTGATTTTCTTTTGAAATACACTAATGGCATGTGGTGTACTTTATCTGATCGAATGATAGGTTTTCAATGCTAATTGAACCAAAAACCTTTTTTTTATATAATTCCATGTGGACTGGCAGCTTTCTGGTACTATACTGAGCGAATAGTATATTGAATTTCAGAGTGGCTCAATGCCTTGACCAGCTACTCTATATTATCAAAGTGATCACATACTTTAATGTATATAAAGAATTATTATTATTATTATTATTTTTCCTTTATTATGTCAATTACTAGCCATAGTACCTGGAAGACAAGTAATAGAATAATTTAAAAATATTTGCCCAACTGTACGTGTACTTTCAGCACCTTTCATTCACATTCATATATATCGGAACATATCTTCACCAGTACTGCTTTTCCCAAGTGTGTTTCCATAAAGCCTGCTTCTCAGACTCTGTCATTATTTTCGAGGCACCTTCTTTGCATCCTGTCTGGTTTAATATTTTCCGTCTTTGACAGCAACTCAATCGACTGTCAACTTTTTGTTGAGAGTCTCACACTCGTACTTCATCTTTCTCACATTGCCAAACTGACCAATCATACCAAAGGTAAACTGACCAATCAGATCACTCTAAGGGACTGGCCACATAGACCTTAGTGCTTTATTATATAGTAGATTTCTTTGTGTTTGTCCTCCTGTCTGCATTTTGGATTCACTTTTGTATTATGGGCTTAGTCACAATAGGATGTCTGTTACATTGGTTGACGTATATTACTGACCAAGATGTTACGTGGTGCTTTTCTGTCCTGCTCTTGCTTACAGAATATCCAATGATTGAAGGCTGGACTGCATGTGCTCTAATCCCATACAGAGCAGTGATCCATTGTTTACCTGAAAATTTCAAAGACTCTATGAACAAATCAGCTTTTCTTTTTCCTTTCCAGATTTTTTCATGTGTAGTAGAATATATACACTATTAGAAAACAGAGAACACAGACGCTGTTGACCGAGTATAATTTACTAGAATTTTCTGGTGCTGCAAACATGTGAACAAAGCTAGAATGTTTAGAGGCACACAAAACACCACAATTAACTCATAAAAAATGTATTGACAGTAATGCAAGTGAACCAAACATAACAAACATGGATGAAGACACATGAAACTCTATAGCTAACTTAACCATTTGGTCAAAATCTCTTTCTAAGGTTAGCTGTTTAAAAAGAGTCTGGAAATTGAACAGAATTTTAAATGAGAAAAATACTTGCTATTCAAGCCAAGAAAAGAACTGTTGAGCCTTGCACTCCAGATGTGTGAGGTATCCATTTCACAGGTATTGTTTTAGTGAAGGCAGGAGTACACACAGATGGGAGAGAGGCAGCAGTTAAATGAGGGCCAGTTAGAACCTGTCTGATAGAACCTGAGGATCTGAACAGTTTTTTGTAAATGAAAAATTGAGTATCAGCTGTCATTCGATCCTTACTCATTTAGGCTCCACTGTTCATGTTTTCAATTCATAGCATTAGTTATATCACAAAGGAGTCTTTATGATTCAAGTATATTATGGAAAAATAAACAAATATAGTAAAAAGGTTGTCCATGGTTATAGATTTTTTGCGTATCTTTCAGAAGCCCTTTCCCAGAACTGTATGAATTTCTGGCCTCCCTGAACATCTGAGATGGCCAACTTTGGAATTTGCTTCACAGCACTGTGTGTTAATTAAAACATTGGAACCTTAGAACTATCTAGACGAGAGCAGATCATTCAGCCCAACAAAGCTCTCCAGTCCGATCCACTTAATTCTTCTAAAATAACATTGTCTAGTTTTGAAAGTCCTTAAGGTAATATTGTCTACCACACTACTTGGTAGCTTATTCCATGTGCTTATAGTTCTCTGTGTAAATATAAACTCCCTAATGTTGGTGTTAAAATTACATTTAACAAGTTTCCAACTGTATCCCCATGTTCTTGATGAACTCATTTTAAAGTAACAGTTTTTATCCACTGGACTAATTCCCTTTTAATTAATTTTAAACACTTCAATCATGTCATCTTTTGATCTTCTTGTGCTTCCCCATAATACATCCCCTGTGGCCCTAGAATCAGCCTAGTCATTCTTCTCTCAACTTTTTGCAGTGCTGCTATATTCTTTTTTTGTATCTTGGAGACCAGATCTGTACACGGTACTCCAAATGAGGCCTCGCCAGTGTGTTATAAGATACTGCTACTAGAGTTGTCAACCAAGCATGTAAGGGGACATGTCTTTCTTAAACTTTTTGTGTTTCATGTTCTCTTTCATTCTCTTTTATGTAGTACTTGGTTTGAGGTAAAGATCTGATGATATCAAGTTCTTAATCTAATCCAAGGTCAAAGACTTGAAGCTGCACCACCCTGAGGGGTCACCAAAGCCAATGGAGTTTGTTGAGGTTTTATAGGAGCTGATACAGACTTCAGAGGTGATGTCAGCATTCACCTAGGATATGAATTAAACCTATCCCACCCCACAGTCAATGGTTAGATGTGTCATCAGCTAGAGCGTCGTTCCATAAAAAGAAAACATCACTAATAATGCTTTTGTTTTTTTCCAGAGACTAGAATATGCCAAACAGAAATAAAACTGTGAGGACTGATTGATTGAATGGATTTTCTTAAAAAGGGAATGGGAAGTCATTCTGAGGAATGCTTAGTGTGTAATGTTTACAATTCTTTTACTGGGAGTCTTTCACAATTTATGGCAGCGCCTGGAAAAATATTTTAAGGTTGTACCAGTAGTTGCCTGTTTGTCATTTTTTGTTGACAATCAGTAAGACTACAACATAGAAAAGAAACACTGAAGCTGCCTCCATCATGTCTTCAACTCCAGCTCTTCCTGCCAAGAATAAATGCAGTGAAATGACATCGGAAGAGACCGGTGAGTATCACCAATGTGATCAACATACAAGCTTTATTTCTCCTATTCATGTGCAGTATTTCCTAACCAGCAATAAACGTTAAGTTAATTTTAGATCCCCACCACTCTTATGTCTTCATGTCTCTTATTTTTACGACTGTTGTTCTCTGGTCTTCAATAAGGTAACATGTGACATGTCATCAATTGAAACATGCACAGAATGTAAAAGTATTATAACGATAAAATTAATTTTTCAATGAAACAGAGAGAAAATGATCCTGTTGGAACTAAACTAAAGGATATCCTAACAAGGCAAGCACGCAACTGGAAGGAATATGTATAAGCCCTTGAATGGTAAGTGGAAGAGATGGCAGAGACAGTGGGTTTGAGAGAGACAATTAGTGAGCCAAGGGACCAATTGTGAATTTGGTAGGAAAACAAGTCAGCCACCCAAACAGCAATGCTTTCAACAGCCGTTTAGTGGAGTCCTTAGAAACTCCCATCTTTATTGTTTTCCAGTGTTTTTTGGTGCTTTTGAAGTTCCCCTAAGCACAACCCACTCTTATGCTTTATTTTCTTCAATTCTCCATCCCCTTGAAGTACTCTGGCCTCTGTGTTTATTCTCTGGTAATATTCAATTTGCACAATATGTAATACTCTAGAAAATTAAACAGGGGTCAAATGCATTTTCACTGTACCATATCACAACAATAAATAATTACAAACTCTTAGAGCAAGTCTGTTTTGGCTGATGGCTTGTCCATTTCTTCAAAACTAAGAGTCTTCCTGCTATGAGTTTGGGCTGCCAAAATTGAACTTACCTGAACAGTTACGCTGCCAGAACTAGTAAACATACATTGCTGGCGCCTGTCTTTCTATAATCTAATCCTCTTGGAGCTCTCCACTGCCAGAATCAATAACACTTCCACCACATCCATCAGCCTTTGTTTGAAGACTGCTAAATCCCTATAATCTTTTATTAATTGATTATTGGTTCATGACGGAGATGGAGGAGGTTTTGTTTTTTTCAGCTTCCGCCTATTAAACACTTATTTGCTTTGTAATTGAATTCTCAGAGTCAGCCATATTATTATGTAGATATGTGTGTGCAAGTTCAGGAGGGAAAGGGAATAGAGTCCAGGAGAGGAGTGGACAGAAATTAAAAATGTAAATATATCTATTATTCATGGCTGCATTTTTAACAATTATACTTGTGAATAAAACACGGTTATTAAAAAAATAAAGAACTAAAATACAAAAATCAGAAAGCTGTATTTAGGAGATCCCTCAGGGTCTGCCCCATGTTAAATTATAAATAATACAGGCTGAGTCAAACTTATGTTAACATTTGAATGGCGGAAACAGTCTATTCATAAAACGTATTTCATATGTGCAAGATGATTTATAGGAATTTATAGGATTTATAGGAGTCAAATTTTACAAGACTAGGTTCAAGTCAAATCAACCCCCACACATGAGAAGGAGAGCTTGGCCAACATAGGGAAACTTTAATAGTAGAAAAAATAAGTAAACAAATAGAATAAAAAGGGGAACAGAATCCGCTTCCTCAATTTAAATGCTTATTCTAAAATATTATTGATTGGATCCTGCTAGGTTTTAAAAACATTTTGTACAGATCCTCTAAGCGAGTATTTAATTTTTTCCAGTTTCAAATGGTATATAACATCAGTTACCCACTGACTTAAAAGAGGTGAGTCAGGATTCTTCCAGTTGAGTAAGAGAAGTCTGCGTGCCAATAGTGTAGGAAAGGCAATTACAGTTTGTTTGTCCTTCTCCACTTTAAGCCCCTCTGGAAGCCCACCAATCACAGTTGTTAATGGATTACGAGGGATTATGACACCAAAGCTGTCTGAAAGGAATTTTAAGATTTTGGTACAAAATGAGGTTAACTTTGGGCACAACCAAAACATGTGGCCCAGTGAGGCTGGAGCTCGATTGCAACGTTCGCAGGTTGGATCTTGCCCTGGAAATATTTTGGACAATTTTAAATGAGACAGATGTGCTTGATAGATGAATTTTAGTTGTATGATATGTTTTGCGCATATGGAGCTCAAGTGAATTCTGTGCATTTCTGCCTTCCACTCCTGTTCCGAAATGTTGAGTGATCCTTTTCCCAATGGATTCCCAATGATCTATGAAAGGGAGGAACTTTAAAATGTTTTATATATTACAGAAATGCGGTCTGAGTCCTCAAGACTGATCAATATTTTTTCTGGAGTCGAAGTAGAATGGCTTTAATGTTTTATACAGAAATATGCAAGGTGGGGTTGATCCATCCATTGCCTTGGCCAGATAAGAGAAAATCTCAATCACCAGTAATCCTTTTCATAAAAATCAACTCTTAAGAAAAAATTAAAGATAGCAAAAAGAACAGGTAACCTTAAATACTAATAGTAAATTTCCCCTTGGATTTAATAAAGTACTCTATCTATCTATCTATCTAAAGTACGACAAATACTAAGCAATGTCACCAATATGTTCAGAAGTATTAAAAACATTAAATAAACAAGGAAATATATTGTTCAATGAACTTAATTTTCATTCAGTTCCATGTGTTTTGTTTTATCTTTCAGAAAAAAGGCGGTGATCAAGAAAAGTCCAAAACATATGATCTGTATCCAAAGAAGGTCAATCAATCTTAAAAAGCAAGAAGAAGGCTACACAAAGGACCAAACAGTGCTTCTGGGATTGCAAACTTTTAGAGTCAGGGATGAAACCAACCACAAAGAAAAGGTTATGTGCTTAAAGACTGCCTGTCCCTTCTTCCAAAGTGGTCCTGAGGAGTGAGGGTCCAGTAGTTAGCATTTCTAATCGGACTGTTTCAGATTGTGAGATGTAGGTGTTATCTAAATCTTTTGTTCCAACTCCATCTTGGGGTACAAATCACAAATTTTGGACATTTCCTATTCACCAAATAAGACATTAAACTGTTTTGAAATGAAGTTCATTAAACAATATATTAACTTGTTTATTTACTTGTGAATATATTGGTGACATTGTTCAGGTAACAGGTAAGCCAACAGTAAAAGAGAACATCTGAGTGATCTTTCTGAGTGAGCAATTTTGTTGTCAGATTTGGATTCAGCATCCACAAATCTATTTAGAGGACCTAAATTTTTTGACAAGAGCAATTTTTCTTTTTTTTCTTTTTTTGCAGATTAGTGTAATGACAGTAGCAGAAGAACAAACTTGGGACAATTTGCTATCTCCACAAGAACAGTAGGACAGAACATGTAGACAGCATTAAAAATAAATCTCCAAGTACTAATTCTCACTGTTACAAGAGAGCAAAATGGGCTGTAGTGCAACTAACTGTTTCTTAACGTTATATCACTGGATTATCGTTTCATATTATTACTGTGTTCACCTGCCAACCTTCATTATGGGCACCAGATATAGGAAATTCATTTATATGAATTGGATGGATAAAGTAGGACAACAAACCAAGTAGCTTTAGATTTATAAAACTGTCAACATAGTTTAAGACAAAAAGGCATAATGAAATGAACACACCTGAAGCAGGAATCAAGGAAAATCTGGTCAATGATGGCAAAACATCTTGAAATGCAAATTACGCACCAAAAATGAACAAAATCAGCAAAACAAAAGCTCTGCTAGAAAAATCCACACGCATTCAAAAACATAAGGGTGGTGGAACAGGGAAAGCTCAATAAGAAACCAGTTATATCATTTAGGATTCATTCGAAGGAGCTGTGAACCTTGAGTGATGGCACATTCAGGCATTTGCAAGCAGGCAGATAATAGGGACAGATGTGAGCCAGCTAGCATGGCTCTAAACGAAGTCTCCATCATGAAAAACAAAGGACCTTTCAAGGCAAATCCAGGATTGAAAAGCACCATATGGGGGAAGAAAATTAGATTATTTTAATGGCAAAGCACAAAAAAAAGCCACAATAAGAAAAATATAAACTGTGAATATATCTGTGTAGAATATTTCATTCTTCAATTAGAGACAGTATTAGAGACAGCTAAGATGTCATTCTCACATTCTACTACTTTGCTTTGATATCAAAGTCACAAAATCCCAAATAACACTAAAATCCCCACACTGTATACCATAATGCTATTTAAAATAACCAATTTTGTGGTTATCTTGAGTTTCTTTTTTAATACTATATTTGTGACTACTGTATAGTGTGTTGGGCTAATGACTACAAGTGCAATTATTAATAACAAATTGAAATGGAAAATTCCTAGTGAACATTCATCTCTACTGAGATGAAATGTAATGGATTATCAGTCTTGATGGTACATTGGCAGAGCAGCATTTTGTTGAAAAGCTGGTCTTTACTTTAATATTTAAATAGTAAGTGTTGCCATAGACATGGGTGGCATTATCTATGAATTTCCTAGATCTATAAACCTCAATATAAAGACATAGCCTTGGGTGTCTTTATTTACGTCATTTACTGTTGTATTGTCCTCTGGTGTCCCGTCGAAAGTTTTCTTCCTCCACAGAGTTTAGGTGCCTGCACTTCTGCCTGCAGCCAATTCACTTACTCCTTCTTCTGCAAAGTCTCTTGCTGTTATGGCGATGTGCCTTTACACTAAAAAGCTTTGCTTGCTTGTTTTTCAGTGGATTGTGCCTGTGGCCTCATTGCTTACTAGATGCACAGGACCAGATGTTTTTGAGATACATTCTCTCTTCTGAGTAGATAAAATGGCAGGGGGTCTGAGGGGCTTTGGCTCTTGGCAGAGAACATGAATACACCTGCACCATCACAGTCAACCTTGCAGGTCTTTACAATGATATGCAGGCGGCCATATCACCTTTTTGGGAAACTTTCACAAACAGGAGACTCCTGGTGGAAGTTTGATATCCTAGTACTTCATGATGAACCCTGATGAAGGATCCACCTGGATCCTCCAGACACTGCCATCAGATTAAGTGAGTCTAACATATTTGCATCAACCAAGAAGATGCTGGGTGGCCCAGTAGGTAAACAGTCTGAAATCGAGAACATTCACCTCAGCCACTGGCCCTCTATACTTCCATAAGATAAATAGTGTTTAAAGTGTTACATATGCACATGCAGGAGTCCCCATACAGGCTCAACTGAGGTAAGCAATGCCACTCTGGGGCGAGAGGGGGCGCTATCTCTAACAGTACCCTATCCTTTTACCACAGCCCAGAGGAGATGCCGAGTAAGGGTTCTTTGGCCTGGCTGTGGCATCTGGAGCAAGCCCAGCCCCTCCAGCTCATCTGTCATATAACGCGACAGACAGAAAAGTGCCGTCTTTATGCTGACCTGGACCAGAGTCCACTAAGAGCCAGAGATGCTTACAAGAGAGAACAGAGCACAAGAAAGCCAGCGTGACTGACCTTAAGTCAGCATCTTCTATGTTGTGCGTTCAGTTACTCATTTTTGTTTCTTAAATTTTTTTGTTTGATTAAACAGGGTTACCGGGAGTAGTACCTCAAAATCTCTCCCTGCTTTCTTGCAACCAGCTACAAAAGTCACTTGACCTGTTTTGTCTCTTATCCTGAAGAATCAAAGGAATGGACAACTGGGAGGCCCTGGGTTCAGCCACTGACCTCTAAATTTGACTGTAAAGTAAAGACACCACCATGTCTTCTTTCCAGTAGGTGATCTAGCCCTCATGCTAACAGATGAAATAAGAAGTCAATCATCTTCAAAACCAGTTAAGTTATTAACCATTCTCCATTTGGTATTTTAGTAAGGCCAGACTGCATGTGTGGCTCAATGAATGACTCTTGTTATGACCCTGAGTCAAGTCACTTGATATCCTAAGGTTATTCATAAAAGGGGCAAAGCTTAGGCTTAGGGTCTACTCCAGTAATCTCCAATGTGTCTAAAGGCTAAGTTAGTTTACCTCATTGGATCCAACAGAAGGGTGCTGGTTCACCTAGTAGGCCCACGTCAATGGTCAGTTCAATTCCTGACTTCCTGCTTTCATTAGTCAAACATGGCCATGCACAACTTGAGTACCTGGGACCACTATTTATGTTACTTGCTCAATAATGTGACTATAAACTAAACTGCTGTTTGTGTCCACCATGAGTGTAATACATGTCTGGATGGGTTAATGGTTTGACACCCAGAGTCAATGACTTCAATTGACAAGTCACTTTACTGACTTGTGTTCTTCAGTGAAGTCCAGGAGAATAAAGGGCTTGCCAGCCCCTATTCAGAGTCTTTTAGATAGGTCACATAATCTTCTCATAGCTGACTGTGTATGAGACCTCCTAGTATGACTTTGAGCTGAGTCACTTGATTTCCTGGTTTCCTTCGTATTAACCTGTACAGCCAAGTGAGTAAATGATAAGTGACCTACCCACTGTGATTGTAAGTCCAGTTGGGCTAATATTCCACATTCTGCATAACTGATTTCTCAGGTGACCACTTTTTTGAGGTGGTCATGTTGCAGGTGACCAAGTATGTGCATTTCAAACTTGTAAGGGTCAGTAAGTAGAGGTTTTGAAAACTGAGGGATGCTAACCCTTAAAAGTGCATTTCAGAGAAGTTACTTGACCTTTTATCATCCTTCTTTTGAAATGAAATGTAAAGCCAGCAGCTAATTCAAAGTTTCCAGTGCAATCTTTGAAGTGACAAAGGAATCCCTCAGAGAAAAAAAGGCGTCCACATTAATAACAACGTTTGTATTTTTATAGCCTGGATGTAGAAGACAAGGGAGTGAAGTGCCAGCCCTGTCATTACAATCAATAAGATAAAAACTTATGAACTGAAGCCACCATTCTGCTCCAGAATGGCAATACGTATCTGCAGTAAGCCTCGTGGGACTCCTTAGCCTAAGAAGTGGGGACAGGAAGGATGGCCAAAATCTGCTAAAAGAAGCCATTCTGACAGCCCACTGCATCTTTAAGAATATTCATTATTTTATGATTATAACGTGAATATTGCCAACAATTAGAAGAGTAGTATCATACTCTTAAACAGTTTAGAAGTGAACTGTCAAATAATATATTATTTTTTAGGAAAGCAGGAGGTTTTCATATGTTTGTCATCTGCAGTGCTGCGTCTTCAGTGCTAAACTTACATTGAAAGCTACTAAAGTCCAGACCTGCATGCTAAGTAAAGAGGCTCATTGCAAATGCATAGAAAAAGCAAAGTCAACAGCAAAATGACTGTGCGGATTGTGAATAGTAATCTTTGTCAAGCTCGCTTCTTTTGCTGCCTGTCCTCATCTATCTGAGTCGAATTACAAGCACAGGATTGACATGAAAAGACACAAAGCAAACACCTTTGAGGGATAGGCAAGTGCTGAATTTCCTAAATAGAAAGTAACCCGTCCCAGTTCTCCACATCCTCACACTGCACACTGTGTCTACTTTTTTTGGTATAAACTTATTCCAACGTGATATAAATATTCAAAAAGATATAACAGCTTCATACCAAAGATGTTATGTTACTATAACAGGGAAATGAACGTGAGTTTCCCTGTGAATGCCAAAGCTGTAGTTTTTTATTTTACACCCGCCAATGTCATTTAGTAACTGAAAATTCCTTTTTGTAAAGCTTTTCATTTCTTTACATTTTTGACCAAATTCAGCCTGATAATGAAATCGAGCGCGCTCTAGGATTTGTGTGTAGCATAGTTTCAAAATGTTCATCAATTTGGGTCAAGGTGATCCACAAGATGACAGTCGATGTATTTGAGCCAACTGACGTTTGGATCATCCAGACAATTAATTTGTTTTTATTTGATTTTAGAGTTTAAACACATCTAGCTGTCCATGCACATGAAGCCCTTGCTTCATGTCATATCCTCAATTCACAACTTCAAGGACACTACAGTTTCTTTTTACTTATGTATGGTATTTGTGTTGTACTCTGCTTACACCATCAGAAAATACTGTCACAAGCCGTAAGATGGAGAATATAGGGGTGGTACTTGATAGGCCCCAAAACTTACAAAAGCACCTCACCAGAGCAGCAGTGAAATTAGAATTATACAGAAACTTACAGCTACCTCAGGAGGAGCTTCAACTAGCATGTTATGCACAGCATGCCTAGGCCTGCTATTCTCCATAGCTGAATGTTACGCTTTGACATGGATTAACAGTGCAAATGTCAAGAAGACTGATACTCAATTATATAGAACAATAAGGAGATCACTGGCACGGTAAAATCTAACTCCCTCCCAGTAGCTAAGACTACTCTCAAGACACTCACCAATATCTACAAGGTTGATAGAGATAGCAACCACCATTGATCTTAAATCTAAGGTGGAAGGATGAATGCTTAGCAAAAGTCCCTCCACAATGGCACTTAATAAAATGGCACAAATCCATGCAGCTTCGACCTGCCTCAACATATTGGGTGTAATTTAAATCACATTAGAACAAACCATGGACAATGAGTAGATTCTGGGGAGAAAAGAGGTACCAGGGTATCGACTCAAAGTGACTGTAGAGCAGAGCAGCAAGCAATCCACCACACTGCCATCTTCAAATGCCCTGTAAGATCTTATCACGGAGACAAGGGTGATTTTCAAAGTCCAACTCCAGAGCTAATCGAATGATTGAGAGACCCAGGATGTTCAACTTTAGTAGATTAACTGATGTGCAATAATAAATTAAACTTCATATGTTGCATTGTATCATTTTATGATAATTTTATGGTACATGTAAAAATAATACCTTGCATTGAAATTCCACATGGTAAATAAATTCATTGACTTCTCATTATGAGACTGGCTGGAATAAAATTCGCACTACTACAAGCCTCCAGGATCGATTTTGCAGATCTAAAGTATCTTTCTGGGTAGATGACACCAGAAAATCACTGTCAGTGCAGGAACACAGTCCATCCCAGTTTAAATGTAATCAGTCTTCCAGCTGCCACAATATTTTTTATCTTTAAATTTTGCATAAATCTGCTTTAGATTTGGCACAGTAACAGTTAAGTCAGTGGTGTAAATTACATCCATAATCCACATTTATACAGCCTCACTAAGTGGCACTCTCTATTAAATCGACCTCGATATCAGCCTGACAAAGGTAATCCTTTACTTGCATAGAGTCAATGACACAAGTTGCATCTGCTACAACAGTGCTGTCAGTCTGCCTGCCATTGCACTGTCTTCAAGGCTGAGAGGTTATTATGGAACACTTGCTGAAGTCCAGCAATTCTAAAACACAAGGGTAGTAACTTTTGTCAATATTCAAAACCAGCCATTCTCTAAGTATTATGACCACTTGCCAATATGAACGAAAAGGCAGACTTGTGGCTAACAGTTACTTCAAATTGTAAATACTGTGTTTCAGTTGCCACATTTATTTTGCTACATGTTGAAGAGAATGGCTGTGATGGAGCAAGTTGGCTCCACTCACCTGAAACCGTATTGGGAACCTCTTGAACCCACACCGTCGATATCATAATAAGTGCTTTTATTAAAACAAATTCAAAACAAACAGTGTCCAAATAAACAATGCAGTGCAATTCTTGATTAATAAATAAATATATAAATAAATAATCCAATTAATATCATCATGGTGTCCATGGTGAAGTATAAAAACAATACAATAAGTAGTTTAAAAACCAGAAGTAAGAACAAAGTCAGGATTCTTTTCTAAAATCCTTGACGTGAGGCATCTGTGCTTCACCTCACACTTCTTTTCCTTGAGCCACAGCGTCCACCTTCCTGCCAGTCACAGTCCTGCCTCTCTCCCATTTTACCTCCATCACCTATCTCCCTCTCTCTTTCAGCCCAGTACCTCTTCCTTCAATTGTCTCCCTGACTCAACCTATTTTAGGTCTCACAGTCAACGGAAATGTCAGCAAATATGGTTCCTACTGCCTACGGCTTTAGCCACGACTACCTCTGCTGTGACTCCCCAAGCCACCTTCTCACCTCTTCCTCATGCTCAAACACTGGCACCTTCTGTATCTGTAGTGAGACATCTCTCAATCCCTGCTACCTCTCAGCTATTCATCATGGAACTGATCCACCACCCAAATGTCGATCGCATGTTCCTCCACAGGGCTCTGAATACTAGCCTCCACTCCAGCCCACTGGCTGACCAAACTGCCTTCACCGTCTTTCTTTTTTGGCCTCTTTCTTTGTTCCAGCTTTTCCCTTTTTTCTCCTCCTTTCTTGTCTGACTCCTCCTTGTATGCCTCTGTTGGTGCAGTGCCACAATTGCGAACCACAGGAACCTAATGAAGCATTCAAAACAGACCACGACCTCATGTGCAGGAGCACCCCGTCTCGATTACTCCACCAAACTCCTGCAGCCACCCAAGCACACCCACAGAGATTGAGCCAGCTTATTATGTCCTTATTTCTTTATTTGAAAATTGACCACAAAATGCTAAGCAGCGGACCCGCTACATCACCATGACACTGAGGCACTTTGGTTAGTCATGCTGCCTGATGGGTTCTGTACTTGAGTATTACACACGGTTTCTGTCTTTGTGATATTTTAAAAAGCACCCGTGTTGGAATGGGTTTTTCTCCCACATCCTATTGATGTGTATGTTAGGTTTATGGGCAATGGCTCTGTGTGGGTGTGTGCATCAGTGGTCTCTAAGATGGAACACTTAGTCCAGGCCTTTTGATGCACTGGGACCTTATTTACATAAAAATAATAGCATCATGTGTGTGTAGCATCATTTACCTTTGTAAAACCTCTCTGTTTTGCCTTGACTTATTTCAGTTTCCTGGTTTCTGGATCTCTATTTTATTTGCATGTTGTTTAGACATTCTGACTTTTTCCTTTGTGAGCAATCAAGTGTTTGTTTCATTTTCACACATATTGGTCTAAAGTCTTTGCTGCATTTAAGGCTCCTACTGCCTCCAGACTGCCTGAATGTACTTTTGTCTTTTATGAGATATGGCACATGTAGATTCAAGCATTGCTACACCCTTTATATGTAAACCTCTAAGGCAACATCCCTGAGTCCAGCTTACTTGGTTCAAGCTATCAACAACTAACTGCACATCCTCCTTCTCATTCAACAGAAGCCATGACGGTGCACAAGGAGTTAACACCTTGCGCTCAGTACTACTGGGATGGGCATCGACTCCCAGCGACCCTGGACTGGTTCAGCCACTCGGATAATAAATAAAAGTATTCTAGTCACATTCTGCTTTCTGCTCTGTGCCTGTGAATCTCCCAGAGCTTTTTATTCATAGTGCTTGTGTATGTATTAGTATGAGTGTATTAGTCATATGGGATTGCCCCTCATCAAATTAAAGTGTGAAAATAGCAATTATTCCAAAACTCCAATTACATTCTAGTACTGCGAGAAGAAGCATCCTTGTGAAGGTAAAGATTGTAGTCCATGTTGTGCTTCCCTTACATGCTGGAAGACTCACTGACGATCGGAAGCAGTATTATCTGTCTTGTTTTAAAGCTTTAAATCCAGTAGCTTTGGCAAGAAGTTTCTCTCATGTTCATTTTTTATTTTTATTTGCCACTTGATTGAGCCTAAGTTGAGATACATGGCTATGAATAATTTCTGTTTGGGAAACTTTCCAGCACAAATTGATTAACTCGTCTCCAGTATGCCTTTTTACAATGCCCAAGTGTGATTTGAAATGCACGCAAACATCTTTGACTGAATGCTGATTGAAAAAAACAGTTAATTTATTTAAGACGAACATCTTGGAAAAGTGCCAAAGGATGTGTTTCTGGCCAGCTTCCCTCCAAATTTCCCCAAATGTTTTCCCCCAACTGCTCTTGTTTTTCCACCTGTTCTTTTCTCCTCTGCTTGTGTTTTTTACCAGGCGGCTCTGCATGACCATCTAGCTGTGCTGCTCTTATTGGTCATCCTGCCTGCTCATACTGACACTGTGAAATGTGAGGAGTAATAAATAAGCCAGAACTCTATCAGTCTCTTTCGCTCACAGTCTTGTGTAATAGAAATCAATTACATTGTCATAAAAATCTCACTGCACTTGAGAACAGGTCTGTTTTTTTAACTGACCTTTGTCTGAGAAAAATAAAGCGCAGCAAACACAACCCCTCAAATCATTCAAAGCTCTGGTGGGATTTAGCACACATAAACCTTCTATAGCCCAGTTCAAGTCGACAGGACTCACCAACAGTATCCACTTTGGATGTTTACTGTCTTATGATATAATTTAAATTAAAATGCTTTCACATTGTTACATAGAATAATAAAACAAGTTTACAATTCTGGATGCCGTACAGTATGTATGCCATTTCAAATTAAACCAAAATATCCAAGTTTGATAACATTTCCCAGTTTGCTATGATATTTCAAACTGAGCTCATATGAACTCACATTAAAACTCAGACAGTCTGTTTCTTCTATAACAGGATGAAATGCATTCAGAAGTATTCTTTCAACTGAATGGTGAATCACATGCTCAAGAACACCAATGGAAATTAAGGGGAAATGTATTTAGGACTGCAGCCAGGAATCACTTACTTACACAAGGGTTTGTGAGAATCTGCAACAAACTACCAAGATATGAACCTTGACAACCTTTAAGAAACTCCTAGGTGAGATATTGGGACAGCTCAGCTATTCGCTACACAAACTAACTTGATGGACAGAATGGTGTCTTCTCGTTTCTTACATTTACTATGTTTTTATGCTTTATTTAACATCTGATAGTTGACAAATCATTAGAGCAGAAACCCTAGTATGACAATCAAGAAGCAGTCTGTTCAAGTCTGTGAGAAAATTATAGGAAAGTATAGGTGTTCAAAGAATCCTAAAATACTTCCCTGGGTTCAGAGTTCAAAGAGAACAGTTAAGTTCAACCATAGGATTAGAGAACATTACATCCTTGCCAAAGTAAAAAATCATTTTGACTTGATGGACTTCAGTGAAAGGTCAGCCTGAGTTGGGAGATTTCTCTTTAGTGCAGGGGTAGAACTGTTGGCTTATCACCCCAAAGATGTGAGTCTGCATCACACTTCTACTGTCACAGGGTGGAGAGTTCAAGAGAAACAGACTGGGAGCGTCAGCTCTGAGTGGTTCTCAGTCGATGAAACTTAGCATAGACCAGGGGTCCCCAACTCCGGTCCTGCAATACAAACACTGACTTAATCAGTTTTAATGCGAAAAGATGCCAACGGAAGAAGAGAAGAAGCGGGCCACTAGGGTGGAGAAAAGAAGAAGCAAACACATTAACCTCTGAGCAAACAAATTCTAAATATACAGGGAAAGAGGAGGAAAACTAGGAATGCTTAAGTCAAGTGTATTCACTGCATGTTATCATGCAGGTCGCTGTTACTAGTAGATTATAACTCCTGTTTTTATTTAGCATTTAGTTGTATTATTTTATAGATTTGAGTTTTGGAATTTTATAAAAAGTTTGACATTTTTTATTTTTAATTTGCTTTGGGACCCTCTCTGTATTAAATTAATAAAACAAGGAATTAAACAGTTTGTGTAGTGATCCACTCACTCGAAAGTGTTGGAAAGGCTCCAATGTAGCCATGAAAAGGTCTGCCAAGAGGGGGTATACACAAGGGCAGCCTGAAATCCACCAGCTGGCTGGCTTCAGTGTACGCTGGGGCCAAAAAATGCTTCCAGATCCAAGGTCAAAAATATATTCTGAAAATGTCCCACTTACATCAAAAATTGCCAAATAGAAAAGGGATGAGTGTAACTTTCGGTTAGAACACAAGTGGACAAATAAAGAATCTTTATAAATATATATTTAAAAAAATGTTCTTTAAATAAAACATCTCAAAATACAGAAAGGCACAAAAGGAGTTTCCAACAAAAGACAATCCAGTAACAAACAGGGTCCCAGATCTCAAATTTTCAAATAGAGTGGTCAAAAAACAAAGAAGGTAAAAAATCCAGTCATTTGGTAAAATCAATAACCAAACCACAAAGAAACTCACCAGCACCAAGAGCATACAATGTACCACATTTAACTGCCTCTTTCCTTAGTCTTTATAGGAATGGGGTGGTCCCAAGAGGGACCTGGAGAGGTGACCCCACTTCTTGGTTAACCACCCAAAACAACAAGGAATGTGGTAAAACTAAATCTCACATAGAAACTAAGTAATAAACAAAACTGATAAAATTTATACAGTATAGAATGCAAAGCTAACTGGCTGACTGACTCTCTCACACACTCATCAACAAAAACACCATTTCCTGCTTAGTTGCAGCATGGTACATCTAAAGAACTAGGTATCCACTAAGAAATGACATTTTGATATATCAATTTTTTTGGATGATACCGCCACCCAACATTAGAACAACTAAATATCCCAAAATCAAATGATTTGACTGATTTAAATGAAAATTGTTAAATTTATAATAAAAAGAAAATTAGCTGAGCCATGTTTTTTGTCAGTAGTAATACTGTAGCGAGTGGGCTATTCTTAGGGACAGCATCCTTTTTTCCTGCTGAGCAGCAAGAAGGAAGAGAAGGAATTGTGCAGAGTAAAGGGGCTGCCTCTGTATGAAAATGAAGGGCTCTGCCAAAAGCAAAGGGGATGGACCATCCTGCAAAACGCTCTGTGAAGTTCAAAGAAAATGTGCCACTCGCAGTATGCCCTTCTCCATCCTTCCTACTACTCACAATGCGGTATAAAATACATACAAATTTTCGCCAGATTAGATTGTTGAGTCTCAGGACTACAGTGATCCCTCGCTATATCGCGCTTCGACTTTTGCGGCTTCACTCCATCGCGGATTTTAAATGTAAGCATATCTGAATATATATCACGTGATTTTTCGCTGGTTTGCGGATTTCTGCGGACAATGGGTCTTTTAATTTATGGTACATGCTTCCTCAGTTTGTTTGCCTAGTTGATTTCATACAAGGGATGCTATTGGCGGATGGCTTAGAAGCTACCCAATCAGAGCATGTATTACATATTAACTAAAACTACTCAATGATATAAGATATGCTTCCCGCGCGGTGCTTGGTTGTTTGCTTTTCTCTCTCTCTCACCCTCTCCGACATTCTCTGCGCCTGACGGATGGGGTGTGAGCAGAGGGGCTGTTTGCACAGAGGCTGTTTGCCTAGAGGATACGGACGCTCCTCTAAAAAATGCCGCTTTATCGCGGTGCTTCGGCATACTTAAAAGCCCAAAAGCACGTATTGATTTTTTGATTGTTTGCTTTTCTCTCGCGCACTCTCTCTCTCTCTCTGACATTCTCTGCTCCTGACACGCATTCCTTTGAAGAGAAGATATGTTTGCATACTTTTAATTGTGAGAAAGAACTGTCATCACTGTCTTGTCATGGAGCACAGTTTAAACTTTTGACTAAAGGGTGTTATTTCATGTCTAGAGGGCTCTAATAATGTTAACAGTGTGGGAGAGTTTATAAGGGCTTAAAATATATAAAAATAACCATACAAACATACTTCGCGGATTTTCATCTATCGCGGGGGGTTCTGGAACGCAACCCCCGCGATCGAGGAGGGATTACTGTACCCAAAAAAGATATCACTCGATTGCAACAAGTGCAGAATGCAGCTGCTAGAATCTTAACTCGGAAACAAAAATCCGAGCACATCACCCCAGTTTTGATATCACTACACTGGTTACCCGTGCCATTTAGAATTGACTTTAAAATACTGCTTATGGTTTACAAAGCCTTAAATAATCTCGCTCCATCTTATATTTTTGGAATGTCTTACACCTTACACTCCAAATCATAACCTTAGATCTTCAAATGTGTGTCTACTTAGAATTCCAAGAGCTAAACTTAAAAGAAGTGGTGAGGTGGCCTTCCGCTGTTATGCACCTAAAATCTGGAATAGACTGCCAATAGGAATTCGTCAGGCTAATACAGTGGAGCACTTTAAAACACTGCTGAAAACACATTACTTTAACATGGCCTTCTCATAGCTTCATCTTAGCTAAATCTTGATGCTCTGTGTATTCAATATCATTATTATTCATGGTGGCTCCAAAATCCGTACTAACCTCTACTTTCTCTCCTATTCTTTTTCCGGTTTTCTGTGGTGGCGATCTGTGCCAACACCACCTAATCAAAGCACCGTGATGTCCCTACATTCATGGATTAAAGGCCAGAGGTCCACATGACCATCATCATCAAATTCTTCCATGAGAACCTTGAATATGATCAGGACTGATTGAGGTCATTTATGTTAGGTAAAATGCCTAGAGGGGGCTGGGCGGCCTTGAGGCCTCGAACCCCTGCAGGTTTTATTTTTTTCTCGAGCCGTCTGGAGTTTTTTTTTTTTGTTTTTTCTGTCCTCCCTGGCCTTACTTTTATTCTATGTTGATTAGTGTCCCCTAATTTCAATTATTTATTCTGTCTTTTTTCTCTTTCTGCATCATGTAAAGCACTTTGAGCTACATTGTTTGTATGAAAATGTGCTGTAGAAATAAATGTTGTTGTTGTTTGGGGACTTTAGCTTTACTTTCAGTACCATCATCCCAGAGCTCCTAGATAAGAAGCTCAACCCTTTCAATCTGCATCAATTCAGTCTTCCATTATATGACAGACTTTCTTACAGATGCGCAACAGTACATTCTGTTGGACAAACACGTGTGACCCTTTAATCCTTAGCACTGGTGTCCTTTGCCCACTACTCTTCTCACTTTATACAAATGACTGTGCCTCTGTTGATTTTACTGTCAATGATCTTAAATTTGCAGATGACATCACACTAATAGGCCTTGTTTCAAACAATGATGAGTCCATATACATACAAGAGGCAGAACATCTGACAGGGAAGTACAGCCATAATATTTTGGACCTTAAAATTAAAAAAAATCAGGAGGTGATCATAGATTTCAGGAAACAGCCACCTACTCACCTAACACTTGCTCTAAATGGCTCAGACATTGGGACTTCAGAGTCATGTACGTTTCTGGCCACTGTCCTGTCACAAAACATTAACTGGGATGGAAACTCCACATGTGTTATCGAGAAAGCCAATTAAAGAATGTTCTCTTTGTGCCAGCTGAAGTAATTCAATATCTCTCAAGCAATATTGGTCCAGTTGTACAAAGTCATCATTAAGCCCATTCTGATGTCATCTGTAAATGTCAGGTTTGTTACTGTCTCTGCTCAGGTTAAGATATGTCTGCAGCACATCATCAGAACCTGAGAAAAGATTAAAGGCTGTAACTTACCTCATATTCAAGTCATGTAAGAGCCCAAGGTAAGTAAGTGTGCTGCAAAGACGATTGCTGATCCAACTTACCCAGGACACCACCTATTGCCAAATTCTTCCTTCCAGAAAACACCTTTGTGTGGGGAAAGCTAAAATAGCATGTCACCTAAACAGTTTTTATCCACGTGTAGTTATTCAAACTAACCAGGTCTGAATTTCTACTGACTATCTTCTGTATGTATACCTACAAAATGGACTACCTGGACTTCTTTTTTTCTCTTCTCTATTTTACCTCTTTATATTTTGTATTGCTCTTGTATGCTTCATGATATTTTATCATTTTATATGTATTTATTTGGTATTCTGTGCTGTCTTTGTATGTTGCATCAATGATACCAAGGTAAATTCCTAGAACTTGTTCAGTGTATTAGGTCAATAAGGTAAATTCTTATTCTGATCACTTAACAAGTGTAGCAAAATAGAAAACTCAAGGAGAGCTTAATAAAGCAACAAGAAGAACAATTAGCATCACACATTTTTTCTCTCTCTCTACTTTGTAAGTAAGGAAGCAAATATCTGTCACCAGGTCTTGCCCAAAGCAAAAGCGAACTAAGCAGCTGAATAGGGCCCATGGCCACCAGGAGGTCCCCATCTGTTTAGCCTGTCATGGAAAATGAGAAAGATGGGGAGGATTATAAATGAGGAGTAGCCTCTGGAGTTGGCGAGTGTGCATCCACCCACACCCATGGCTGTTCAACACTCCAATCTCTGATTGTGCTGATTACTCCAAAGGGACCCCCCAATTATCAAGGGGCCTCTAAGCTTTATTTAGCTGCAGGCCTCAACAAGAATAAAAGCCGGCACTGTTTGTCACTTATGTTTGATGCACAACTAAGACCGCTTTAGAGTGCTGGCAATGGGAAAAAACTACTGTTAACTTCACTCTTGGTTCCTGCTGTTAGTGGAAAAGCAGCATAATTGTTTTTTTTATATAGCACTATATATTTTACCCTGAATAGCATCAGAAGACATTACTTAATCATTTAAAGTACAGTATAACAGAAAAAGCAGCTTGCGACTCCTATGGGGATTCAAAATGCACAACTCAGCTAAGTCTAAATTCATTGGGTGAGCAGGCTGACAGTTTGGCCTGAAATAGACAATTGGAAAATTTCAGATTCACTACCACAGCTGCTACGTCATTGAGCGACTCTCAGCAAATAAACCAACTTAGGCGCACATTGATTGGATGAATATGATTCACTGTAAAAAAGGGGTGACATTTATAAAAGATGGTGCTTGGAATGGCATATGTTAAATGATGTTTCTTACAAGAAAAATATTGTTTGGGTTTTTTTTTATATATATATTTCAGTTTTAAGAAAGGACATACCACATTCTCACCCACCACCCCACTCTCACAGCAGCACAGCAGTTGTTAGTGCTGCTGTCTTTAAGCTCTAAACTGCTGGGCTGATGTCCCAGCTTGGCCTCTGTTTATTTACTATGATATTTAGTTTTAATTATTTGTTTATCTAGTATAGTTTAGTACTAGCTGTGTAAGCCCGTGCAGTAAAAAGCCTGGGGTCCTAGAAACTATTGAAATCGTCAGAAACAAATTGAAATGTAAAGATGTCAGGTAATTGAAAGGAACTACTCTGGGCATCTCTCTCCTAGGAGGTTTCGTTTTGCCAACGTGCTCGCCTCGCTTCTGCATTTGCAGTGGGAAGAAAAGTAAAAGGGATACTGGTTTGCTGATGTTAGTGGCTAAGCAACTTTGTCTTTCTTCTGAGGTTTCGTTTTGCTGACGTGCTGGCCTCGCTTGTGTTATTAGTGGCTAAGCGAGTTTTGTGTTTCCTCGGAGGTGGAGCCCTTACCCTGACTCCATCTCTCACTACTGGGCTGGACAGGCAGACACACACACTTCCACACGTAGACGTTTACATATATGATAGTTCTTTGCCTGTCTTGCACATGTTCTGTGTTATTGTATATTTTGTACTGCAGTTCTGGAGAACGTTATTTCGTGCCATACCAGTATGTCATCTTAGAAGTATGTGATGATTGTCCAGGATATGTATGAGGGAGTGAGGACTCGGGTTAAAGGCACTGTTGGGGTAACAGACAAGATCTCATCTAGAGGAGGTCTGTACCTGGGATCTTCTTTAAGTCCTTACCTCTTTGATCTTTTTATGGATGTTTTGACTTGTGGTATAAAAGACCAGTCCCCCGGTGCATGCTTTTAGCTGATGACGTTGTGTTGTGTAGCACAGAAAGAAGGATGTGGAGAAGGGCTTTGAAAGACAGAGGTTTGAAGATAAATAGGAAGAATAACTGAAACTTAATGACGATCAGGATTCAGAAGTTAGCCTGCAGGGAGAGCTGTTGAAAAGAGTTAATAAACTGAAATATCTAGAATCAGTGGTAACCCAAGATGAAAAACTAGATGCGGAGAAAACCCAGACAGTGCAGTATGTATGAAACAATTGGAAGAAGGTATCGGGAGTATTGTGTGAATGGAGAATTAAGGCGAAGGTTAAGGGTAAGGTTTTTAAGACTTTGGTAAGACCAGCAATAATGTATGGAGCTGAGACATGGGTAGTAAAGGGAGTGCAGAAGAATTTAAATGTTGCAGAAATGAGAATATTAAGATGGATATATGGAGGTACATAAAAGAATAAGAAATGAGACAATCAGAGGTCCACCAAAAGTGGCAGAGATATCTAAGAAAATATAGGGAAGTAGGTTGGTGGTCTGGATATGTGATGAAGAGACACAATGCATATGTTGGCAGAAAAGGGATAGGAATAGAAGTACAGAGGAGGAGGAAGCAAGGGAGGCCAAAGCAGAGGTGGGTGGATAAAGTAAAAAGATCTGAAGAAAAGGGGTTTGACTGGTGAGGAGGTCTAGGACTGAGCTGTTTGGAGAAAGTTGATCAAGTACATTGATCTCACATAGAAGTAGGAAAACTGTGAAGAAGAAGAAAAACAGTATGCTACAATACAGTCTATTGATAGTATAACAATAAAGCCACTTGACTTAATTTGATTTAGGGTTTCCACATTCTCCTTACGGGCGGTGCGGTGGCGCAGTGGTAGCACTGCTGCCTCGCAGTTAGGAGACCCGGGTTCGCTTCCCGGGTCCTCCCTGCATGGAGTTTGCATGTTCTCCCCGTGTCTGCGTGGGTTTCCTCCCAAAGACATGCAGGTTAGGTGGACTGGCGATTCTAAATTGGCCTTTGTGTGTGTCCTGTGGTGGGTTGGCACCCTGCCCAGGATTGGTTCCTGCCTTGTGCCCTGGGATTGGCTCCCGTGACCCTGTGTTCGGATTCAATGGGTTGGATAATGGATGGACATTCTCCTTACAGCCCTATGGGTTTTCTCCAGGTATGCTACTTTTCCTCAAATGTACCAGAGACATTAAACTGGCCAGGGTGTATGCCTGAGTGTAGAACACAATGGACAGTTACAATGTCCGATATTAGCTTCTAGAATTGGATCCTACCCCCAAAACTCTGCATAAGAATAGCCAGGTTTGGAAAATGTATGAATGACTAAACACTCTCCCCCTAGTTCAATAAAGCAAATATTACTCATACACCAAATAATATAGAAAGAAACACTGATGCCCCCAATCCCATGGCTGGTGATAAACAGAATTGTATCAAATAAAATGTGTTATGCTCAGACTGTATAAGGAACTGAAAAGACCACATTCTCATCACCAGGCTACAAGAGAGACATAGCAGCACTTTGGGCTGCACAGAGGAAAGCACCTAAGTGCATCCTGGGTCTAGAAGACATGCCCTACAGTGACAGGCTAGGGGAATTAAAGTTCTTTAGTCTTGACAACAACAAACAACAATACAATTTATTTCTATAGAATGTTTTCATACAAGACATGAAGCTCAAAGTACTTTACAAGATGTTAAAGAAAAAGTGTAAATAATGGACAGCATGGTGGTAACAGCGGTAGCGCTGCTGCATCGCAGTAAGGACTGCGTTTGGGTGGGTTTCCTCTGGGTGCTCCGGTTTTCACCCACCCACCAAAGTCATGCAGGATAGGTGGATTGGCAACTCTATATTGGCCCTAGGGTGTGGTTGGGATGTGTGCATTTGTTTGTCCTGTGATGGATTGGTGCTCTGTCCAAGGTTTGTTCCTGCCTTGCACCCTGTGCTAGCTGGGACAGGCTCCAGCCCCCCTTAATAAAAACATATAAAATACATAAAAACATTTAAATAAAACATAGTTAAAGTAGACTCTTTAATGAGAAATTTGATCTCTCAAAGTCTCTCAAGATTAAAATGATAACTCAGATGGTCAGATATAAATGTGCTTGAGTAGAAGATAAGATTGTTCAAGACTGAGACAATAATGACTTCTGTAACAGTGAAATGGCAACAGATGTTAGGATATTCTAGAAGGGAGATCAAAAGAGAGCTGGAGACACAGAATTCATGAGAAACCAATAACCAAAACCAAGATGTAAACCAAAATTGGAAATCTGAATTCAGAACAAAGTGGAACACCAAACTAAGCTCTAAAGATTATATTTTTTAGATGCGTTCTAGTCTGTCGCAAGGCCATTCCCTTGCTCCTTTCTTATCTAAGGTGTGGACATCTTTTCATTTAGAGCAGCACCATGATGAAGTCACGTGCACTGTCACTTTCACTCCACATGACCAGCAGCAATTGTCATTGCCATAAACAATATGAAGGCCATTAATAATCAAAACAGTGGCACCCATGAGAAAGCACCAAGCAAAATGGCAACATAATGATATCACAAAAGTAATAACAGAAGTTAACAGCAGCACAAATAATAACGCAGAGAAATTAATTTAAACTTATGAATTTCATATTTAAGCACACCACTGGATGTTGCATTAAGACTAGGCCATCTAAATTTACGCAAAGAATCAAAAGAATAAGAAACAAATGACCAGGTTATGAATTTGAAGCAGAAACCCTGATAGCTTTCAAAAAGTATCTGAGTGAGATATCAACACTTCTTAAGTATTCATCAGTAAAACAAGCTTGATGGACTGAATGGTCTCCTCCTGTTTGTCAGGCGTATTATAATGTTAAGTTCATTCACAGGAGTCTTAAAATGTGCCCATATTATTAGACATGAGTCACTCTGCAATTTAATGCTCTCCTTTTCTGGCTGCTCCCCACTCATCGCAAAGGAAAGGTGTTTGAGGGATGTGAGAAATGGCGAGTTGCCCTTTGCCAAATTATAGAACATGCATGTACATGTAAAGATATAAATTATTACTTAATATACCACCTTGCCATTCCTCATGAATGCACTTCTCTCCAATGAACTAGTCATTTAGAGAAGCAGACGGACCCATTACTGAGGATGAGAGTTGGCTCTGCTTTCCAGTAGGAGCTGTTGCAGTTTCACAGGCTGGGCAGCGGGTTGAACTCTCATGCTGAAGGTCACCAGGCAAATAAGCATACAAGTTAAGTGATTTCTGCATGAAAGAGGCAAAGGTTCACCTCTACACCTTTCCCATAACATCTTTCATACCAGCTATACCACCTAAAGCTAAGGAAGAACAGGCATACTTAATTTGAATAGCATTAGACTGTCTAAATTACCGTGGTACACATAACTGAGAACTTGGCAAGGTCATGCAAGATATCCCACTGAAAGGAGAGGGGAAAAGAAGCCTTACCACAGTCCTACAGATTAACAGCATAGCTACAGAAATGGTAATAGTAACATCACGCAAGTCTTGGCTTCTAGATAAAGTGAGGACATCATTTTAATTGTGGTCATCATATCAGTTGCAAGTAAAGGCCATGGGGCCTTGAAACGTATGCACTTAAAAGAAACTCCTGCTTGCTGCAGGGACTCCATCAGAATTCAGTAAACCTGCTCTGAAAGCAATATAAAATGTAGTTTAGAAAATTAATAACTGAGGTGAATTTCACTGGTGTTACAAACATTCATGTAAAATCAGTCTTTATCATCCATAGCAATAAGCCATATTACTCTGTCATTCATATTTCCTAGACCAACAGACGTTTTCTTGGTATTATGCTAGCATTAATCTGAGCATGTTTGGATTCATCCAAACAGAAAAAACAAAAAAACTTCAGACGGCTGGAGAAAAAATAAAATCTGCAGGGGTTCCAATGTTGCGTTTAAACAAAACAGGCTTGATTTTTGACAGCCGCCTCAACTGGAAATAAAAAATTGTAGATAAAACAGAATCTTCCATATCTGTAGCTATGCAAAACTTACATTCTATTTAGATTAGACAAACACTTATGCGACTTTTCCACTAACATTAACATTTTCATGGCAAGGTTTGGTGAATATACCGTATATACTCGCGGATAAGTTCTCCCGTGGATAAGTCAGGACTTGACTTTACAGTATAATTTCTGGTATTTTATAATGTTGGCCATATACAGTAAGTTGAATGTGGAAAACTCATGCTATTGGTACAAGGGATTATGATATGCTAACACCCACCTGAGAGAGTAACCACAGAGCACACTGCCTTTTTTTTATGTGGGTGTGGCAATGCGCTGTATCAGCAGGTGCTCCTAACCTCTCTCTCTCTCTCTCTATTGTGCCTACATGACCACATGGTAATACCTGAACTATTCTGAAGCGACGTTTGCATTGTTTAGTGTTTTTTGTATCTCACACCCTCATACACCTTTATTGTAAGAGCATCCTTTATCTACGATTGAGCATTCGATCAGAAGAAAATACAAAGCTGGTTTTAAATTAAAAGTCATTGAAGTAGCAAAAGAAATTGGTAATTGTGCTGCTGCAACGAAATTTGATGTGTCTGAGAAACTGATGTGAGATTGTAGGAGGCAAGAAGATGTAAAAAAAAATTAAGTGTTGCATTTTTGAATGGGCGTACAACTCGGGGTGTGATTTTATGATCGATTTTTCGAGTTTCAAGACCCGACTTATACATGACTATATACGGTAACTCGATTTGAATAGTATGATACGCTCTAAGAGCAGTCTCCTCAAGATACATGTCTTCACTTCCCAATAAAATCTCCCAATACCTTGGGAAACAGGTCTGACATGGAGTGTTACGATCATATTCAGATTGTCCAGGATTTTAAATCACCTATAGCTTGCAAACCGTTTGAACTATTGACCTGAAATTGGGTACACATATACTACGTGACGTATACTATCTGCTTTCGGGGTGATGATTGACCTTGAGGTTATTCCTCTTTTTATTTGTATTTTATTTTATTGTAGAGTCAACTCTTGGCAGTGCGCAGCAGGGCGGCTGTGTGGGCATGAGTACATGCACCGTTCTCATTCCCTACCACCCTCGCGGTCACTTCCTCTACCTCTTCATATCTTAAATCATACTTGAGGCAGATTGAAGACGTAAGTGCCAGCTTAAGTGAAAATTTAAGAAAAACGTACTAAGTAATTGCAACACAAAAACTAACTTAATCAGTTTTAACACGAAAAGATGCAGACGGAAGAAGAGAAGCAGCGGAAGAAGAGCTGATCAGGAAGCAGCAAGCGCATCAACCTCTGAGCAAACGAATGATAAACGTACAGAGAAAGAAAGAGGACGAAAACTAGGAATGCTGAAGTAAAGTGTATTCACTGCACGTTATCATGCAGTGCGCCATTTCTGGTGTTTACATAATCATTTGAGGATCAATTGTGCAGAGAAAATTAGTTTATTTGTTTTTGGGCAGTAAGTAGTTTGTTAAAGGGGAATTTCAAGCTAAAACTAAACTCAACACAGCAACATAAAAACCAAAAGGGTAAGCAGAATTTATAAAGCTGAAAACCCAAAAGCAAAAGAAGTTGCCCTAGACCAGGGGTGCCCAATGTGTCGATTGCGATCGATCAGTAGATCGCAAAGGTTGTGCAGGTAGATCGCGTTACATTCAAAAAAAATTTTTTTTAAACGTTAGTCTATCATATCTTCCCTATGGCATTTGCCACTTGATTGACATACACAGCGGCCAGTCTGAGATCTATTTTCTTCTAACACACTGGTCATCCCGCACGCACGATCAAATGCGCGAGCTATTGCAAAACTACGGCTGTGATCTAGTTAGCCTTCCAATTTATATCGACTAAAGAAGGGAATAAAAAAAAATTGTTTGGGAGGGTACGGGCTGGATGTGGAATTGGAAAAGGATTTTTTTTTCTCACAATTTCACAATCGAAGTGCTTTTTGTCTCACAAGCCGAAAAAGTGTGGGCACCCCTGCCCTAGACATTTGTCTTCTTATACCAATTTGGCTTTTCTTTTGACAAATAAAAATGCAGAGAAGCATGTCTTGATTTTATGAAGGCGCCCGTTGTGACGTCCAATTTGGAAACACCCTAACAAACAACAGTGTCTCACACAACAGAAACTTGAAATGGTAGTAGTGATATAACTGGCAGAAAACAGCAAAAAATAAAGGAAAACGATCATTCATGCACACACATTTATGTGAAAAGTAACAATATTCTCTGTAGTACATCCAGGCTGAAGACTCACTAGTGTTTAGCATATCCATTCCCACAACTTTTGTTAAATGCTTGTATTGAAACTTTGATAGTCATTTATGCAAAAATATAACTGCAACAGTCATAAAAATGATTACTGACCCTCTCCCATTCAGTTTCTCTTCTTGCTATCCTGTTGTGGCACATGGTAGAATGCTATACTGCAAAGCTCTGTTCCTGCCCATGGTAAGTGGACCAGAGATACTGGAAGCATTTGAATCCAAGAATGAAAGCATTTCATCTTACTAGAGTGTCCAGCACTCGAAACATACAGTTATTAAATTGAACAGTGCCCAGGGACAGTGGGCAGACAGTTGGCCTGATTCACCAGAACTGTAACTTTGTTTGACTTCTGACTGTGACTTTTTTTTTTTTTTTGTTCCTTATTTCGCCTTATACAATTTATTGTATTAGGAATTTGTTAGTTTTTGCATACCCTTTGGGATCAGAGTGCAGGGTCAGCCATTGTACAGCGCCCCTAGAGCAACTGAAGGTTAAGAGCCTTGCTCAAGGGCCCAGCAGAGTAGGATCTCTTTTGGCAGTGACGGGGATTCGAACCGGCAACCTTCTGGATACCAGCGTTGATCCTTAGCCTCAGAGCCTATCATAACTCACTTTTGACTCTCCAGAGGCTCATTTTCTCTGTAAATGTTGGTGACATTTTAATTATAATATTAATAGACTTACATTTGCATGATTTGTTTATGCTACTCATAATGAAATTGCTCTGTTTTACAGTGTATTCCACATATGAAGTGTGTTTTAAATATTTCTTTTATTGTTTTATAACTGTAAACATGTGCATGCATTATTGAGTCTGTGCTCAGTAAAGAGTGCTATACTAGAATAAACTGAATTAAAAGTGCTAAAAATAGGCAAATCCAATCTCAAGTGACAAACTACACATAATAAATTGAAATATTTTGTCAATAATATTATTATTTCTCATTTTATATTGTATGTGACAAGAAGAATGAGGAAATGAGGCTACAGACAATTTACTAAGTAGACTGAGTTGACGTTTATTGTCTCTGCAACCTGCTCCTGCAGCTTCACAGGCAGTCTGACACCTCCATACACAAATGCAGCACCATCTCTACCTCACCTCTCCCTTACCCAATCACTCAAAGATGTGAGAAACAGCAGAGAAAAAGCATGGTGGACTGTCTGATAAGGAATGTGCAAAGGACGCAGGGAGCCTCGATGTGGAACAAGCACAGTTCCCAGTAGTGAACAAGTAATACTCATCTGTTACAATATCTATGTGTTTCCTAGTTTCTTTTATAGTTTATTTCGTACCTATCTCTATATATTTCTGCATTATTTGACTCTCTGTTTCCCTGTAAGAGGCTCTTAACTATCTATAAATCTATATATATATCCTTATTTATTTTATCTATCTATCTATCTATCTGTTTCTTAGTTTCTTATTTGGTTTAATTCTTATTTGTCTCACTGCCTATAGCTCTTCATTATCTCTCTCTCTCTTGATCTTTCTTTCTAGACAAGTGGCTCCTCACTCCCTATCAATCTATATATTTCTTATATAGTTTATTTCTTATTGATCTATCAATTTGTCAATCTAGAGAATGACATCTATAAAAAGATGTTAGAGACAACGACCACAGTGATATCTATCTGTCAATCTATGAAAGTTGATTAGCGACAGCTAAGTCTTCCTAAAAGGCTGTTGTTACAGACAGATATCATCTGTCAGTTAATGTTGATTGATTAACTAAATACTAATAGAGTACATTAATCTAAAAAAAAGTAATGGGCTCACAACTATATGTTGCTCGTGGACTTGGTGTGCTCTTTGAAAAACGTTGAATAGGAGGTCTTTAACAGCGAAAGAGCACTGTGTGATTTTGCACAAAGCTACAAATGACTTTGCTATTGGGCTGGTTTGTCTCAAACCTTACATGACAGTAGTGGTTAATGCCGTTGGTGCTATTAACACACATGTGAAAGAATGACTTGAACCCACTAGAACAGTGTTCCTAAAAAACTTAAAGGTAAGCCTTCTAGGCCACTATAATTTCAGCAAAAATGATAAGCAAATTAGAATCTCTTGAAACTGATACAACACTCATAGGATTCTTAAGGGATAAAAATCAGTTGCTCAGAAAGCTCGCAGAATGTGTATGTAAATTGTCAGTGTATCATTAATTGTTACAGATTTTGAAATAGCCTTCCCTACTTACAATAAATGCAGAAAAACTAAGATGCATGTAAGCTACACTGACCACACTAAACAGACACAATCATCAGGTCAAGCATACACCATGACACCAAAAAACTGTAATCATACCTAGTAACTCTGAACGTCCATAATGTCTGAGGGTCTAAGAATGGTAAAACACAACTAATTATAGTTACAACTGACCCTGGAAGCTTTGGTGCTGTTCATGGAAAGAGCCGACTATACACACACACACACATCATGTGCCCCCTTTGAATAGCTCAGTGAAACGAGATGACAGCTCAACATTATCACAATTGATGGCACAGTCACAGAATACTCATACTGTGGCGTTGTGCAAAGCAAAATGGGAAAGCATCATATAGAGCAGCGAATGCCTTATCGGGTTCTGCATGCTCTTAATATTGTGGAATGTAGAGCCTTACGTAAGATGTGGTGCAAGGATTATTGAGTGTTGCACAGAATGAATATTAAAACATCAAGGGCTGATATAAATGCCGGCATCTTGCTTAAAATGCGGTTGAGTGGCGGAGGAGTTAGACTGGAAGGAACCAGACTGACAGAGACTGCGACATTAACCTGACTCCAGTTCAAAGCACTTTGGAATTTATAATAAACTGGAGAGGCGTGTTTGTGTGTAGAATGAATACAAGATGATACCATACAGTATATTGCCTTTTCAAAATATGAGGTGTCAAAGACTAGTTATTTCACATCGGGGTAGGCTGTGGTGCTGAACTGCAGTATCATTGAAGATTTAACACACAGCATACAGAAGTGTGCCGCAACATCAAAGAGCATACATCGGCCAAAGCTTGTAACAAGATCTGATACTTTACTATTAAAAAACACAAATTGCAGAATGGCTCGGTGTCTGTAATCTTCCATTATGCATTCCAAAATCATACGGAATGTCCTGTTGTGTCTGTCTGATTATGGTAACACAGCACAGGGTGCAGAATGATGTGATTTACCCGATGTCACACAGTGTATGAATAGCATAGGGCAAATTGTGATGCAAAAGAGTTCGAGGAGTTTAAAGCAAATAGCACAGTGCATTAGACTGTTTTAGATAATGTCACCATTAACATCTGTTGTCATCCACTTTAATGTTTTCTAGCACAGAGGGTGGCTTTTGCTTGGCACTGGTGGTGTTATACCATGAAGAAGACTATACATTGCTATAGGGATACATGGGGTGATCACTCTTAAAATGCAAATAAATGTCCTAACCTAAATACATGTGGCATTTATTTCTCTTGATATTGAAATGCCTTTTGGTGTTGCTTTGCATTGCTTCCTTCTTTGCATTCTGAAAGGCATTGGATGAAATAAAGATGGGCTGATACACTTGACTTTGAAGTACTGTATCTTGTTAAAAAAACATTCGACTCAAATATGGAGTAGGGGGATTAGAGCTGCTGCCTCACAGCTCAGGGACCCAAGTTCAACAACAGGATTTTCACATTACAGGGCCCCCAGGATATGCTTGTTAAGCCGAATGGTAACTTTAGAACTGGTCCAGTGTCTATGACTGGCATTCCTTCCAAGCTGGTTCCTGCCCTGTGCGTTACTGGACCAGCACAACCTTGTAATGCAATAGGGACATTCAAGGAATGGATGATAGGATGTTGTTCAGCGGATAAATATAACCTAATGAACCAAATTAGTTACAATACTTTGAAGCGTTCTTACAAATTTTCTCATCAAGGTTGATTCAGAACTGAAAAGTTCAAAAAAGGTCAGTGGGCGTCTTCTTCACTTTCCTTACTAAATTAAGCGTTATCATGTAGATTTTAAGAAGGGCTTATCAGCAAGGGCTGCAGTGGCTTTCTCAATTATTTAGTCATGTTGAGAGAATAAATGCATTGCTTTTTCTGATTTCTGGGAGTTTGCTCACCCCATGCAGCTATAGAGTTCTTATACATGAACTTTGAGTTTTGCTTTTTTTTCCTTTTTGATCGACTGTACACAAATCTTGATTTAGTCACTCCTCACGCAATGGTGTGTCATTTTCGTAGGGTTGTGGGGTAGGTTATGGCTTAGGGAATTTTAGGAAAAACATTAGATTGCATTTGTTTGATACATTGCAGAAAAGATAATAAAAACAGTAAAGAGTGAAAACATTCTTAGGAAATGTGGTAAGAGCTATCAAGGTAGGAGAGCTACACTATTGTATAAAAATGTGGTATATACATAAATAAAAATAAATTACAGAAGCCCCTTACACACACTTTAGCACCGTTTGGGTCAATCAGCTTGGCAGCCTGCCTTTGGATTGTTGGATGAAAACCACGCACACAAGGAACTCACAAGCTGCTCTTTGCTCCACCAGTATCATGCCCAGATTAGTCAATTTGGATTTTAAAAAACTCTTCTTTAACCTTGTGTAGAAGCTCTTCTCACCGCTAATCCTCATATCCATAATGTGCCTGCTGTTCCCCTGACGGCACTCACACCCACTAGTTCAATTTCTTTTATGGCATACATTTCTCATTGACAAGTATATAATTTAAATATAATATATGTAAAGTTTATATATATATATATATATATATATATATATATGGTTAAAACACAAAATACCATACAGTAGGTCCATTCAGACACTTTAAAGATGAAGACTGTTCAGCAGAGAATTTGACATTATACATTTACATTTGCATTTATATTTATTTGCTTAGAAGATGCTTTTACCCAAAGCGTCTTACAAAAGAGATCAACATAATCAAGTAAATGTTGGTCTGCAGACTGTTTGTGAACAAGTATCACTACAAGGTTACAAAGAAATGACGCCCTCAGAACAAAATACAAGCAAGTTAACATTCCTTGATTACAAAAACCTAACAGCAGATAGACAGAAATCCACCAAACAAGGGAATCTTCAAACATTTCTTCAGTACATTGAGGGATTCCGAATTTCAAATTTAGGTGGGCATCTCGCTCCACCAGCTAAGAGCCACACACACAAAGAGTCTGGACTGAGATTTGATGTCATGCAGAGATACCATCTAAAGTTCAGAAGTAGACATGAGTGCTCAAGAAGAAACATAAGCCTCAGAAAAATGCTTTTTTTTGTGCCAGAAACTTTCCCTACTTTTTCCATATGATAACAGAGCCCTTCACTATCTGTGTGTGTATATAAATACACACACACAGAGTGCAAACGCTGTCACACACGTCTGCTTGGGAGACATCTTGAGGGCTTATCTAATGGTAATTCTAATCCGAGTCAAGAGTTGGTGCTGTTGCCTAAGGCTTGTTGTTGTTGTCCTCCTGTCTACCCTATAAGACGACCAGCAGAATCAGCGATGTCACTTCTGGGGCACTGTTCCCTGGCCCCGCCCCTTCTGGTTTGGCGTCTTCTTAATGGGTTCTGCCACCATTTTGAGTCAGTCTATCTATTGATTCCAGTCTGAAAAAACTTGTTACTAATTTTCAACGTTTTTATTTTTTTTTTCTAACAATTATATGTGGTTCAGTGTACCAACTCTTCATCTTGTTCTAATGTTTTCTTTTACAATGTATATGCACATTATAAGTAAAAAACATACACATGCTATGAACACCGTACGGTGCCAAATATATAGATATTGTCATGCATACATGTTTGGGGGTCCCCAAACAAGCTCAGCTGAGTTCAGCTAATACCACTCTGGGACGAGAGGGGGAGCTGCCTCTAACAACATCCTGTTCTTTTTCAACAGCCCAGAGAAGATGCCCAGTGAGGGCACTCCTGCCTGACCATGAAATCCAGATCAAGCGCTACCTCTTCTGGCCAATCCGCCATTTAAATAGAAAGATGGTGTCTTTATGCTGACCTGGACCAGAGTCTGCTAAGAGCCAGAGATGCTTACAAGAGAGAGCAGAGCAACAGAGAAAAGCCAGAGTTACAGACCTTATGTTAGAGTCGGTTGAGTTGAGTTAAGCACTTAAAGAGGGTTACCAAGTTGGTACCCCAACACTACTCAATGATTCTGACTGCTTCCTCACTGCCAGCCACAACATATAGAATCCACATCATTTCAATTACTTTATATATGTATCAGTGAATGAGAAATCTGATATTTTGTATCGGACTTCACTATACTGGTCTATTTTGAATGCCATGATACGCAAATCTTGCCATAATGTCTTTCATCTGACTCTGTATTAACTTTGTACATTCCTACAATATTTCCAGATACCCCATTTTTTTGTTGTACATGGGTCCCATTTTGATGTGTGTGCATGAGTGGGCCCTGCAATATTCCTGAGTTGTTTCCTGGCTTGCACCTAATGCTCACTACCCTGAATTGGATTAGTTGGGGTTGAAATGATGTTATGTCACTGTACTATAAACTTCATTACATTAACTTTCTGCCCTGTATCAACAGCACACATTATAACAAGCTCTTTCCCAATATAGACCAGCATTGGCTTTTCAGTACAATCCAAGGAGGACATTAAAGGCTTCATTGCAGGAATTCTCTTAATAAATTACCCAATCCAAATAATGATGTTTTGTCTTAATTAATCTTACTTATTTATCTTTCAAAATGACCTTGCAGCATGAGGTTTAAAGATATGTTGTATTCACACTGATTCTCAGCATAGTAAAATTCAGTCATTTAATTATGAGGCTGATCAAGAAGCACTGCAGGTTTTTATTTTACCCGGTCTCCTAATATGTGGCTAATCTGTGCGCCTGCTGTTATTCGGGACTCCTTGTTTCCCAGTTTTAGAGCTCATACTTCAGCTGAGGTTGCTTTGTATTTTGCTTTAAGTCCAAGTTCTTTACAAGACTTTTAGGTCACGTAAGCATAGCCTATCTCCTTGATGGGCCTGTTTTGGACATCTATTGATTATGCTATCCATTAATTACTAAACCCAATTAATCCAGTAAGGATGCAGCTTTTAAATGAGAGTTCAGCAAGTGGACATGGTAGTAAATAAGAGATTCTGCTCGGTCGACTATTTACTGATGCTTACACTTGATCCTGTGTGTGCAGTTTACACGTAATATACACAAGGTAGAGTGTCATAGTGGCTAGGGGGATGGACCATAAGCTACAAGGCTGCGGGTTCAAAAACAGTATTACAATATCTTAGATGGCTAACCCTTAGAAATGTCAGAAATGTCATTCTATATATGCAAACTTTCGAGGCAACTCAGGCATGAGTTGCCTCAAAAGCTTACATATTTTAATCTTTTTAGTTAGCCAATAAACGGCGTCATTTTGCTTGACTTCAACTACATCCATAATGGCTAACACGGTACAACACCCTAGTACTGCATTCTATATATGTAAAGAGCTGTACTGCATATCTTCAGTATAAAGTGCATGGGGCAGGAATGAAAAGGTAGATTGTGAGCAATATAAAAGAGCTTAGGCCCCTCGAAAGCTTGCATATTGTAATCTTTTCAGCTATCCAATAAAAAGATGTCATTTTGCTTGACTTCTCAATGCATCCTTTATGGCTAACACAGTACATCACCCGACTAATACAATATGAGACAAGAAATTTTGACAAAAGCTGAATGTACATCTGTGGAGCAACTTGCCACAACACAACTCAACCAACTTTTCAAATCTAAAACTTATAAGTAGAAATCAAACTCAGTTAAATAAAACCTGGGAATGAGTCTCTGATTAAGAGACCAATGCAAGGAAAACTTGCAGCTGCCATGGCTCGTAGTTTTGAATTTTACTTTTCTTTTTAGTCAACAGCAATGCTTATCTTTTAAAATGGATTTAATTTCTGAAGGATTTGCATTTTACATTATTTGAATTTAAAAATGTCTTTATGATGGTGTTACTATTATTGATTTTCCTATTCAAAATGTGAGTTCTTGTTAGCAAGCACCCGGACATATGTGGCATAATTATCACACCTCGCACTCCTGCAGCATTATTATGTTGTATTTTTTCAGGTGGGACCGTAAGATGACTGCAACATAAAGCGTCTGATGTCCAATCAAAACTTAACAATCCACCCATCTGCATGAAAGCAAAGGTTTATTTGGGTGAAGTTTTTTTTTTTGAATTAACAATGTCATGCTATCCTGGTGGAGATCTATCCCATAGATATGGAAAACATCCATGAAATGTGGCAGGCTCTGTTGTACTGAATGCCACTGCTTCGGCCAAGCTTTATGTGCAAATCTGCTCTTGGCCCAGTACTCGGGGGGAACACAAGTTCATTCAGTATTAGACGCCTAATGCCTTTAGAGGAGAGAGCAACCATTTTTGTAAGTAAGGAGTTTTTATAGTGCCTTTCAGACACTATTTCAAAGCAAGATAAAAAATGATTACAGGCACATAACATTACAGCGCATTATAAGAATGGCAGTCTGGTTTTGGTGATCTTCAATTAGTCAAGGCTTGCTTTATATAGCACCTTTCATTTGGAGCCCAATGCCATCAATTGCTTACAGTTTAAGTCACAGCCAGTGCTTTAATATTGAAGTATCTTTTTATTAGAATAAACCATACTCCACATATTAGATTGTGCTGTATTGTACAGAACAAAGGAAACCAAATTCCAAAGGATTATTCTGTGATGTTAAGAATGTTATTGAGTGGAATAGACCACAAGACGAGCAGGGCATGGAACGATTTAGTGTTTTAGATAGTACCGAAGTTAATGAACTGGCCAGCTGGCACTGGGGGGGGGGGGGGTCACTTGGCTGCCATGCAAACTAATCAAGTTAGTTAAACTTACTGGTCAAAGCATTAGCCACCTTAGGCTCCTATTTAGAACTGCCTGATATTTTTCTAATGCAGCATCTTTTAGCCTTAGAGTGGTGGAGTATACTGCAGTATCATACAGCATAAAGACATCTAGCATGGTGCAGTATGCTATGGCACAATGTCATTCATTGTGCTGAAGTAGAAATAGTTGAGCAGTACAGTAAACTAAAGCAGAGGAGCTACATGCACTATTACCTGCAGCAACCAGGACTCTTGGCATCTAAAACTTTTCACAAGCATGCCACTTGTTCCTCTTAACATCACCCACCTGTACTTCATGCCCGTGTTCCGCCCGATGGACTCCTTCACCAAGGTGGGCACCTGGGCCGCATTGTGACATACATTCCGGGTAACCACTGCCACCGTCCGGCACTTTGCAGGGGGATGGTGTCCGCCTCCGTTGCCCCCTTGCCCACTGCTGCTCGCACAGGTGCTTGCAGGAGGTCGCACGGTACACAGCCGGTCATCACTGTTGCGGCTCTTCAGGTTGTGCTCTGTGCAAGCAATTGAAACCTGCATAATGCCGGAGAGCCGTGTGGGCTACTTGAACCCAGGCGTTGTTGGCAGACTACACTTCCCACAGAAAGGAGCCCAGCTAGATAGGGGTGGAAGGGGGGGGATTAGGGTGGGGGGTCAGGGGTGGGGGTATGGGGGGGAGGGGGGAACTGTCAGTCAGTTTCAAATGCCTGTCATCTCAGACTGCTCAAGGCACCTGCCTCATCTACTCCTTTGATTCCGTCTTGTTCCTTCTCAGCGCTTTCAAAGAAAACCACACACACACAGGCCAAAAAAAACCAAAAAAAAAAACAAACGGTGCCTCTCTCCCGCACACAGCGGCTCGTGTGCGCTGCTCCAGTCCAGCCTGCCGTGCCAATGCGGTGCAGCAGTCTAAGTGCAAGCAGGCTCCTTCAGGTTTCCAGCCTCAGCTCAGCCTATGCAACGATATAAGCGGCAAATACGCACCCATGGAAGCTTCACACACTTCCACACACACACACACACACACGCACGCGCGCACACAAAAGCACACACTTACAGACTCACTCCGAAAGACACTGCTACTGTAGTTGGCTCATTGGGATGCAAGCCACTCCCAGCCATAAATATTTCAGACCTCTCCCCTCCCCACGCTCTCTCTCTCTCTCTCTCTCTCTCTCTCTCTCTCTCTCTCTCTCACACACACACACACACACAGCAGCGCCTCTCCCTTTAGCGTGCTTTACAAAAGAAACCATCTGAGCTTAACCCTGTCCTGTCCAGCTAGTCTCACTGGCTCGAGGGAAGGAGGACGAGTGCATTCTATGGCAGAAGGTCTACGGAGTGCTCGGGAGACACCGAGGAGCTATCTGCGGGCTCCAGGGCAAGAGATTTTCTATAAATTAGACAATTTAAAGACATCTGAAAGCCAAGGGAAAGATACACTTATAATGTCTCTGCTTATTGTATGATATCCTTTTGTCTCTCGTTAAAAAAATCAGAACTCAATACTGCGTTTTGTTTTTAAGAATTATGTAGTTATACATATTTTTTAAAGGGAAACCATAAGCTATCAGTGCTAACTCATAGAAAAGAGAGTCCTATTGCAACTTTTATATATATATATATATATATATATATATATATATACACAAACACACACACACCCAGTTGCGACCAGAATATTAGTAAAATCTTTAAATGTACAAATCACGAATTTCTATAAATATGTAAAAGAAAAATTAATTATTATTTAACGGATTAAAAAATCATGAGATGAGAATAAAATATTTACTCTTTTACCGACTGGAGCATTCTTGTTAAAATGAAGTCCACTATGCTGGATGCACTACTTTCTTGATATTTTAGTTTTTAATTTAAAAACGTTTAAAAACAGAATGACAATCTAAAAATCTAACAACATCACATTAAAGTTCGATACATTCTGAAAAAAATGATACCAAACATATATATGTAGGTTTTAAAATAAGCCCGATTTAAAGTGTGACAAAAAAGTCACATAAAATCGTTGCAAAAAATCGTTGCACTTTTAGGCTTAGGATTTTATATATATATATATATATACAGTACAGTATATACATTTTGTACTATGTACTCAATTTGCAAATATGTGCTACTAGTTTAGCTGCAAATTAATCAATAATAATGAATATGTGAAATGTGCAAGTTCTACTGATGCTCTAATATATTTTTTCTCACATGCCAAAACTGTATGTTAGGTTGTGTATTTTGCCTTGCTCCTAAGCTTGGAAAATGAAAGAATATCTATGTAGAATATATATATATATATATATATATATATATATATATATATATATATATATATATATATATATTATATATATACACTAGACATTAAGCCCGTTACAATAACGGGCACTAGAACAGTACTGCATAAACATTAGTGGGAACAGTTTATATTAAATGGCAAGGGAGCTTGTATGTGGCTGTAATATGTATCACTGTATTGTGTGCCTTTAATTTTCTCTCTCAGTAATACTGGTTTGTATTTCTGTAAAATACAGTGGAACCTCAGTTTACGACCATAATTCATTCCAAAACTCTGGTTGTAACCCGATTTGGTTGTGAACCGAAGTAATTTCCCCCCATAGGATTGTATGTAAATACAATTAATCCGTTCCAGACTGTATGAACTGTATGTAAATATATATTTTTTTAAGTTTTTTAAGCACAAATAAAGTTAATTATACCATTGAATGCACAGCGTAATAGTAAACTAAATGTAAAAACATTGAATAACACTAAGAAAACCTTGAACAACAGAGAAAACTAACACTGCAGGAGTTTGCGCTATAGCCTTACGACCCGCTCGCTAAAAACACTTTTTTTTAATGAGTTTTAAGCACGGGGAAAAAAAGAACATTTGAAAAATCCGTAATTTAATAAACAACCAAGAAAAGTAACATTGCCACAATGCACGCACGCGCCTGTGTGTGTGTGTATATCTCTCGCGTGTGTGTGTCTCTCTTAAGCGCGTGCCTCTGTGTCTGTCTGTGTGTGTGTGTCTGCCTCGCGCGCCTCTGTGTGTGTGTGTGTGTCTGTCGCGAGCACACACCTGAGTGTGTGTGTGTGTGTCTGTCGCGAGCGCGCACCTGAGTGTGTGTGTCTCGTGTGTGTGTCTGTCTCGCGTGCGCCTGTGTGTGTGTCTGTCTGTCTCGCACGCGCCTGTGTGTGTGTGTATATCTCTCGCACGTGTGTGTGTCTCTCTTAAGCGCGTGCCTCTGTGTCTGTCTCTGTGTGTGTGTGTGTATGTGTGTCTCTCGTGCGCACCTCTGTGTGTGTGTGTGTGTGTGTGTGTGTCTGCCTCTGTGTGTGTGTGTGTGTGTGTGTCTGTCGTGAGCACACACCTGAGTGTGTGTGTGTCTGTCGCGAGAGCGCGCCTGAGTGTGTGAGTCTCGTGCGTGTGTGTGTGTCTGTCTGTCTCGCACGCGCCTGTGTGTGTGTATATCTCTCGCATGTGTGTGTGTGTCTCTCTTAAGTGCGTGCCTCTGTGTCTGTCTCTGTGTGTGTGTGTGTATGTGTGTCTCTCGTGCGCACCTCTGTGTGTGTGTGTGTGTGTGTGTCTGCCTCGCGCGCCTCTGTGTGTGTGTGTGTGTGTGTGTGTCTGTCACGAGCACACACCTGAGTGTGTGTGTGTGTCTGTCGCGACCGCGCGCCTGAGTGTGTGTGTCTCGTGTGTGTGTGTGTCTGTCTCGCGTGCGCCTGTGTGTGTGTGTGTCTGTCTGTCTCGCACGCGCCTGTGTGTGTGTGTCTGTCTCGCGCGCGCACACAGGCACCTGTGTGTGTCTCTCTCTCTCTCTCTCTTTTCACACACACAGGAAGAGACTGAACACGTTCCGTGTGGCTCCGTGCATGCGCACTTCACCAGAAGATACACGGACACCTGGACGCACACAGCGGTTTTATTAAAGAGGATATATATATATATATATATATATATATATATATATATATATATATATATATATATATATACACACACACATATATATATATATATATATATATATATATATAGCATTTACACTCAAACCTGTGTCTGAAGAAGGCACTTTTCCAACTTCAGGTTAGATCAGGTTAGGTTGGGGAGCATGCACTGGTACGGCGCATTGCCGTCCCTACCACATGATGAAACAGCTCAGGATCCTGGGTGGCAACCCCCCAGGCAGACATGCAGTCCAGCCTCACCCACCGGAAATCACCCTCTATCTGCTGCAGCCAGGTGATACATGGGCATCCCCTTGGCCTGGTCCAGCCGCTTGGGTCATCAACAATGAGGGTCCTGCGAGCTGGATCACCCTCTGCGAATTGCGTCACATAGCCATAGTGCTGTAACTGATGCTCCCTCACAATGCAGGTAATGTGCCTTATCTGATACTCAGTGAGTAATCGCTTGTTCGACACAAAGTCAAACCAGCGACTTTAAGGATTCTCTGAAAAGAGTCCAGTCTTCATCTCAGTCCATGTCTTGCAACCGTATAGCAAAACAGGAAGCACCAGGACTCTGAAGACTTGGACCTTCATCCTTTTGCAAAGATATATCTGCCACACACCCCTTTTCCATGACCCCTCCATACTCTCCCAATCAGTCTACTGACTTCATAGGAAGAGTTACCAGAGACATGAATGTCACTGCCGAAGTAAGTAATGATGATGTAATGCAGGTGATGGAACAGTCCTTCAAATGACACTGCAGTTGTAACCTGCTGTGCTGGCTACTTTGAGCAGCTGTTTAAAGCTGATCCTCCAGCTAGGACGTTGGATATATCTGGGTCCAATATTCTTAAAGGCTGATCCTCCAATTAGCTGTGAACCACCCAGTCTCACTGAGATCGCACAGGTGGTGAACCAGATGAGGGTATGGAAGGCTGCAGTGGTCTGTGTTTTCCGGGTTGAACTTCTCCATGTTGGTGATAAGGCTGTCCTCTTAGCATTGCTAGCAATGTTTGCTTCCATTTGAGCCTTTAATGACCTCTTGGGCACAGTCATCAGCAGTGTGTCTGTCTGCAGAGAGAGTGTTGACCTTGTCGAAAGAATTACTCCAATTTCATTAGCAATATTTTCTTAATTAACCTTCACCAGATTGGTCTTGAACATGCACACACAGACCTCCCTTCCTCCCAAGATCAAGGCTCTAGCCCCAGTGTCCACGAGCATCAGCAGTGGAAGACAGAACTGTCAGTCTTCTTTTTATTATGTCTTCAGCTTTGCAAGCTGCTTCACACTGAGTAGATGATGCTGTTATTTTTCTCTCTGCCATGTCACCCTCTCAATAAGTTTCCCTATACAGTTTGACACAAATAGTAAATGTATGGGAGTTGCCACAGAATGAAGGATGGGACTGTCATTCTTCTTCTTCTTCCTATCAGATAATTAGCCTCTGCAATTTGCCTCATGCTCAGCAGCTGTCATTGTTCTTCTTTTTCTCTCTATCACGTGACTTTGCTGATCAGATTGTCTGTGCAGTTTGAAAGACACAAACCCCAATAACTTCTTGGTTGCTGACACCAGGTACATGTTAGTTTCTGTCAGCGTGTATCAAGTTATTAGCTTTCAATTAAGACCAAGATCAAGGTTCTAGCCATAGTGGTTTGTGAGTATTCATGCGATATACAGAGAATATATATACTGTATTGTCACTAGAATTAGACCAAGTAGTCATAAAAAAGGTTTGGTGCAGCCATCCATATATTCTCCCTGGCTGCAAATGGGTTATGATAGGATTGCACTGATGTGCACAAGTCAAGAGTCCAAAACAGAGCTAATTCACTGGTTGTAAGACGGCGGTTTTAAAGGCCAGTACAGGATATGATGTCATCAAAGGGGCTGGAACTGGAAGGATATTCCTCCATAGACTCGGACCTGGATGTGACATCATCAAAGGGGCAGGAAATGTAAGGGTTTTCCTGCATGGGTTTGGGACTGGAAGTGACATCATCAAAGGACCCAGAACCGGAAACAATGTTATGAGGGCCAGGCAGAATTTCCCATGAACAGTCTGCAGGAAAGTGAGAAAATGAGTCAGTGCACTCCGCCACTCCCTGGTCTGGCTTGGGATTAGTCTCTTTCAGGCCTTTTATCTACCTCCCATGTGCAAGTGTGTGACAATATATATATATATACCAGTAATGGTGCACTACACGATAATGTGCAGTGAATACACTTGACTTGAGCATTCGTAGTTTTCATCCACTGTCTCTGTATGTTTAGCATTCATTTGCTCAGAGGTTGATGTGCTTGCTGCTTCCTGAGCAGCTCTTCTTTTCTCTACCCCTAGTGGCCCACTTCTTCTCTTCTTCCGTCAGCATCTTTTCGCGTTAAAACTGATTAGGTCAGTGTTTGTGTTACAATTACTTAGTATGTTTTCTTTAATTTTTCACTTAAGCTGGCATCTAAGTCTCCAATCTGCCTCAAGAATGATTTAAGATATGAAGAGGTAGAGAAAGTGATGGTGAAGATGGTGGGGAATGAAAACGGCATGTGCCACACTGCTGGCCGCTGCCGAGAGTTGATTCTACAATAAAATAAAATAAAAATAAAAAGAGGAATAACCTTGGAGGTCAATCATCACCCTGAAAGCGGATAGTAGATGTCACGTAGTATGTGTACCAATTTTCAGGTCAATAGTTCAAATGGTTTGCGAGCTACAGGTGATTTAAAATCCTGGACAGAGAAACGGACAGCCACGGTAAGGTATTATATAAGAAGATATATATATATATATATATATATATATATATATATATATATATATA
>JANRMT010062791.1:141135424-141149596 GCA_026402145.1 Polypterus bichir lapradei
TATATATATATATATATATATATATATATATATATATATATATATATGTGTGTGTGTGTATTTTGACAGATAGGGGGCGCTATCGCTCCCTTGAACCCCTGTCCAAGACTCCAGACACCAGATGAAAGTCCAAAAGTTGACTTTATTTATTATCCACAGTGCACAAAGCACCCTCTCCACCACTATACTCATTAAACAAACCACAATAACTACAATAATCAATCCTCCACTCCCAGACGCGTTGCCCTCCTACCACCCAGCTCAGCTCACCGTCTGGGAGCTCCCACAGTCCTTTTATATTCCCTGACCCAGAAGTGTTCCCAATCCCCAGTCCATGTGATTCTTTATCACTTCCGGGTCAGATACAAAGTCCTTTTCTTCACCCCGGAAGCACGTCATTCCCCTTGTCCATGTGACTCGGACGTACTTCCAGGGCATAAGACAAATAACCATTATTCCTCCCTGCAGCGTCTCCTAGTGGCCCCCATGGTATCCAGCAGGGCTGTGTATAAAAACTGCAGTGTCCATGATGCCCTGCTGGTCTTCGGGGGACCTCCATACTGCAGGGAGGGCTCCACCTGGCGGCTTGGGGGTATTGGCCGGGATGAATGGCAGGCCATACACCACAATATATATATATATATATATATTTTTATATATATATATATATATATATATATGAATATTTGTGCGTATGTGTGTATATGCATATACATTTGTAGGAAATATTTATATACTTTTTATATATTATGCAGTTTTATATATTTTCCTAAGATTATTCATGTGAATTTTTATAACTTACACACTCAGAGGCATTCGATATTTCTTATTTTATATAAATAAATACACTATAGGTATACTGTATGCACAGATACTATTTATTAAATTAAAATGTTAGAAAACAACTTGCTCTGTTGCATTGAATTCAATTCATGGTCCTTCAGGGACCAAAGCCTTTGCTTGAAGTATTGGGTGCAAGGCAGTATGGACAGCATGGCCTGATTGGAGCTCATTTCTAGTCATTACTTAACCGATCATGCACATTTTGGGGATGTGGGAGAAAAAAAGTAAAGGTGGAGAAAAGCTCACATAGGCATAGAAGGAACATGCACATGGCCTACCCTACAGACAGTAATGAGGAGCAGGATCTGAGTACAGCAAACTGAATCCACAAGGAAGCAATGCTTCCCACTGAGCCATTCAAATTTTGATAAATAATAAATGCATTTTATAATGCAAATGCTGAATTGTTTCTGTTTATATACATACAGTATATACTGTCATTTAAATAGTGAATATAACCCATAATTTCTTTCTTTTTTAAAACATGTGAACATTGTTTCAAATTCCCTCAAAGCATCTCAATGGGATTCAGATCCAAGCCCTGGCTTGGACATTCCAGAACCCTCCATTTCTTTCATTTTAGCCACTCTTTGGAGTATTTACTGGACTGGCATATTTAGGGTCACTGTCATGTTGTAAGGTACACTGGTAAAATGAAGAATTTATAGAGAATTCCAGGATGGTGAGCTGCTGTGGCTCTAAAGCCACAAAGCAGCCAAACCATAACATTTCCATTTCTATACTTTAAAGTTGGTATCAGGTTCTTTTGGTTAAATTCTGTCTTTGGTTTCCACCAAATATTTCTATATCTGCCGCAGAGCCAGAGTACCTTGTTTCAGAGGTCCTGGTCTTTCCCTAGATGTTCATGGGCAAACATTAATCTTTCCCTGATGTTACTTCTGGTTTCCTTCTAGCATATCTCTCATGAAGATCTAATTTGTACAGCCTCTTTCTAATGGTAGGCTCATGTACATAGACATCAATAGTAGCAGGAGCTGCTTGTAGGTCTAATAAAGAAATTCTGGGATCCTTAGAGATTTCTTTCAGCATTTTGCATTCTGCTCTTGGGCTGAACTTGTTGGGTCATTCTGGCCTGGAAGAGTTGGTAGTTGTTTGAAATCTTCTCCACTTGTAGATAATCTTCCAGACATTGGAACAGTTGGTTTCGAATTGTTTGGATATTAATCTAAATCCTTTCCCAGACTCTTTCAAACTCAGTATGGTGATAACACACTCTGTGAGTCAAACTAAACATCTGAGGGTTTAAAAAAGGCAGGTTCAGACAACCTGATTCTAATTTGAGGTATCCGACATACTGATAAAGTTAGGGGTGTGCTTAATTTTCCCTCATGCAAAATTTACATTTATGCTTATTTAAATCATGCAATGAACTACAAAATGTATATGGGAGATGTTTATTTAAAGAGATGTTTTATCTAAAGATACTGTTTAAATGAAGATTAAATCTTGATATAGTCACATATGTTAAAAAGAAAAGGCATTTAATGTTTTTTCACATGGCTCTATGTGGACACGTAAAATTAACACACATATACAGTATGTACAATATTCAACAAATTTACCAGGCTGTGTCATGGAGTGTGGCCTAGTGGTTAAAGTGCTAAATTGTATTCCTCCAGTCTTTGGTTCAGTCACTTACTCCAGCTTTCTCTGTCCCTGAGTGAGTCACTTAATCTGTCTGTACTTAATTTTTAAAAAATATACATATGAATAAGTGTATTATAATTCTGAATTATTAAGCACCATATAAAGCCAATTGGTAAAATAAAGTAGTTTTTTTAATGTACAGGGTTGGACAAAAGTAGGTTTACCATTGTTTGTATGGAAAAAGACATGGAAGTTATTATTATTACAATAGCTTTATTAACCCATGTGGAAGATCGGGGGTCGGCCAGCCCCCTAACCTGGACACAGGCAGGCTCAGTGACACACAAGCACACTTTCTATATTTTTCTCTTTAGCACACACACTTTAGGGTGGAGTGGTGGCTCTGAGGCTAAGGATCTATGTTGGTATCCAGAAGGTTGGTGGTTCAAGTCCCTGTTACTGCCAAAGGAGATCCTACTCTGCTGGGCCCTTGAGCAAGACCCTTAATCTGCAATTGCTCCAGGAGTGCTGTACAATGGCTGGCCCCAAAGGGGTATGCGAAAACTAACAAATTCCTAATATGATAAATTGTATAAGATGAAATAAAGAAAAAAAAAAACACCAATTACTCAGTTTCTTTCTTCATCACCCCTACTATTTCACACAAGCTCTGTCCTCCACCTCATAACTCCGGCTCTCTGAATGGAGTCAGGCGTCCGCCTTATATTGTCCCATTAACTTCCAGCAGTACTCCCGAATGTGGCAGAAGTGCTGCATGGGCACCCGGAAGTAATTCAGGTGTCCATTCGGTCCCCCTAATCACCCCCTGTCTTTAAGTGGCTAACTATCTCTCACTCCTTCACCACCTAATAGCTAAAGTGTGGCAAGTGTACTAAAGAAAAAATGGCTGCTGTCACATCGTCCAGGTGGACGCTGCACATTGATGGGGTTTGAAAAGACTCACCACAGCCTATGTAAAATGCTTTGAGTAGCTAGAAAAGTGGTATATGATTGTAATTATTTTTTATGATTTTCTGCATCAACCAGTTCACCTCAGCTAGAAAAAACCCAACACACCCTCATAACTCAATGGCAAAATTATTGTTTATATTATTTAAAACTAGAAAAAAATAATTTTTCCTTGCATGGAATTTTGCAGAGCTTCCTTAGAATCTGACAAGATTTCATTAATGCGCTTTACAAATAGGATCGCTGAGCTTCTGCTTTTGTTTTTACTAATGGCTACTATGGCTTTAATTAATAAGTAGTGGAGGTACTCAGTGGGTCTCTTTTATGACTAATTAGCCCCCTTTTCTGGATGCTGGTGTGGGTTTTACATTTATATTTATTTGCTTAGCAGATACTTTTATCCAAAACAGCTTACAAAGGACATCAACATAATTGAGTGAACATCAGGCTGGGGACAGGACAGGGTTACAAAATTGATAACCAGAAGTGACGAGATCAGAATAAAATACAAGTGAGGTAACATTCCCATGTTATAAAAACCTAACAGCAGATAGACAGAAATTCACCAGACAAGAGAGTCTTCAGACACTTCTTCAGCACAGTGAGGGAGTCAGAATTTCAAATGGATGTGGGCAGCGTGTTACACCAACTAGGAGCCACACATGAAAATTCTGGACTGAGATTTGATGCCATGCAGCGGCAGCATCACCAGACACTGTTCAGCAGCAGACCTGAGTGGTCAAGAAGAATCACAGGACCCCTAGTCCTCAGAAGAATGCTTCATTATGTGTCAGAAACATTCTGTACTTTTTCCTTGTGATAATACAGCCTTTCACTCTCTGTGTGTCTATTGTATATAAACACACACACACACACAGAGCGTGTATGTTGTCACACACATGTGCATGGGAGATAACTTGAGAGCTTATCTAATGGCAATTCTACCCCGAGTCGAGGGTTGATTTAGAGACTGTTTTTGAACAAGCGAAGCAGGACAGGTTAGAAAAGTCAGCCTGAACAGCCCAACCAGTGAAGAGCTATTTATATAAAAAAATCAAATATTGAAAATCATCAATTAACAATTGATATTAAAGCAATACAAGCTGGCCTAACAGAAAAATCATCATTCAACAATGACAGATCCACAGAGCAAAAAATTTCTCAACCATTTGACAAATACTTTAGTGTAGCTTACAATTCAAATCTTAATTGTACTTATGTTACATGGCATCAATTAAATCTATCCATCCATTATCCAACCCGCTATATCCTAACTACAGGGTCACAGGGGAGTCAACACAGGAAACAAACCCCGGGCAGGGCGCCAGCCCACTGCTGGGCACACACACACACACACTAGGGACAATTTAGAATCGCCAAAGCACCTAACCTGCATGTCTTTGGACTGTGGGAGGAAACTGGAGTACCTGGAGGAAACCCACACAGACACAGGGAGAACATACAAACTCCACGCAGGGAGGATCCAGTAAGCGAACCCGGGTCTCCTAACTGCGAGGCAGCAGCACTACCCACTGCGCCACTGTGCCGCCCAGCATCAGTTAAATGCCCTTTTAAAATCTTGTAATGTTGATCTGCTAAAATTTTTGTTTGTCACAAATAAATAAATTTTAAGGGAAAAAAAATATATACCTGTATATCTGAGATATTAAAAATGTGTGATTTTTTAGCAATATCTCTGGATATAAGCATATGATTTAATACTAAAGTACTACAGCATATAAAACATGCATTTGTTTTAAAACAGTCTTATTTGTAAATACATTAATAAATCATATTTGCCCAAAAAAATATAACTAATCCCCATGTCTTTAGAATGTTGAAGGAAAACAAGGTGAGCACCAAAAGCCATATGGATGACATGCCAAACTTACACAGCTAGAGATCAGGGTAAGATCTCGATGCAGTCTCCTGGAGCATTGAGGCAGCAACATTACCTAAAGTGGTACTTCGTCACCTAAGGGACGATTTCATAAACTATTCTTTATACTGTGTATGCTGAATGAACATTAATTTGTGCTCTTCAGAATCCCCTACAGAGTGTGGTTGTCTGGGTTATTGACATGATTTTTGCGGGAGTGACCTCTTGGAGTCAGGCCTGGTTGTTTTCTTGTATTGTTTTTGCTCTGTGGTAGCTTTATTAAGAAAACTAAGTGACAAAATCCAAAGCTGTCCATTATTCAGAAACAATTCATCAATATTTTAGATTAGATTAGATTAATTTAATTAATCCCATAGGATAATTCAAGCAGAAGCTCAGAAAACAAGAAAACAAATTCAAAGGACATATCCAGTCAATCAATCAATACATAAAAAAATAAAAAGTATATTAGGTGGAAGCATTGAATTGAATTAATAGCATTACCTGTAGGCTGAAAAGACCCCCAGAGATGCATCTTTGCATATTACAGTGGAATGAGCCTGTGGCTAAACGTGCTCCTTGACAGCACTTCCTGGAGGGGATTTTTCATGATGACATCCTCTTTTCCACAACAGCTTCCAGTGTGTCCAGGGTTCATCCTGTGATGGAGCAGGCTTTCCTAATACATTTGTTCAAGCATTGTGCTTCTTTTGAGCTCGAGTTGCTTCCCCAGAGAACTGCAGCGTAGAACACCACACTGGCTACTATGGACTGGTAGAACATTTCCAGCAGCTCGCTGCACATATCAAAAGAACCGAATCTCCTTAGCAAGTGCAGTCTGCTCTGGCCCTTCTTGTACAACACAACTGTGTTTTCAGACCAGTCTAGTTTGTTTTTTATGTGAACCCCCAGGTCCTTGTAGCTTGCCGAATCTTCTGCCTGGATGGTCTCAGAGGTCTAACACCAGCTCTTTTGTCTTGCTGATGTTGAGTTGCAGCTGGTTGTCCCTGAACCACAAAACAAAGTCCTCCATGACTTTCCTATACTCTGACTCATCTCTATTATTAATGCAGCCTATGATGGACAAGTCATCTGAAAATTTCTGTAGATGGCAAGTGCTGGTATTGTGCTGGAAGTCTGATGTGTAGAGGGTGAACAGGAAGGGAGACAGGATGGTTCCCCGAGGGGCTTTAGTACTACACACTACCATGTCTGACACACAGTCTCTCAGCCTCACAAACTACACACTGTTGGTCAGGAAGTCCATGATCCATAATATTGTGGGAGCATCAAGATTCAAAGCCTTGTCCACTACAGTGTCACACACAACCACCAAATTGATGTGACAAGAATGAACACAAACTTAGAAAATGCCCATGGGTACACACCCGCCATTACCCTCATTTAAAAAAGGAAAACTGGTCTGCATACTGAAGGCATGCTGCTGATGTATGATCTATAGCTTATATTTCTCCCAATATTTTCTTTGGACTGTGGACCTCTGGTGTGGCCTATGAGATTTTAGTTGCTTAAGACAAAAGATGTGATGAACTAATGGAAGCCTTGCTAATTGGCACAGGTTGTGGCATAATCATGTTATTCTACATGCTTATATATTTTTGACTGACACACTACCTGCTTTACCTCCTAGTAGGATATTAATTAGGCATTAAAGGCTGTCTTCCTGTTTTGAGAATTTCTTTTGTATTTTTTAAATGTACAAATATATATTTAAAACAATGACACAAATGAATATACAATCATGATGTGATTATAGTATGTAAGCTAACTTTTCAGAATGAGCTTCAGTCCTGATGAGAAACAGAGGCTGGCTCTTTTTATGCAAACAGTTCATTAGTTTAGGCCAGTGGTTCCCAAACTCAGACTTGGGGACCCCCAGTGGCTGCAGGTTTTTGTTCCAACCAAATTCACAATAAGTGATAATAATTGAGAATAATTGATTTTATTTAGCAAGCTGGTCTTTTTTTCTCTTCTCTTAATCTGCATTCAGAAAAGCACAGCAGTATGATTTTTACATACATTACAAGACAATAAGAAATAGTTAAAAAAAAATTTTGCTATAGCTTTAAATGCTTAACTCTTTCTTGTTGTTTTCCTATTACTTTTCCCTTATTCTGTATAGCCTGCTCCCTTCATTGCTCCCTAATAGTGACAATTGACAACAAGCAAACAGACGCCCAGGTGAACAACACTAAATGATGAAAGGCTTCAACTGCTTTATCGTCAAACCCACAAATTAATCAATAAATGGAAAGGCAGAATAGAAATCAGTATGAACATAAATGAAAAGTAAAAAAAAGAAAACAGCCTGCTTAATTTTTATTAAAATGTATTAACACACTTACTTTTGTAGTTTTTTCATTGACTCCAACACACAGACACTTGGAGATAACAGCTCACTTAATTAGGCTAGGAGTCCAATCAAAAACAGAACCTGGATAGTACAAAAACCTGATGCCCCAGGGGGTCCCAAGGACCGAGTTTGAGAACCACTGGTTTAAGTAAAATTTCCTCAGTTAAACTGAATTCCCTACCTTTTGCATGTGCTGTGATGTGTTGAGGTTGGTCAGGTATTTTAAAACTGATCAAAGCGCGCTCCTTCACGTAGTACAAACGAAGCACCACTAGAGGGCAGCAATAGCCCACACTGCGCTCTCTGCCGGAGCGATTGAACGCTGGAGGTTAAAACGCACGACCAAGAATCCAAGAGAAACGAGATAAAGGAACACAACAAAGAACAGAAGTTTACGAGCATTTGCTTTAGTTTTAGTTTGTTGACTGCCTTGAGGTGTGTAACTCTCAAAGCTTAAGGTGAGTATCCATTCACCTAGCCATCCGTCTATTATTTTAAAACCGTTTATCTAGGGCTTAGTCACCACAGATCTTAGCAAGCATCGGGCACAAGGCAGGAGCAAGACCTGGACAGGGCGCCAATCCATTGCAGAATGAACACGCACACACACACACACAACACACAGTCACACAGACTAGGTATGATTTAGCAGGGACAATTCCCCAAACCTGCATGCCACTGGACTGTGGGTGGAAACGGAGCACATGAAGAACATACAAACTCTAGTTGCTGCTTTATTGATCTATAAGCATTAAGCATCAAGCATATAGTAGTCACATAAGTTAATGACATCATGAGTACAGTGAAATTATTATTTGCATGTCCAATAAACATGCAACTTTTTGTCACTTTTTAATGCAATGATAAATTAGAACATATTAAATATAAAACATATTAATTAATAAAAAGCACAAATCAGCTTACTTGAGATACTCGTACTCCTGTTTCTAAGCTCTCATTTTCTGAAACTTTGTGGAATAAAATCTTAACCCTGTTTACATCAGGGTATATGCACAATATTTTTTAAGCTAGTTATCTGGGCTTTAGAAGAAACATGAGTATTGGTAAGATACACGATAACAAGAAAGCCTTTTTAATTTTGCAAAACCTGATCGATATTTCGCAAGATGGCTACAACAGCACAGGTCTGGTTTGCTAACCCTTAGGTCTCGTTTATACTTCACACTCAGAACATATATGCGCCCGCATCATGTTATTCTACATGATGCGGGCGCATATATGCATTCCCAGCATTCATTTGATGCGTCCTCAGAGCAGGTCCTCAGAAATTAACGCGATACATGCGCGAGTTGCAGTACCAGCAAAAGGTCGGGGGGTGCAGTGTGCTAAAACTTGGAATGTGACGTCAGAGTCTCTGTTTACTATCTACATGTGACAGAAAGCCGCTTTGCGGATCCTATGAGATTAATTGTGCGGGCTTCGATGTTTGATGAATGGTTCAATGTGGTGAAGCAAAATGCCAACATACAGATGCATTCGTGGTACTTTTATATTCAGGCGTCGCATATTCCCGATCACAATGACACGATACATATTAAAAGTCTCACATACCGTCTTCCTTGCCTTCTTTTTTTCTATGGCTTCCTCCGGTCCTGACAGCAGCGGCAAACAGCAATAGATCGCAACACTGAGCACATTAAATGTATGATATTCCAACTTTTCACACATTTAGAATCCTTAGATTTATACTTGATATCACTTTCATGATGAAATGCATTAAATAATTTATGCTACATTTTACAGATAAATCGGTAATTTTGTTTAAATAATGAATATTGTTAATAATTACACACATGGGGGTGACCCGGTGGCGGAGCATTAGTGCTGCTGTCTTGCAGGGAGTCACGTCGCTGGCGTTCCCTGCCTGGAATTTACATGTTTTCCTGCTGGGTTTCCACAGTGGGCTACAGTTTCCTTCCAACGATATGCAGATTTGGTGATACTAAAATGACTAGAGAGTATGTGAGTGCTTGTATTCACCTTGCGATGAGCTGATGCCTCGTCCAGGGATTGTTTCTGCCTCGTGCCCAATGCTAGCTGAAATGGGCACATCCCTGGATTGATGGATTTAATCATTAAACATCTTTTTCAGATATATTGCGGTAAGGTGTAAACGGAATTTAATGGATGTTCCAGGCAATTCACAACACAGCAAAGCTGAACCTGTTCTCACCGTGATATCTCGCACTGCCACCTGGTGGATTCCTCCAGATTTACGTAAAGTACGTGCGCAAGTATAAACAGTACAACTATTGCATAGCAGGAATGTCCGCTGCAACATCTGTCGCGTCTCGTGAAGTATAACCCCGGCCTTATGAGGGCATTCTAGACCTTTATGGGCCCCAGGGTGTCAAAAATCAAAACCACACCTCGTTACCCCTACTGGAGACACCTTCTAGGCACACACATAATGAATATCACAGAAGTCAATAATACATCAGGTATGGGGATTGATTCTGAAAAAAATTCAAAACTTTACATCACGTTGTCACACACATGCGAGTAGGAGTCAACTAGAAGGTTTGATTAATGTCAATTCCACATCCAACCGGGGGCAACGGGGTGCATTAACTGTCTCTCTCATTCCTTGCAGACCATTCTCGGGAAATCCCCACAGGTTTTTCCGGTGCCCCTGATGACGCCACTTCCAGTCACACCTCTGTCGACATCACTTCCTACGCTGCCCTTTAAAGCCACCATTTTGTCTTTCTTCAACAGTTCTGTTTTGGATTCAGTCAAGTGAACAACTCTCTAACCTTTAAAATACCTTTTTGTAGCCAAAGGACATTAAATGGTTGGCTGCCCCAAACCTTTATTATGTCTAAGTGTCGTTCTTGTCACAACGTCAACTTCCACTTCCTCTTTTGTTCATTTCTGTATTGCAGTGAATGAAACAAACTGATGAGTGCAACATCACGTCTTTGGGCAATCAACTCTCTCTTGATAGCACAGTTACTGAGCATTAATTAAACTTCTTTAACAGGCCTATGGCAATTTGTGGCAAAAGGAAATATTTGGGGGTCACATATCTGCACAAAATAAAAGAGTGGCAAAGGGAGCCTTCACTCAGGTTTGGAGTTTTTTGGGGTGTCTTGTCTTCTACAGTGGCCTTGCTTTCTACCACAGACATGTTCACGTTTCTTTCGGTGTTTTGAGACTCCACAGAATGGAACTAGAAACCGCAACATCAGCCCACTTCTGGCTATCTGTAATGTCACGTTATTGGTCTCTACTGCAGTTTTTACGGCTCGTTCAAATTTTTGTTTATTTTTTTGTTGAAATGTTAGCCATAGTTTTCAGCAAACCAACTTTTTTTCTCCATTTATTTTTTTTCCCTTTGCTGCACCACTAGGTTCTATCTTTTCAATTTTTCATTCTTTTTTTCAGCATGTTAACACAACAAATATTCACAATCTCATAAAAGTGACCTATAAGACACCTGCTCTGATCAAGCCCAACCCATATCAACCAATCAGGACTCATATTTATTTTTACCAAAAGCTTCTTATTTTGGTCTGATTGGACAGGTTTATAATCACAAAGGTCAAAGTGAGGTAGATGTGTGTGCAGATTAGTGGATTGCTTTGAATGTTGATGAAAACTTGGACTGTTCCTGTTATGTGACATTTTTATTTCTCTCACCCCTGTGTAGGGCCCTTTGTGTGCAGGATCTCAAGATATGCACCTCATGGTACATCCTGCCATGTTCCCCCCATTCCATTATTTTGTTAAATTCCACCAATGCTTCAGTATTAGGACACACATAGAGGCAGCTTACCAAGCTCTGTGAAATACTTACCATTGATGCCATACAAAAACACAGTAATATAAATATTATAAATGCAACAGCCTTTATATTAAAAACAACACCACACACAGTAACTGTAAATTTCAAATATAAATATGTAGACAATCTCAGCTCTTTAATTCCTGTCTCTCTGTAATAAAACTACTAAATAATCCTCATTTATGCTCAAACACATGGATGCAAACACCACTTTACGATGCCCCTGACTCTTTATCTTATCCCATTGCTCCCCCTTACTCAGCTTTTGGAATCTTCTATAGCACCGGGCGCCAGATCATAAAAACTTTGCCTTAAGTAGGCCTAATGGACGTCACCCTTCCTCCACAGTAGACTGGCCGGTGTTTGACCTTTGCCACATTCCTCATCCTCCTCTACACTTACACTAGATAATTATCCAAATTCAGAATTTCCAACCCACAGGAAAATTTGACTGTTCAAAGGCTGATCTTTTATGGCTCCTGAGACTCTAAAATGATTCTCATTTACTGTATGTTTCATTTACAAATCATCTTCGTCACAGATGTTTCTCCTAAAATTCCATGGAGAAATAGCTTTAGACAAAAAGGAGACATGATATACAATTGAGGTAAAAGGACACAAAACTGAGAACTTGATTTGAAAAGTATGTTGCATTCTGTGAAATTTTTTTCTAGTCTTAATATTTTTTACTTATTATTAAGGTAACTTACAACATCTGAGATACCGTTGGTTAAATTTATTTTGTTTTTGCAATTGGAGCACAGGCAGAAGAAGTGACTGGCTCAGGGCCACGTGGTGTCAGTAGTGGAATTTGAATCCACAAACTCTTGGGTCTTGAAGTCCAAAGTCCTAACCACTATGCCACACCACCTGCCTTTTCATTGAGAATGAGCATGATATAATTAGAGCACAGCAACATAAGTTAGAGAAACTAATGGTATTATTCAGAAGCAAGACTACAGTTTTGTAATCGTAGTAGAGTGTTTTATTACCACAAACAACTGTCCATACATTTCATCATTTGTTACTAAACATGCAATGCAAATACTTTCAAATTGTAAATTAAATGTCAATATCTGGGCCCTTTGTGTGACTTTGCTGAGATCTCTTCTGAAACTCAAGAGGAGATACTTGTTAGGTGTTATTTATCAGAAGAAAAATTCGTGAAGCATGAGACAAAAGAACATGCCTCCGTTTTTCTTTCTGATCTCATTGTTGTCTGGAGGATACCAAAAAGATATTAAGGAGATCTCTTTTTTGATTTTTCATTCCTATAGGAACTCATATAAGTCATTTTCTCAAAATCATTAAACTCAAAACCTTAATATTTATTATATTGTTCCCCATTCCTTGGTGTTGTGTCTTCTTTTTGGATTCAGAAAGTTTTCAGACCCCTTCACTTCTGGCGCACTGTATTGTGTTGTAGATTTAATTTTAAAAGGATAAAAAGGTAATTTTTGTCCATCATTTCACACTCAATAACCCATTATGACAAAGTGACAACATGATTTCAGAATGGTTTGCAAATTTATATAATATATATACATATAAATATTCATACCGTTTGCTGTGGCACTCCACATTGTGGTCAGGTGCATCTTGTTCCTTTAACTCTCCTTGAGATGTCTCTAGAACTTGACTGGAGTCCACCAGAGACAAGCAGAATTGATTGGACAGTTCAGAAAGACACACACTTGTCTATAAAAGGTCCACAATTCACACTGCATGTCAGGATAAAGTTCATGTAAGTTTCTGTAGACCTCCATGCTCAAAATGTGATGAGACATAGATCAGGGCAAGGGTATGAAACCAATTCTAAGGCTTTGGGCATTCCTAGGAGCACAGTGGCCTAAATAATTATGAAATAGAAGAAGTTTGAAACCACCAGGACTCTTCCCAGAGCTGGCCTTCTGGCCAGACTAAATAATGGGCAAGAAGGACCTTGGTCAGAGAGGGAACCAAGAACTCCATGATCACTCTAACAGAGTTTCAAAAGCCATGTTCTGAGATGGGAGATCTTTTTGGAAAGAGAACCATCTCACCAGCACTTCATTAATAAAGTATTTATGGAATATTGGCTAGACGGAAGCCACTCTTGAGTAAAAGGCATTTAAACACCTCTGAGAGCTTGAAGACAAAGATTCTCTGGTTTGATGAGACAAAAATGGAACTCTTGCGGTAGAAATCTAAGCACTGTGTCTAAGGAAAACCAGGCACTGCTCATCACCTCTCTAATTCCATCCTTACAGTGGCCACATCATGCTATGGGGAGGCTTCTAATCGGCAAGAACAGGGAGACTGGTCAAAATTGAGGAAAGGACGAATGCAGACAAATACTGAAAGGTCTGTGAGGAAAACCTGCTCCAGAGTGCACAAGACCTAAGATCTGGGCGACAGTTCACCTTTCAGTACAACAATGACCTAAAGCATACAGCTAAGACAATTCTGGAGTTGCTTCGAGACAAGGCTCTGACTGTCCTAGAGTAGCCTACCCAGCGCCCCGATTTAAATCCCATAGAACATACAAGGTAGATGACAAAGACACTTCCTATCCAATCATAGGGAGATTGGCAGGATCTGCCAAGAAGAATGTGGTATACTGTGTAAATTGTCTTCATGACTGTCCCTGAGGGAAAGATTAAAATATCTATCTATCTATCTATCTATCTATCTATCTATCTATCTATCTAT
>JANRMT010062791.1:141149606-141172777 GCA_026402145.1 Polypterus bichir lapradei
TCTATCTATCTATCTATCTATCTATCTATCTATCTATCTATCTATCTGTCTGTCTGTCTGTATGTCGGTCTGTCTGTCTGTCATTCATTTTCGGACTTTGGGTCTTCATGCTTTCTGTTGAGGAAGAGAGAAAGGCATTAATATGCTGTTCTGAACTCCCATCCTGCGTCTTTTTACACTCTGCCGGGTCTATTGGCTGCCCCATAATTGCGCGTGTGTGACACTATCTATCTATCTATCTATCTATCTATCTATCTATCTATCTATCTATCTATCTATCTATCTATCTATCTAAATTCCAGGGGTGTAAAGCTTGTACAGATTTACCCAAAAAGACCCGAGGCTGTAATTCCTGCCAAAGGGGCTTCTTCAAATTACTGAATTAAGAGTTTGAACATTGTAGTGACCAGAAATGTTCAAGGTCTTAGTTCAGCTGTGCTTATGTTCTGGTTGACTTTCACCCGTGTTTGGGTTATGTTGGTTGTCATGTCTAGTAGATGAGTGTGTTAGCTGATTGCTCACACGTTTGCTGTATGGACACGTGGTAAAAGCGCTCTGTACTTTGAGCTGGAGCAATGACCTGTTAAGCAGCATCTGTCCAACTACAATGATTAGGCAATGCTGAAAGATTTTGGATTCTACTCAATAATTTATTATTGGCTTCCTGAAATTGTTTTTACTTTGGCATTAAAGGCTATTGAGTGTAGAGATGAGAGAAATTAATCAACTTAAAGTTAAATCTACAACACAATAAATTGTGCAGAAAGTGAAGGGATCGAGTACTTTCTGAATCCACTGTACATCTTCTTTTTTCTTGTATTATATTTAGCACCTTTTTCCTCTTCACACGTATCCCAATCCCAGCATTAAACTACCAAATTTTACTCAAAAAGGGGCTTGGAGTTATCTATTTTCTTTTTTTCTGTTCCAATTAAGTAAGTAAAATATAAGATAAAACTGTGTTAAGTAATTCTGCATTCCTTTTAATGAATAGCTAAATAGTATTTGCTTTTAGTAGGCATTCTGCTAAAGGGGCATACTGGGCATGAGGGGGCAGTAAAAGTAATTGAAATTAATTTTATTGCCAGGCAGTTGCTAGGAATTTCTCTTGGTGTTACATTCATACACATAACAAAAGTAAATACAATTAACAGCACAACATGCAATACACAACAGCATCCTAACATTATATACAGTCATAGGGTATAATAATATATTGCACAAAAGCACAAATATATATTATAAACCAGGCACAAAGCAGGATTGCACCCATGCCTGTTAATATACTGTACCATTATCATGTAAACCTTTTCACAGTCAAAATAATTTTAAGATCAGGAGCAAATGGACATGAGTCAGAAACTATGTGTTGTGACCTCTCCTTCTAATTCCTCCCATACAAGCCTTGTCCACCTCCTCCCTAATGCAGCTCCTCGACTGATGTGAGGCGGCTTGTTTTATACTAGATGTGAGAGTACTTCTAGGTCATGCAGTTCCATAATGAAGGGAGGTCTTCTCTTGGTAGTGCCCTCCAACAGCACCCAATGACCCTGACAGGGCTGCACTTCTGGATTATGAATTGCATGCATCCCTATGGGTATCTAAACTGTGACCATGCCAGAGAATAATGGCCTCCTATTGTACTGGGGAATGCTCTGTCCCTGGCACACAGACTTCCCCTCTCCATCCATTATTCATTCTCTTCAACTGGAATAAGAATTAGGAACCATCCCAGCCCAGGTTGCACCTTCTTCCATGTGGTCCATCTATTGTTGCTTGATGGCCAGGTAAAGTATCACTCTCTGTCCCAGTTGGGATGCCAGTCCATCCATTATGGCATTCACAGTGTCTAGTACTTCTTGCTTATACTGACTAGTAATGTTTCTGTGATGGTAAGAACTGAAGGAGTGAATGTTTTCATAAATTAAAATTCCAGCACATATTTGTAACCATAATTTATACAGTTACTCAGTTGAGTGCATTTCCAGACGTAAAATGCTTTCTGCTGACTGAAGGAAACGTTTCCATTTATTGGAGTCGCCCCAATCTGGGCGGGGCTGTAAGAAGGGGCGTGGTCGCCCAGAGAACCCTGAGATAAAGGCACTGCAGCTCCCATGGGCCTGGAAAGGCGGGATGGGTTACACTCGTGTTATTTCAAACGCAGCTGCTAAACTCCATTGATCAGTGTGCCTGGTTTTCGGCGACCACCGGGTGTGGACCCTGGACAAGGGGTCGAATTATGGAGCCAGGGAAAAATGTGACAGACTGCTATATCACGCAGTTGTAGAGAAAGTGAGGATGCTTTCAGTGACAGCTCGATAAAACTGAACCGGCACTAGATTGGGATAGGCTGCATTTTTTAAGTTGGAAGAGAAAAAACACACGCTGCTGAGCTTGTTTGGTAACAGAGGTTTTGTGTTTTCTCCCGGTTTAAACTGTGTATGGCTGTAAGTAATGAGATAATATAAAATGATCAAGCCTAATCAATATGAAAGTTGATAAATAAAGCGTTTTTTAATAAAGAAAAAAAACGTGTCAACTGCTTGCCGTACAGTGTATTCTGCAGATGTCCTGATCAAAAATGGCTGGCAGGGCTGTGTATCGTTTAGCGTTGCGGCTTCGCGGGTCCTGTGGCCTATCGTTGTCTGTGGGGAGACGTCTACGTGGATATGCGTCCCACTTCACTAAAGACGTTAGGTGATTCTAAATCGTCCGAGCTCTTGAGTGGGCCCTGCAGTTTCCTGTGCTCCACACCACTAACCTTGAAATGGATGGAGTGCGATGTGGCAGCTTTCTGTAAATTTTTAAGACATACACTTAGTGACATGTTGCTTTTCCCCATCACTATACTTCCTGTTATCCTCGCCTTTTCATTTGTGTTGTTTCGAAGGTGTGATGCTGCGAGCGATTTATAGATGAGTGGATTCATTTTTTTCGTAATTAGCAGTTACGCAGTTAGAAGCCGAGACGAGCGTCCGGCAGCGTCAGAGTGGAGATGGGAAAATATCTCATATTAAAAGAGATCTGTATTTTTTTTCTTTGACTGTTTCTTAACCCAAACACGTCAAAACAATTAAATCCTCAGATTGTCCTGATGCAGGACTCGTCTGGCAGGTTCCGTTTACCTCCCACTACCTCACACACCCATTATCACTATTTTCAGTGAAGGTGCCATCACCTGCGCTGCCAGATGTGCCATAACGGCAACAGTGTAAGGGATTCTTTCAAGTGAGGTGATGCATGCCATTTTGGCTCATGTATGTCCTCTGGTGGTAATCAGCAGCACTTCAATTAGAAGCGATGCTGTGTTACACTACATGGAATCTTGTAATCATATAAACATAGTGAGGTGGTGGTGTCAAGGGGACCACCAAGACGGCACAAGGTATAAAACAACCGAGGAAATTATAAAAAAAAAAAAAAAAAAACAGAACAGGAAATAAATAATAATAATTAAAAGGATGGATTTTGTCACTATATTATTAGCCATTTTAAAAAATGAAATATATCAAAATGGAAAAGATTTAAACTTTGTAAGGTTTACACAGAAAAAATGGGGGTTATTTAAAAAAAACAACATGCTGAAATGAAAATCATGGAACCCTACTCTTGTACTTAACAAAATAAATCAACTAAACTACTGTATAATCAAATGCTAATCATATATCTGAAAGTGATGGATGATCAGATGTTATTCTGCTTTTATATTTTGATCTCACAATTTAAAAAAATCCCTCCGTTTCTGCTGAGGAATTTGCTCAGACCAGGGTATCACTGCCTCTCTCAGCAGCTGTCCTATCTGCGGCGAGGTTGCATATTTAATACCATTCAGCTAGCGGTCAGTCTCGCTGCTGCCTTCTAATGTGGCTGACTGTGCAACAGTAAGCATTTCTCTCAGCTTTGCTTCACGTGTTGCTGATTACTCTGTTTCTTGTATCACAGCATTTTTTTGGATGGATTGTGGGAACGGAACTATATAAAAATGATCATAGCAGCACAAAGAGAAGCTGTGTTTTCAGCACCAGAAACATAATTCTAATAATCATGCACTTAATGCAAATTTATGTTGTCCTTTTCAAAGGGGGCATCACATTTAAATGTAAGGTCTATGAAAATGGTGGCTTGGGTGACACAGTATGCATTCTACCTTTGTACATGCGTTATTATTATTATTATTATTATTATTATTATTATTATTCAGTGTTTGCTTCCTCTCACATGATGCCTTTGCAATTTTAGCTGGTAAATCCAGGCTACAACAAGAAGCCAAAGTGATTTACCCTAACACCTTTCTAAGGATGTGTGCAGTGCCCATAAGTGTGATCTGTTGCACTTCACTAGCTGATGGATGGCCTGGGAGCATCTTCAAGTTTTATCATGATCTTTCTTTAATGTACCTAATGCTCCAACTATAACTGGCACAGTTCTAGTTTTACAGTTCCACATCCTGCTAATCTCGATTTCCAAATCCTTGTATTTACTGATCTTCTCAGTTTCTTTTAACATGATGTTCAAGTCATCTGGGATGGCTATATCAATCAACAGTCAGGTTCTCTCTTTCTTATTATGCAGCACAATATCAGGACGATTCGCTATCTGTTGTTATTTCGAAATCCCACATGGTGGTGATATCATTGATGTTCACAGCCTTTTCTGGCTGGTGTTCGTAATACTTGTCTGGCACTTGTACCCCTAGACTCTTGCACATAGTCCAGTGTACATAACTGACTACTTTATTATGTCTCTGTGTATATTCAGTAGGTGCAAGTGTTATACAGCCGCAACAATATGACCAGTATGCACTTCTGCCTTATTATTATTACAGTATTATTATTATTATTATAACTGGACAATGAAGACCCACCACTGTAACCCCCCACACCCCCATACACACACACACTCAAAGTTATCTTTACTAAAGGTCCCTGTGCTGTTGTAATTTTAAACAGACACTCTCAAACCCACTTAATCCAATTCAAGCTAGCAGTACTGGATTCAAGGCAGGGGACAGCCCTGAATAGGGTGCCAGGCCATCGTAGGACTCGCTCATATGGGGCCCTTTTAGGATCACACATTAAACTAACATGTACAACCTTGACAATATGGTTGGTTAAACTGGAGGTCACAGAGAGAAACCCATACAGAAATGGAGAAAAGATGCAAACTACAGTATACATGGAGATTCAAGCCTAGAATCTGGATCCATGAGGTAGCGGTTCTCACGAATGCACGTCTGACGACCACCTTGCAGATTCTGTTCAGGTATGTGGTACCACCCCGGAGTGAGAGGGGGTGCTGTTGCTAAATGTCTGGGCTCTTTCCTCTGCAGTTTTGAGAAGACGTCCCAGGAAACCGACTATTTCCCATCCTCTATGTCAGCCCTGCCCCTTCCAGTCCAGAGCATATAAAACCTGCCATCCCTGGAAGGAGGCATCTCACTTGTGACCCAAGCTCTCTTCAGAATGGAGCTCTGAGTTAGAACCTTCCCTTTTGTTGCAAGCTATATTTTGTGCATTGATACCCCCATGTGCCCATTTATTTCCTTGATGCTATATTTTGCAGTTAAATGGGGTGGCCTGGCTGGCACCCAACGATTTTTGGCACTCTAAAAATCACTCTGCTCCACACAGTGCTTCAATAACAAAATAAGATGAATAAAACAGGACGGTTTTGATCCATGTATAATTTTGCAAAACTGATATTAAAATTAGTTTTGCTGGTGATTTCTCAATTGAGAAATACAAAACTCACTAATACGTTTTTTGTGGAGTATTGCAGGTGGTAGAAAGCTAGGAATATTGCTCCCTATTTGTGTTAACCTGTTTTCTTATCCACATGTAATCTGTAGAATACTTCTCAAATCAATGCTATTTATGCCTCTCATTTACATGAAAGTCCCAAAAAAGCTTTAGAAGAAGAAGTTCACATCACCTTGGAGAAGTGCAATGCGTTTTTAGAAAATGGTGCACATTTTTCACACAAAGACACACAAAACACCCCATAGTGCACATTACTTTGTTTTATCCGCAGAACAATTCATTCAATTCAACATCACTCTTACTCTAACTTCCGGTTGACTTTAACCAAACAAATCCTCTTTGCTGTTTGTTGATATCAGTAGGAGTAACTGAGGATATTCACTCTCTGAGTTTCTTTGCTGCTTGATCTGTCTTTAGAATTGGATTTGCCAAAATTGTCATCGTAGTTGGCAAAGTGGAGATTGCACTAACCGAAACACGCCAGCAGCTCAAGGAAATGGCTACACGTGGTGATTTTTTTTTTCACTGGAGATCTTTATTTGTATACTAAATTACAAGCAGAGAAACACAGAATTAATGCATGTAACTTGTTCAAGACAGGACTAAAAGCCTTGCTTCTTGTGTCAGTTGTAAAGTGAAACAACAAGTTTCGATGTAAATTCAATTTCACATGAATCGTTTCACTCTTCACTATTCTCAGGGACTTCTTGTCTCATTCTTCTCCTTCTGATTATTTCATATCTCCTACACTTGTGTTGCTCCTCTGACACACTTTCTTAAAACAGTCTCCAAAAACTCTATGTGGGGCCATTTTATGGATGTCTCCCACTTTGGAGCTCCGCCCCCCCTTTGACAGGTCACAGACATTACCTAAGTGGGTCCAAGCAGATCCAAGTAATTTAATATCATTTATCTCCCTCCATGAATTTTATGTGCAAATCCCAATTAATATTTCCACCATGCTAAGACCGTTTAAAATATTTGTAGATTCTGACAACATGGAGTATCAGGTACAAAGCAGGAACCGCCTTAGTGGGTCTCCTAAAAGGTACACACTCCCAGTTACTTACTTGCATTTTTCCTTCCCACCTTATACTATTTCCTAGTCATAGGAAGCCATTATGGCAGCAGCAGGTTTCAGCGCTGAACAGGCTGCCAGGTCATTGAAGAGAACAGCCCAATTTAGAGTTGGCCCACATGCTTTTGAGATTTGAGAAGAAAGTGGAGAAAACCTGAATGGACCCTGAGAAGATATGCTAATACCTCAGAAGCTGCTCACAACTGAGAATAAGTGCGTCCACACAGGGCTGATGAGGAGGTATGTCAGGCACGCAGAGTGGTTGAGGTTGGCTGATGGGCTATCATTGTGAACTTACTCTTTTGAGTTAGTTGTCGACCAGAGGGCATGTGTTTGCCTTTAAAATGAGGGGAATGTTGGATTCCATAGAAAAAAACAAGTGATGTGAACTGCAGAATCAGCAAGCTTATAGTACTGATGACGTTGCATATTTAATTTGATAGTCACTACATAAGGATTGTTTGCTGTCTGGACAGAGAAAACAGTCACTTAATAGACATCAATTTATGGATCATAACATTTACCTGAGACTGCCAAGTAGGTTTACACCACTGGGTCAGCAGCCAACCCATCAAGGCTTCAAATAAGTAGACATACAGTAGGAGGGAGAGTCTGTGTGCATCCATGCTCAGGACTGCAGAATTTCCTGAAAGTCTTAATGATTTATTTCTGTTCATCCTCGGAGAGATCTGCACTGGCAATAGGAAGGTTGCCAGTTCGAATCCCGTAAATGCCAAAAGGAACTCTGCTCTGTTGGGCCCTTGAGCAATGCTCTTAACCTGCAGTTGCTCCATCCTGGGTATGACGTTAATCTGCATCCATCCCTGCATGTAGGCCTTCCAAACTGCAGGGAAAAACTTGGGGGTTGGTAGCAGAATTGGCACTCCAGCCACCATAAAAAACCTCACATTGGTTCCACTCCATCTGAACTAGTGTGGTGCTGAGGTGTCACCCGTTGCATGGCTGCACTCGGGTCCTAATCTGGATCCTGGGTTGGTTTGTCATGTGTTGGGTGCGGCAATACGCTGTATCAGCGCATGCTTCTAACTTGTCTCTCTCAGAGAGTTTAACTTATCTTGGCAGTTCTGGGTACACGTGTGTTAATGTGGACTCCTAGTGGTGTAGTGGTTAGAACCGTTACCTCAAGGATCCAGTTTCCTAGTTTCAAATGCCTGGTCATTATCTCTATGGACTCAGGGTGCTCTCCCTGTGTGGATTTCTCCAGGTACTTCAGTTCCCCCCCAGCATCCCAAAGATGTTAAGGTTAGGTTTATTGGTGGTACTAAATTGGTCACATGGACCCTCTGATGGTCTTGTAGCCTGTTCAAGGAAGTTTCCTGTTTTGTGCCCATTGATGTTGGGGTAAAATTGGATCAAGTGAGATGGAGAAAACTAGATTATAAAAAACTAGATTCATTTTGAGAAATTGCACATGCACTGAGAATCCTGTCAATAGCAACTCAGATCATGCAATCTTTCTAAATGTTTAATCTCTCCATTTGTCTTCTCTCTGTTCACAGGACCACCTGATTTCATTACAACAGTGACCCACAAGCTGTGAGATGCATGAACATACCTTCATGATTTTAAAAGTCTTGTACACTGATTTAATGAACATGAATAGGTGTGTTTTTTCTTGAAAACTGAAGGGCTTTTAATTTTGAATTGTGTGCATTGTTATTTAATTTATTTAAGCTTCACCAAATCAAGTTGCACGCAAACGACATTTTTTTATAGCAGTGAAGTAAAATAATGGCCACCTTCTGTATCCTCTCAGGCCTTTCACTCTATTCCCGACTTCTATTGCCCTGCAAATCTTAGCCATTTACTCCATTAACGAAACATCATACACTCCACTTCAGAAACTTCCTCTGCTGTTCTTTTTCCGGTTTTCTGTGGTGGCGATCTGCGCCACCACCACCACCTGATAAAAGCACCGTGCAGTCCCTACAATGATGGATTAAAGGCCAGATATCCACATGACCAACATCATCTCTTCCACATGAAGCCTGAAAACCATGAGGACTGATTTAGATAATTTATGTTAGGTAGAATGTCTGGTGGGGACTGGGTGGTCTTGTGGCCTTGGAACCCCTGCAGATTTTCTTTGTTTTTTTTTTCTCCAGCCCTCTGGAGTTTTTTTTTTTTGTTTGTTTTTCCTGTCCTCCCTGGCCGTCATACTTTATTTTTATTCAATGTTAATTAGTATTGCCTAATTTTATTTTTATGTTTTGTTTTTTTTTTTGACTTCCTTCATCCTATAAAGCAATTTGAGCTACATCTTTTGTATGAAAATGTGCTATATAAATAAATGTTGTTGTTGTTGTTAAATCTCCGAATGTTTGTGTGTCTAGCTTTTCCATATTTTTTTCAGTACAGAATTATCATTTATTCAATTCAAATTATTTCTTACAGTGCTTTTCACTGAATGCAAGAGCTGAGTGCCGTGACAAGTTCTCGGGTAAAGTGCAATTGCAAACTTTACTAATTCCGTAATGAGTACATAAAGACACCAAGCAGTTTAAAACTGATTAAGATAAATGGAGCCCAGTACTATCTGTTCATTAATTAATTGTTGAACTATCCTTTATCTGTTTTTTTCTTTTACAGATTAATGCCAATGTAGCCCTTCTTGATTTTCCATGTGAGGCTAACATGAACTTTTCTTCAAGATAAAGCACAAGAAATGAAAAGGAATCATCAATTATGTTGTGTTTTCTTTGACATTAGTGGTTTTAATATAGGCAGTGAACTAACATTAAATGAAACAGTAACTAAATCAGCATGTACTGTATAATAACATTTACAGTTAGGTGAACAAGTATTTGAACAGTGACACAATTTTCATACACAATGGATTTGAAATAAAGAAATCATTACATGATTGAAGTGTAGACTTTCAGCATTAAGTCAAATGGCTTATCAAAAATATCATATGAGCCGTTCAGGAATGACATCCATTTTTATGCATGGTCCCCTCATTTTCAGGGGGTCAAAAGTATTTGGACAATTGACCGACAAGCTCTTCCATTGCCATGTAGGCGCAGGTCCCTCATTATTTCATTAACTATTAAGCAGGTAGATGGTCTGCAATTGATACCAAGTGTGGACATTGCTTTTGGAAGCTGCCACTGTGAACTCTCCATATGAGGTCTAAAGAGCTGTCCATTCAAGTAAAAACCGGCCATCATTAGGCCGAGAAAACAAAACAAAGCCTTTAGAGAGATAGCAGAAACACGAGGATTGGTTAAATTAACTATCTGGTACATTCTTAAAAGGAAGAACTCAGCAATACCAGAAGGCCTGGACAACCATGGAAAACAACTGTGCTGGATGATCACAGAATTCTTTTCTTGACAACGTATAACCCCTTTCGCAACATTTAGCCAAAACAAGAACGCTCACCGGGAGGTAGACCTGCCAAAGTCTACAATCAAGAGAAGACATCGTCAAAGTAAAGACAAAGTGCAAACCACTGGTAAGCCTCAAGCATAGGAAGGACAGATTAGACTTTACCAGAAAATATTTTTAAAAATCCAGTCTAGTTTTGGAGCAGTTTTCTTAGCAAATTAAACTAAGATCTATATGTACGAGAATGATGGATAGGGAAGAGTATGGAGAAGAGAAGGAATGGCTCATGATCCGATGAATACCACATCATCTGTGAAACATGGTGGAGGCAGTGTTATGGCATAATCATGCATGACTACCAATGGAGGTCAGTCACTAATGTTTATTGAAGATATGACTGCTGGCAGAAGTAGAAGGATGTGTACAGGGCTATACTATCTGGTCAGATTCAGACAAATGCTGCAAAACTGATAGGATGATGCTTCACAGTAAAGATTGACAAACAGCCAAAACATACTGAGAAAGCAACCCAAGTGCTTTTCAACACAATGTAGTGGAATATTCTTCAATGGCCAGCTTGATCAATTGACCTCAACCCAATTGGACATGCATTTCCCTTGCTGAAAGAAAAACTGATAGCAGAAAGTTGAACGAACAAGCAGCAACTCAAGAAAAGGCCTGGTAAAGTATCCCTAGACTGCAAAGCCAGCACTTAGAGGTGACCATGGGTTCAGACTTACAGCAGTCATTGACTGTAAAGGGTTTTCAAGTAAATATTGAAAATGATCGTTACATTCATGATTATGTTAGTCTGTCCAAATACTTTTGAGCTTCTGAAAATAAGGGGACAATGAATAAAAATGGCTGTCTTTTCTAAATGGTTCATGTTTTTGTTAAACCCATTGAATTTAAAACTGTAAGTTTACACTTCAATCACATCTTGATTGCTACATTTCAAATCCATTGTGGTGGCTCACAGAACCAAAATTATGAAAATGTTATCACTGTCCAAATACTTATGGACCTATCTGTATTTTAATAGAATGTCTTTCTGAAACGAACACCTGCAGAACTTTGTAGCACACCACAACACTACAGTCATTTACATATATCTGTTGTCACCAGGTCTATTGGCCATCCCCCCAGAACTGGACACTAAGCAAAAACCAACTGTGGACAAGATGCCAGTCCATGTCAGGGCACACTAACTCATACAGACACAATTCAAAGTCTCCATTTTAACTAGTTAATATGGGAACACAGGCAGGTTAAGTGACTTAACACACTTGCTTTGGTCATCCTTAAAGGATCAGTGATCGCTTGCTCATCTACCAGAGACCAGAGCAATTTGGTTTTATGCCTAAGAAGTCTACCATTAACTGCGTCCTGGCACTGAGAGTTCTCATTGAGAACAAACATGAATATCAGCAGAGTTTCTTTGCAGTCTTTGACAATTTTCATAAAGTGTTCGATTCAGTTGATCGAGCTGCCCTGTGGAACATCTTGAGACTTCGTTGGACACCCCCGCAGTTGCTGGATATCATGGCTGGCCTGCACACTGGTACTGTGAGTGCTTTGCAGAGTGGAGGCAGAATACCTGCGTTTTTCCCAGTTGTTTCTTTGGTTATCAGAGATGTATTTTTGCTTCAACCCTGTTCAAGGTTTGCATGGACTGTGTATTAGGCAGGGTCGTGGAGTCCAGTAGCTGTGGGGCATTTGTTGGTGAAGAAAGATTCACTGATCTTGACTTTGCCGATGATGCTGTGATCTTCACAGTGTCAATGGAGGCTCTGAACAGGGCTCTCGAGAGACTGAGCAGGGAGTCAGAGTCTCTGCGCTTGCAAGTGCCCTGGATAATAACTAAGATCCAGTCCTTTAATGACCTCTTAAGCACAACCATCACCAGTGTGTCTGTCTGTGGAGTGTCAACTTCGTTGAGAGGTTTTACTTACCTTGACTCTTTCTATGAAGTCAGTAGACGGATTGGGAGAGCATGGGGGGGTCATAAGATTACTGAAAATATCTTTGGAAAAAGTACAAAGGTCTAAGTATTTAGAGTCCTGGTGCTTTCTGTTTTGCTATATCCTTGGGTACCACTAGTTTGACTTTGTGTCAAATGAGCGGTTGCTCAAGGAGTCCTGAATGAGGCACATTACCTGCATTGTGAGGGAGCATCAGTAGCGCAATTCCATGAGGGTGACCCGGCTCGCAGGATCCTCATTGCTGTGGTCCCAAGCGGCTGGACTACACCAAGTGGACACCCACATAACACCTGCCTGTGGCAGATAGATGGTAGGACTGGACCATGTGTCTGCACTGGGGGATCCTGAGCTGTATTGTCATGTGGTGGGTGCAGCAATGCATTGTACCATTGCGTGCTCCCCAAACTGACCTAACCTGACATGTCCAGCCCATAACCAGCACAACATTAAGTTGTGATTTTTGAGCCTTAAAATATTGCAGGCCAGGATTTTATAAGTTGCAATGTAAAAGAAGAATTATATCTCATTAAAAAATCTCCTGGCCTAGTAGACTTTCTCTTTGGGCACAATGTTGTGCATAAAATGCAAAAGCATTATCTCTGTAGAGCAAAATCTACTTAATATGCATTTTTAGCTATTTGCAATGCTAATAACAGGGCAAAGTTTTGCTCAGGGTGAGTAATTGATTTCCAGGCCACACACTAAGAAACAAACAAATCTTCAATAAAAAGTGTCAGTGCATTGAAAACTCAAAGATGAAATTTTAACCCATTCACAATACCTTCCCAAAGTAGGTACTGCACAAGAAAATGTATGCAGTGTCCACCCCCATGGCTTTCTTCAAATGAGTACTATGTTGCTCTGCTCCCTGGATGCTCACTCTGAGGCTGCATTATTTATTGACTTTATTTATCTCATTGCCTTAAGAGTTTCACAGTTTAACACCAGTACCTTTCAGTTCTATGTCTTGTATATAATAGAATCTGAATATTCATAACCTAGTCTTGGGAAACAGGAAGAAGAAAGATGGGATCACTTTGACTTCACTATTTTCCAGCAGCTCCTTGCTCAACTGATTCTTCACTTATATTGCACACTTTTTTCTGTTTTCAGTGTTGGTTCTTGCCAGAGCCCCTCCTAGTTTCAACGAATGCCAGTCTACATTTCAGCTAGTATTTCATCTTTTCAATGATTTATTTTCTGAGTCCTCTTTATCCTGAGAGTAAAATTTCTTTTATTGGTGCATAATATCAAACAATCTGTGTACAATAACCTAATACTGTTCAAGTCTTTTCAGGCTCAGGGGGGGCTGAAGCCTATCCTGGAACCACTGGGCATAATGCAGCTCTTGGGGGGGTCACCATTCCCTTATAGACTCTGTTACATACACATGGAACCAGTCACCTAACATAACAATCTTTGAAGATGATAAAAGGACAACCTGCACAGGCCTGGGGAGAACATGTAGATTTCACAAAGACAATGACTGGACACAGGACTTTTGATTCATTATTAATCAGTAGTGCTAATGACTCTGTCACAGTTTCAACTTGCTATACAAAATAAAGATTTAATAATTGATATCAAATAAGCTGGCACATATAAAGAAGAAGCTTTTCATTGAAATATAAGCCAGAGACAAGGGTGCACTTACTTTACTTGGCCAACCAAGTATCAGCTTCATTGCCAAGGCCTAAGCAGCACTAACTTGGAAGTATCAGACAGAATTGGCCAAATTCCACTGGCTCCCTGGTTAATATCAAATTATCCTGAATATGCATGTGCCAATTTATAAGGCTGTGAATTCCAGAGACCTCAGTCTTATTATTATCTACCTCGCATTGGCCTACCAGACACCTGAGACATTAAACATTTTCTTCTTCCAGATTCTTGTTATGCAATACTTGCTGTGGTTAAGAAACGTATTTTCTTTCTGTCTGTTGTATATCAGCGACACACACATGATGAAAAGGTGTAAGGCCTTGAAAAACTCTCCACAAAGTGGGCTAGAAACTTCACTAGCCAATCCAGAAAATGTTCACCCCAAGTCAGCCAGCCCCACACTACTGCTTGCAGGCTGTGGCCTACACAAATCTAAAAATGTGGTGCTAGCTTTAAAGAAATATTCCACCCAAAAATTATATTCCTTTAATATGTTACTTACCTAATGTAGTTTGTAGTGTCGGCCATAAAAAAATTAATTCCATGCTTTTATGGTGAATGGATATAACAAAGTTTCTGATAGAATGTGACCCAATGGTGATCAATGCTGGACAACAGCAAACAATATCAAAAACATCCATAATGAAAATCTCACATTACTTGGGTCAAATACCCCACATGTCAAGTCATCTAGTTGTATGCTTTCAACGTACAAAATGCATGTTTTTTTTTTGCTAAAATATTGTTAACTAAAAAACTCTGGAAAATGAAAGTAGTCCACAAACAAAAAGCCCCTTCATATGGAAACACAATTTTGAATTAAAAGCCCACCTCTTCGCCTCATTAATTGGTTAAGAGACCTGTCTTGGTGATTATACGACACAAGTAACATGAGATTTTTTTTATTGACTTTTTGATATTGTTTGCTGTTTTCCAGCACTGGTGACCATTGGGTCCTGATCTGTCAGAAACTTTGTTAGGTACATTTAACAACAACATTCTCCACAAAAGCAAGAGATTAACAATTTTTCTCAGCATTCACTACAAACGACATATGGAGTAAGTTACATATAATAAAAATTAAATGTTAGTATCACGCTGAAAAGAAAAGAAAGTAAAAAATACAATGTTTTGGCTGTAAAGCCTTCATCAGATGTGCACATATATAAAAAATATTTATGGGTGGTGTATTCTTTTAAAGGTTTGAAATACACAAAAATATCTTATGAAGGGTATCCAGCATTAAAATTTCCATCTCAAATAGACAAGTCCACAAAAAAATCTTTAAAAAGGTATTTATTATATAAATGAAAGCACTAAAATCACACAAGGCTAAAAAGTAGGCAAAAAAGACATGCCTAAAAAGGCAATCCAAGGCAACCAAGTCTCCATATATATTCTAGTAAATCACAACCCCAAAACAGAAGTAATAAGTCCAAAAGTTAAAAAAAAGAAAAAATACCAAGAAAGGCAATACTCACAAACTCCTACACAAGTTCAATGATCCACCCCTGGATTCCTCTCTCGGACCAAATATAAAGGCAGAGGAAAGATCCAGTGGCCCATTTAAAGACACAGTACATAAATATTAAATAATAATCCAACCTAACAGAAATGACATAAACATGTGAAAAATAATAATTCAAAAATAACAAAAAACGCAACAAAACAGAAAACAAATATACACCAGCGAAAACAACACTGTGATTGTAGATTGGCTAATACTGCACTGTTACTGTTTGGTTTGTCAGCTGACTCTTTTATTTTAGCCGTAGTGGAGGCAGTCTAGTCTAGTGGCTAAGGCAAGGACTTTTAACCTTTAGAGTGCCAATTCACCTTCCGATCCATTCTTTGTCCTGGATTAGGACATTTCAACCAGTTGTTGAAAACCACATATGGACAATTGGATTGCATGTCATTGTATTTCTAAAATGTTTTGTGACCGTGTAACTATAGAAACGCATTATATGTATAAAGTTTTCTCAAACTGAGTGTGTTGTGTGACTTGTCTAACTATTGCTAGACACATTCAGCATTTCAGCAGCAATAATCTGTTTTTACTTAATCTTGTTAAAACATTGAAAAAACGTTTCATCAGAACACTCCATTCAGCCCAGCAAACCTTGTCAAACCCATCCAAATCATTCCTCCAAAATAATGCCAGGTCGAGTTTTGAAGGTCCCTATTCTCCTACCACACTATTTGGTAACTTATTCCATTTGTCTATGGTTCACTGTGTGAAGCAAAACTTTCTAATGTTTGTGTGAAATTTACCCTTAACAAGTTTCCAACAGTTTCGCCATGTTTTTGTTGAATTCGTTTTACAGTAAAAGCTTGGATCAACTGCAGTAGTTGCCGTCATAATTTTAAACATAGTTTAAACATTTTTAAACATGAATTTTAAACACTTCAGTCATGTCACCTCTTAATCTTTTTTTGTTTAAACTGAAAAGGCTCAACTCTTTTACTTTTTCCTCATAATTCATTCCTTGTAGCCCTGTAATCAGCCTAGTCGTTCTTCTCTGGACCTTTTCTAGTGCTGCTATGACCTTTTTGTATCCTGGAGACCAAAACTGCACACAGTACTCCAGATGAGGCCTCACCAGTGTGTTATAAAGCTTGAGCAGAACCTCCTTGGACTTGTACTCCACACATCAGAGCACTATTTAACCTAATATTCTATCAACTTTCTTGACTACTTCTGCACTCCTTGTGGATGTTGATAGTGTTGAGTCCACTATGGGTCCTTAATCCTTCTCATAAGGGGCGATTTTAAGTTGCAGAGCCCCTATTGTGTATACAAAATGTGTATTTACTTCCCATGTGTAATACTTTACATTTACTTACATTAATTTTCATCTGCCACAAATCTGCCCAAGCCTGTGTACTGTTCAAGTCCCTCTGTAATGATTCAATGGATTCTAAATTATCTACCAATCCACCTAGGATCATCTACATTGTTGCTTTGAGTTGCGTTTATGTGGCCATTGTAAAGCTCTTCCTCTTGTTGTACTTTGTGAAATGTGCCATATGAAATGAAGACTGGCTGATACCTGAGTACTACAGTGGTCAGCACTGGTCTGGTCTCACAGATCCAGTATTCTGGATTTTAATCCTAGCCCTGTCACTATCTGTGTGGAGTTTGCATGTTCACCCCTTTTTTTCTTTTTATTTGACTATTCCTCCTAAATCCCCCCAAACTGTGTGTTAGATTGATTAGACATTCCAGATTGTCCTTGTGTGATGGGGCCCTGCAGATGACCCATTGAGAGTTGGTTTGTCACCTGTGTCCGATTCTGCTGTGATAGCCTTCAGCCATCCAAATTGGATTAAGCAGGCTTGAGAATGTGAGAACGTTATGTTATGAATGAATTCTACTTTCTGCTGAAGTCTATTAAAGGACCTGGACAAGAACAAGTACAAGGAACTGATTGAATTTGCATTTCATTAAAAATGCAGGGCAAAGTTGCTTTAAAAGTGTTTCAGGCAGTACATTGTAGCAGCTAAAGCACTGAAATGTAAACCACCAGGTTGGGTAACCCTGACCAAGCCACTTTGTCTGCCACTACTCCAGCTTTAAAAAATATCTGCAAACAGTTGTAACCTGAAGTAAATGTAAGGTGCCTTTGTTATAACATTGAAGTCTGTGGCAGTTCCTTATTTTTAAAAACAGTGTGACTTGGCTCTGCAGGTGCGTACGCCGTGGATGAGCTGTTAGTTGTGGAGGCAAGATGGCTGTTTTGTTAGGTCAACTGACCCACTTTGGCACTCCAGAAAAAATAGGATGTCACATCCACGTGCATAACAAGAAACCGGAGCAGGATAGCAGATGGAGAATAAGAAAAGAAGAAAGCCTAATAATGCAAAGGTAGAATTGGGAGTGTGAGCCAGTGGGGTGGGGAGGAGGCAGAGTGGTCAGAGAGGAATGGCATTCCAAGGCGTGGATTGATCCCCGGTGAGCAGTATAATAATGAACAGGGATTAGTGGAAAATAATTTAGCCTCCCAGGGATCCCGTAGACAGCAAGGAGAGCATTAGGAAGATGGAGGTTCAGTTCAGAGTGTCCCGGCAGGAGAGATAGACTGCCACTGTCAGCATCTCCGGCCAGCTGCAAGACCCACTGAGTTACCTGGGAAGATGGATGAAGAAAGATGTACAGGGGTGAGAGGAAACAAAGAAGGGGAACCAAGGTCTGCTTGCTTTAAGTTATGAATTTTATGAAATTTCTTTATTGCTGATTTTAACCCCCACTTGGAATATTGTTTTAATTGGATTTGTAAGGGACACCCTGCAGCCCAACCCGGCCGGGACACCCAAGAGATAGAAAGATGGGGGAAGGCAGCTTCTTTAGGGCACTGCCTCCCCCAGAGCACTAGATGGCAAGTTCCCTGGACTGCAGTGGTGCCCCGGATTTTGCAGTGGAGTGGCAGGGCCAGGGAGTGCTGCAAAGACTGAGGAGCAACACAGCATGGGGTTTTCGCCTTACCCAGACCATATGGGCGGCAGAGCAAAAGCACTTCCTGGTTGGCCAATATAAGAGGTCTTGCCGGCCTCACAGAGGTGAGCCAGAGTCGGATGCAAGGTGAACAAAGCTTGCTGGGAGGAGTGGAGAAGGCAGAGACCAAGAGGCAGAGAGAGAGAGAAGAATAAAGAATTATAATTGTGCAGTATTGTACTTGTGGCTGTGGTGGTGGGAAATGCTGAGGAAAGAGTTTCCCACACAATTAACGGATCTTTGTGCTTTTAACTTGTATGCTGTGTCTGTTGTGTTGGGTTTGGGGGAGCTAGACCACCCTCTAGTGTCCGCAATGATTTATTAGGATTATTTATTATGAAGATTTGCACTGCACTTTGTTTTGGTTTGAATACTGTTAAATATAAAGGACAGGCACTGATTACAACTACCACTTGTTTATTAGGCATCCTCATTGACCAGCCCGTATTGGTACATGACTATGAATGGTCCTGGGTTCAAGGGAGCCTAGCAGCTGCAGTCAACCCAGCCCATCACAGCCTTGGATAAAGGAGTCATCCAAATATTCAAAAGTAATATCAGCACAATGCAATGGAAGCAGATACCTGCAGTAACGCAGTTTTATCCAGCGCCTGTGCACCATAGCTCATTCACACCAGTGCACACACGGCCTTTTTTACTTTTGAAAGCCAGTTAATTAAGAAGATGGTGCAGTAAGCAGAACTCTCTGTGAGGAGGAGGAAGACAATTTTGCAGAGTCTTAATGAGGAAGGCCTGCAGCTGCACTGCAATCATTACCATGATGGAGTGGGGGAGCAGGGGGTGACGTTAGCGTCTGTCAGCAGCATCACATAACTTGAGGAGTGGAGGGGTGGGGACCGATAAGCGCATTCTGTTTGGAGTCTCTGCAGCTGCTCACCATTCCAGGCTCAGCGATTACCCAGCTCTGCTCTTTGGAAGATTATTCACTCAATCGAAAGCATCTGTGCTGCCCCGAGTTCATCTCTCTTATCACACACATCATACATTTTATTATTTTTTTTCTTTTTAATCAAGCCTGCCATTGTGTAACAGAAAGCAGCCTCTTCAGACTGCTGCACAACACTAAACTACAAAGGCTGATAAAAGGCAAGGCTATGTGGGTCACACATGCCAATAAAACCGAAAATGCCTTAAGTATTCTACAGTTCAGAGGCTTGTGATATTATTAGTCAGAGGGGTGGGCATATTATAAATATAGACGGCATAAGCTGCAGAAATTAATGAAAGCAAATTAGAGTTTAAACAACAACATTCAAAGCAAATGGACTAATGAGTTGCTGTGGTAAAGGAAGACGTGAAGAGAGTGCTGGTGTGGGCCCCTCTCTGCCGAGGAGGCCAGTAACACATTCACAAGATCTGCCGAAGAGAACATTAAAGAGCAGCCAGACCCTCACAGTGAAGAAAACGAGCTGGTTCAGACTGCAGGATCTTTGGCCTATCAAAAACATATCAATGCTGCCTGAATAAAACAGGATAAGGCTGATTTATTAAGAAATGAAATGGAAAAAAAAAATAACAGACTGCACATGCAGTAAAAGAGTACAACACATGAATCCTTTCCCAATCCATTGTTAATTTTTTTAGCAAGTTCTTCTAAGTGAGCACTTGGGGAGTGTTGAATTCATGACACTAATGTATTAGTAAAGCCGTTTACAAATCACACTCATGCATACCATACCTTCACCTCCACTGTAATGGCCTACAGAGGGGAGGACTTTCTCAACAACAAACGAGTTGTGCAAATGAAAATGTGCACATGGTGTATGTAACATTGAGGTGCATTTCGCCAACTAACTTAACTTATATAAAAGTTAGAGCATTTCACATTTTTGCCTTCTTCACCCAAGAGTCAGTTATCACATTTTGTTTATTAAATATTTTTATAGGATAGAATGCAATTATTTGTGTTAGTAGACTACATTAAATATGTGCTTTTAATAGCACCCTAAAATGTTATTGTAAGTTAAAGACGCGTAGCCTAAATAGGCTTGTGGAGGCTCAGTAGCTTTGATATTCCAATTCAGGTAATGTAAAAATGTCACCGATTGATGTGTGTTAGTAGCGGGTCATCTGTAACTAATTGGTGTTTGGTTTTCTTGAACATAACATTTTTGAAATTATACCCAATAGACCAGGGGTGGGCAATGTCGGTCCTGGAGAGCCGCAGTGGCTGCAGGTTTTTGTTCCAACCCAGTTTCTTAATAAGAAATCAATTATTGCTGGTGAAGCACTTATTGCTTAAATGATAGTTTGATGCTTTAGTGCTCTCGCTTGTTAAGGTTCCCCACCCTTAATTGCTTATTTCAATTTGAAGTATCTGCATTCATTGTTTTAAGTGCTCCTTATTAGCAATAAGATGTAAATGACAAAGCAGCTAGCAGTTCTCCATCTAGCTTGTTTCCATTTACATCTGTGTGTGTTCATCATGCACTGTTTGATTTACTAAAACACTTAACAGAAAAATGTGACAGCCTGAAAATGATCCGTTTTAGGCTTCAAAACATTTGGATGAAATCCTTGGAAATGAAACAAATCTACAAAATAAGAACCTAACATTGTAGACTAACAAGCCATAAAATTAAATAAGGTCTGAGATTGGCAAGGATTGGTTTCTAATGAAGCAATTGGGTTGGAACAAAAACCTGCAGCCACTGCGGCCCTCCAGGACCGACTTTGCCTACCCCTGTAATAGAGTAATACCCAATAATTAGCAAAAGACAAACTATTAATAGAGAATGACCAATTCCCGCATTAAATCACTATTAATATTCCACCTATTAATATTAGCTAAAACCCATAAATTTATTAAAATTATCTAAATAACTAATAACTTCAAAGGGAAATGATTTATTGCATAACATGAATACCAAAGGTTACAGTTATCTTAAATATATTTTAATTCCAGTCAAAAATACATGGAAGCAAAAGTTACTCTTTGGTATGGATAAGCCGTAACGCATACTTGGTAGTTTGTACGTTATACCGCTAACTGACTCTCAAGAACTGCAATCCTACCCACAATCAGCTTCTTCATGCACCATTGAACCTGTTTACCACACCACAGTCCTTGTTGCATGTCCAGCAGCAGATCAACTGCAGTCCCCTTTTAATTCCATGCCATGTTTGTATCACTTAAGGCAGCTGCACCTTTCCCATGTAATTAATTAGAATTAGTTCAAACACCATTTAGCTGCATGCTGATAATGTCATTTTTTTTACAATAATAATCTCGCATGCCTCGCAGTTAGGAGACCCGGGTTCGCTTCCCGGGTCCTCCCTGCGTGGAGTTTGCATGTTCTACCCGTGTCTGTGTGGGTTTCCTCCGGGTGCTCCGGTTTCCTCCCACAGTCCAAAGACATGCAGGTTAGGTGAATTGGCGATTTTAAATTGTTCCTAGTGTGTGCTGATTGTGTGTGAGTGCCCTGCGGTGGGCTGGTGCCCTGCCCGGGGTTTGTTACTGACTTGCACCCTGTGTTGGCTGGGATTGGCTCTAGCGTGACCCTGTGTTAGGATATAGTGGGATGGATAATGGATGGATGGAAACCAGTTCAATCTCTCTTATGTTTTCACAATTCCTTTCTTCTTCCATTCCCTTTTCAGAGAAGTGACTTTTATTTGTGCATGGACTTTTATGGTTAATGTACCTGAAGCAGCAGGACAAGGGTGAGCTGTGTGAGCTGCTCATACGTGAGTCCTTTCACTGGCATTGTACTGGGGATCCAAGCAGCTGTCAGACAGGAACAAGAGGAAAATATACAAAATATACAAGTTAGTGCGACCACTCTTATGGTAAAATTGAAACAGTAAACTCATTCATAGTTGAAGTTCCATCAAATGTTTCTCTGTTTAAAGATAGATGACTTTGCAGATTCATCAATGCTTTTTAGTGGGAAATATGGAAATTTTAAAACTTTGTACAGCGCAGTCTGTTTAAGATCTCAGTGAAATTAAACTGTTCCAACAAATTTCTTTGAGCAATAAGTGTGTCACATTTCATGCCGACATTAGTCCAGGGTGGCCAATATGTTTATTTTGGACAGACAGGCAGACTGGCAGGTAGACATGGCTATCACAGGTTGGGTTTCTTGCATTATACGTGAACACACCCAAAAAAAGGTCCAAGCAGAAACTACAATGTGAAATACAGGAGATCTGTGGAGAACTCAGAGCCATCTGATTAATTCAGAAACTCCATTGAAAGGGTCTTTTGTGAAAGTTCACAGAGATCTTTATCAGAAGTTAAAGATATTTTAGTATTTTTTTTTGTAAGCATAAACTTAGAAATTCAACAATTTTTGTCACAAATTTGCACTGTAGGTGTCAATTCCATTTCAATTATGCAGTATGTCTTTTAGCTATCAAGCCAATGTAAAAGCAGTCCTATCATAAGTGCACATTTTCCTTTTGTGATATTTAGCTGAAAGCATACAGATTCATGTGCCAGTCTCAACCATTTGTTTCAATTCCACAGAAAAAGCATGAAATCATTTGTGACATTTTATTGTTTCTTTTTGTCCTTTTTGTACTGACTTAGAATGATACAGTGAGAATTTTAATTGCAAAGGATCAGGAGAGGAAATGTAGTCCAAAAGTCAAGCTGAAGTCATTACCACAAGTCTAATTGATTTGTCATCAGGTGTTTAAGCAATGACCAGAAATCAAAGATCTAAATACCAAAGCAAGTTCAGGAATCAGGAAAAAGATTTTATTTCAAGACTTGCACACCAGCACAGTTTTTATCCAAATCTTGGAACTCCTGAAATGCACATACTGACCTCTATCTATCTATCTATCTATCTATCTATCTATCTATCTATCTATCT
>JANRMT010062791.1:141178819-141198642 GCA_026402145.1 Polypterus bichir lapradei
TATCTATCTATCTATCTATCTATCTATCTATCTATCTATCTATCTATTCTACCAATATTTAGCGGTGGTGATTGATCAATTATGATTTAATCAAAGCACTTTGGATAAAGCTAAAGAGTTCCAGAAAATAAATTGAATGAATTGAATGTGAACTGCTACATTATCCATATGTTTTACTTATCTCTTCTGCAGAGCGTTCCTTCTTTGGGCTTAATCTGCTTCTTTCGCAACATGAGTGCAAAGACAAAGTCAAACTCCATTACCTAATTAAAACAGTGAGTGTTTTTAATATATGTATGCATATTGGTGTTCAGATATATAGTATGTGGTTCCTTGTACTGCATTTCTTCTAACTGCCTTTTTATATCTAAATCCTGTGTCTGTGTACGTTTAGTGCTGACTAGCTCTGCTATCCGTTTAAGATGAGTTGAAATCTAAGTGATGAACACATGCTTTTCATAGCTTCACTTACAGTTGAAATGTATTGCTGGGGAAATGTGGTGGTGGTCCCAAGTGCATTGGTCTGATTTAGCAACTCATGTCAGGGTTTTGGTTTCCTGTCTTGTGAGTTGATTTATTGTTATTTTCACTAATCCATTGCCCACCACACAGAGTTACCAGTCATTAGTACTGAAACTATAAACCTCATTCACGTGGCCTGAGCGGGTCCAAGAAAGTCACTACCACGCTGCTGTTGCTGACATATAACACTGGACAACTGAATAGGCCAATAACAGCAATTTTCTTCTTTTTAGACCTTTATTTGGTACTTTTATTATAATTTTTGATATTTTTAACAGACCTTCTGCATACTTTGCCAAGTTTTAACTTTTTCTTCCAAGCCACAGCAACCAGATAACAAATTGATGTACAGACACACACACAGACTTGTCCTCTTGTTAAGGTGGATACACAAACCAAATGAATTAAAGTTAAAGTTGAGTTGAGTTAAAAAAGAAAACAAATGGCTGTAAGGCTTTTGTCTTCCGATTGAGCTCCAATTCTTATGCCATCCATTGGAAAATGCCAGGCTAGTCTCTACATTTTTTAAAATAATAGAAAGTGTTTAACGTTAGAACACATTGACAAGTGGAAAATGCATATATACTGTGTTTGTGAAGAAATAACTTAAATTTGACAATATCAAACTTATCTATTAATGCTGGAAGGAAAGTCTTCAGCTCCTGCTGAGCCTGTATTTGAATTATGTGGCTTCAGAAAGTGAAATACAATTCTAAAACTCACTTTAGCCAATTCAGGTTTACAGGGCAGGAACCTGTCCTAGCAGTTTTAGGCACACAGCACAATGGTGACAACCCGAAAATGTGAAAGAATCAAAAGAGAGAAGCAAACTCTCACAAAAGAAAGCACTTTGTTAATCAGGTTTCTAAATGAATCAGTTATGATCATGTCTCTTGTTTTACCCCAGGGTCACTCATTGTTCAGTCCCAAGAGGGTCATAGTGCTTTCCGGACCAAATGATAAATTAGTTGGCAATCTTTGCTGATAACAGAGTGTATTTAATTATATAGCGCTTTCATTCTGTCATGTCAAGTAATTCTTCTATTGTAGATTTTTCTTTTCTAAAGATATCATCCAAATGATTTTTGGCATTGGCTTTGATCCTTTAATATTATTCTCTACTTTTTCTTCATAAAAACGTATAAGTACTTTATGATGAAGGCTCACAAGTGTAAATGGGACCAGGACATTTGGGGGACTTTTGGTTCTTTTGTAATTTGCTTCCCATTGTTAAATAATAGCAGGTTAATTAAAAAAAGCAAATACCAACGGTAAATGAGCTGTTAAATATTTAAAGAAGCAACTGAGGGTTTGGGATCACAACAAGTGGGTCAACTAAAATGAAGAACAAAAGTGTTGCTTGAACAAAAATTGCTTCAGCAGCTCCTACAATTGATTGAAACAAAAGCCTGTAGCCACTCCAGGACTGAAGTTGAGGACCCCTTCTTTATTTTATTAGGACCCTGCTTCTCCTTAGATTTCAATTTATGGTTATGGGTATTTCAGTATTTGCTGCTCTGCTACATACAACGCACTCCTTTTGCACTCCTTTGGTCCAGTTTGTTAAATTTTGTCAACTATTAGACATCGACTGAACTGCACAGAGCCATGGGAAAAGTGAAGGTACACATGGCCATTCAGAGAATCAGTGTCTAAATTGGCATTGCTCTGTGACTATCACACATTTTACTTCCTGAACCACCCACCTTGGTTTTTTATAATCTGCATATCTACTGTCCCACAGAATGGAGAAACAAAACAAAAGTAGATGTGATCTACTCAAAGAGGATCCTGAAGAATGTTCTGCTTCTCTTTAGTGAATGGCACAGGTTAGCCAAGACCAGGGCTACCAGATTTCACAGTACTGACCCATAAACTGTGAACTTAACACTGGGACCTTGTCTTACACACAAATTTTGATAAATATGTCTAATTGGGTTTGTTAATTTGGTTTGTGGGTTGTTGAGAACTGTACTGAAAACAGAAAAGTAATCTTGTCCTTATGATGCAGGTGTACTGATGTCTTCTATGAATGAGGTTCACCACATCAAGCCCTTATGGCAATGTAGTAAAGTGAAAGATGAGGTCAGTTCCATGCAGATGTCAGTCTTCATTTCTGATGCCATTCTATTCATCTTTCTTATGTTCAGTTGTTATCCCTTCCATATATCTGTAATCCGGGCTTTTAATGCCTTACTGTCCATGAGCACCAAACTCAGCAAAGAACAAGCCAGAAGAGCATCCCTCCCCAAGTAGCTGCACACAAGCCCCTGTCTGCCATTTTAGAAAATATGTTAAGAAACAGATGACACCATAATGCAACATAATTCAAGCCAGGTTTTGAATAAGCAACAACAGCAACAACATGTATTTATATAGCACATTTTCATACAAATGATGAAGCTCAAAGTTCTTTACAGGATGAAGAAAGAGAAAAAAAGACAAAATATATTAAAAAATAAAATTAGGCAATATTAATTAACAGATGGCTGGAGAAAAAAAAAAACAAAGAAAATCTGCAGGGTTTCCAATGCCACGAGACTGCCCAGCCACCTCTAGGCATTCTACCTAACATAAATGACCTCACTCAGTCCTCATTGTATTCAGGGTTCACATGGAAGAACTTGATGGTGACAGTCATGTGGACTTCTGGCCTACAATCCATTCACTTAATTCATGCATAATCAAGAAAGTCAACATGATGAGTGAAGAAGAAAATATTCATTTGGCATCAGTGAACACCAATCATATAAGTGATTAAAGAAAGAAATTTCAGTAAGAAAGAAATTCCAATAGAATCTAGTGGGAAAAAATGATCTTTATATTTCGACTGTAACTCTGCAACTGTGAATTGCTTTTTCTTGATTGTCTCTCGGAAGCAAAGCTGGCCAAGCTATGAAACATTGACTTCATCGCCATTATTATTGCACCTTTTTTCAGTGACTACAATTACAAAAATACTAGACATAAGCACACTGAAAACATCTTTTGTTAAGTGTAAATTAACTAAATCGTTTAGCTACAGATTTACATTCAAAGTTGAAAAGGGCCTAATGCCTTTTTTCATTTGTGTGGGTATAATCATTTAATAACATAATAGCGTCTGATTATAATTAACATCACTCCAAGTCATGTAAAGGCACGGTATAATAAATATCTCTCAGTGTGTTAATTTTCAGAGCTTTGTGGGTTGCGTGACTTTCTGACAGTCATTCATTAAGGCAGTCGTGGTGGTGGTGGCAGAGCAGGCACCCTTGATATTACTTATAGATTAATACATTGACCATTAAGCCAATCTGCCTTATATTGAACATGATCATTTACTACTGAATTTTTGCAGCTATGCCTTGTTACAAATAATAAAGCATCTTCCAGATAAAAAGGCACTGATAGGTACATTTGAAGATACTACTGTGAAAGAACTGAACTGCCCCCATGTGGGCATACCAAGTACAGCAGTTCTGAGAAGACAAAGCCACAGCAGGCAATCAGGAGCGGTGAGGTAATCCTCAACCTGCCATCACTCGAGATGAACCCATTTAAAAGAAAATGCTATCACTATTCTGTATCCTTGTGCAAGACAGAGAAAGTCTACACCAGGCCATCATTTAATAATACCAAAGGGTGCCACTGAAGCAGAAACATAGCATAAAGTGTTGAAAAATGCCATTTAATTCAGTAGTTTTCCCCTACTGTTTTTGATGGTTCATCCTGGTTGAATAAATCAGTAATTTACACAGGAAAGCTTTAAAAGGCATTTCTATACTGTATAGGTGTGGTAAATATTCATATTGTTCATATTAATATCATTATCTTGTTTTTGTACCTGTCTATATATATATATATATATATATATATATATATATATATATATATATACATGTACTGTATATTTTGCATGTAAGGTACATTGACCTACATTCAATGTATATAATGTACATACATTTATTATTGTCATTATTATAATATCAACTCTGATTACAAGAAAAAGAATAGATCCTATTTCAATCTTTTACATGATCGGTATCCTGTGAATAGCGAATATTTGCAGTTCTTGTAAGGTACTTTGCCTTCTGGTTAAAAGCAACCTTCAGTTTCAATTAGCACTGTCCTCCATCCATCTTCTGGGCACTGGTCTAAAAATACTCACCCCATTCATTCATACCAGAGCAATTTAAAGTCACCAGTCACTCTAATCAGAGTAATCATTCAAAACACAGACAACGTGTAAATTTCACATGGCGAATGAATGGGCCAAGGAGAGAACCCAGATCACTAGAAGAGGAGAACAGCAGCTCTAACAACTGCACAGCTACAATTAGCACGCTTACTTTTTGTAGGCAGTGAAGAGGGATAATCATTGCACAACAAAGTTTTTGCTTCTTGGACACTGTTGGGTGTTTCTTAAAGATTTTTGGGCGCTGATCATGAATATCACATCAAAATTTACCCATACATTTTGTGATGATTTTTTCTTATATTTGTATCCAAACATGTTCGCTTCCATAAGTGACTTATCAACAATGGTTTGTGCAGCCTGGGCATGTCCAGGCATTGAATCATACCAGGTTGGAAGCTGCTCTGTGGAAGTTGACATCCTGGGCATGCCTTGGCATCTGAACGAATTTGACGCTGTCTCAGATGCTATAAAGGTGGCTTGCATACACCGATTCTGCTCATTTGGTTAATATAGATAGTCAGTGTGAATGTATAATATCAGTATAATAAAGTATAGTATCTGTAGCAATATAACAGTAAGTAAGCTTGATGCTATAGACGTTTTGGTATCGGGCAATATGTCTCGTCAATGTCGTAACAGCCGCGATACATTCTGCTATATATGTGGCGAATATACACTTGCGCCTCAGAGACGTTGGATGACTGCTCTTGTGAAGAAAGCTTATCATCTGTATTTCGGCTGCAAAACTGGTGATCAAGACAAGGAATGGGCACCTCACATTTGCTGTGCAACATGTGCTGCCAGTCTGAGAGCCTGGATCAGAGGCACTCAACAGACAATGCCGTTTGCTGTTCCAATGATAAGGCGAGAACAGAAAGACCATGTGATGGACTGTCACTTCTGTTTGACTAATGTGTCTGGTTTCTCTGCCAAAAACAAGAATTCAATTAAATATCATAATCTGCCTTCAGCAATGAGACTCGTGCCACATGACGACAGTCTTTCAATTCTGAAACCACCAGAGGATTGGACCTTAGATGAACCAGATGAAGAAACTGCAATGCAGAGTACTGACAGTGACATTGACCTGGATTTTGAACCGTGCTCATCATGCAATCCACATCTGATAACACAGTCTGAATTGAACGATTTGGTCAGAGATTTGGGTCTGCCAAAAGCAAAAGCTGAGCTGCTGGGCTTGAGACTGCAGGCATGGTGTTTGCTGTCACCAGGTACAAAAATTTCTATGTGTTTCTCTGAGGCCGACATCATGATATAACCACATTTTTTGCACAAGTCGACAGTCTCTGTTTCTGTTGTGACATTGAAGGATTGTTCTCCGCCTTGGGTTGTGATCACAACTCGGAATAGTGGAGTCTCTTCGTTGACTCATCAATGTTAAGCCTAAAAGCTGTTCTGCTACACAATGGCAATGTTTATCCTTCAGTACCTGTTGGCTATGCAGCACACGTGAAAGAAACGTATGAGAATATGGAACTGTTGCTGAAGCACGTCCAGTATAGCAGGCACAACTGGAATATCTGTGGAGATCTTAAAGTCATTGCTCTGTTACTAGGACTGCAGCTCGGCTATACAAAGTACTGTTTCATCTGTGAATGGGACAGCCGTGCCAAAGAGTCGCACTATTCTCGACAGAACTGGCCACTCCGTAAAAAGTTAGTTCCAGGACAGAAAAATGTGGCACATGAATCGCTTGTCGACCCAGCAAAGATATTTTTGCCTCCTCTTCACATAAAACTGGGCTCATGAAGAATTTCATGAAAGCACTGAACAAGGAAGGAAAAGGTTTTCGTTATTTAAGACAGGTGTTCCCAAGCGTAACTAACGTCAAGATCAAAGAGGGCATTTTTGTTGGCCCCCAGATCAGACATGTTATGAGTGACAAGCGATTTGAAGATCTGTTAGTTGGGCCAGAAAAAATTGCCTGGAAAGCCTTCAAAGACGTTGTTGACAATTTTCTGGGCAATTACAGAGCCCCAAAGTACATTCAGCTGGTAGACAAAATTCTCAAAGCATACAAGACAATGAAGTGCAACATGTCACTCAAGATTCATTTCCTCCACTCACACTTGGACTTCTTCCCCGCAAATATCGGTGCTGTCAGTGACGAAAACGGTGAAAGGTTTCACCAGGACATTGCTACGAAGGAGACACGATAACAGGGCAACTGGAATCCGTCAATGCTTGCTGACTATTGTTGGACACTGCAACGTGATGTACCAGACATTGAATACAAAAGAAAATCAGGAGCAAAACAATTCATTCTGTTGAATTTAATAGCTTATGTGAAACATATACGTGACTAAATACGTTATTGTCAGAAAACATATAAATGTCTATGTCTTAGAGTTCCTACGTGATGCAGTAAAACCTAAACTATATTTGTGCATATCCAGTAGGTACCTGTCACAATCAGCATAAACATTTCAGGAAGTGTGGCTGCCACACTTTTCATTAAAATTGTTGTGCAGTGAATCAGCGTGTCACTGCGGTTTGTGTATTTAATAAGCTTTGCAGTCATATAAATAACCTGCTTATTAAATATTACTCTTTCATAAACAATATACAGCAAATTTATATATTCGAGCAATGTCATACACTAATGTCTGAACGATGTTAGTACACAGCAAAGAATGCTGGTAACTCAGCTTCTTAAAACTGAACACCTCAAGCACAAGCTGTAACAAAGAGAAGAAGCGGCTGTCTTTAACTGCCAAAATATCACACCACAAGATGCTTAGAGTCACATGATTTGCACTGAATAATAATGTGACCAAAAGAGCAGATCCATTCCTGATACCTGAAAATAGTCGTATCATCTGCAGAGTAATGGTGAGTAGGTCTTCATAAGTCATTACCATGGAATTGGAAAATGATTTTTAAGCTTGGTATTTTAATTTTTTGATTGTGCTACCTACTGTTCTTTGTCTCTTTACTTTCAACAATATGTGTGTTACTTGACTATCCAAAATTTCGTGTTGTCTTATGTTGCAGACAGAAACTGTATCTTTTTTAATACTTATGGAAATATTGAAAAAGTTGTGTATCGGTGTACCTTAAATGTATGAAAAATCCTTATTTATTTTCTATATTTGATTTTATTCTCTGCTCAGGATAAGGTGACTTATAGCATTAAAACATTATTATCCCCTCTGCATGATTTCATACAATGGCCAGTGACTAGTAAATGTAATTATACTTTCTGCTATCTGCTTTGTTAACAGAAGTCCTCCCTTTGTTCTAAAGGCACAACAGCTGTTTCATGCATTTCCATCTCTCCTTACTGTAAACTCAGGACCAGGGGCTACACAAACTCCACTCCCCTCACATATGTGGAGTTAAAAGAAGGCCTGCACTGTGGGTGTAATTACCTCGGCTGTTATTCACTTTCTGCTTTCTATAGAAGAATTTCATTGGAGATGGTGAGTTTTTAATTAATAGATCATTTTCATCTAAATAATATATACACAATACAGAGCATGTTTCCTTGACTGACTAGGAACCCATCATAACAAATGAACAGTGTAAATAGATGGGCATCATGGGGGCATTGTGGAAGAACAGAGGGAGACTGTCTCAATTAAGGGTGTTCCTCTCGTAAGACTGGGTGGCACTATTCATCAACTATATCCCCTCCCCCATTTAGAATCTCACTGGGCAGCATGGGAGTTGTAGTTCTGGTAGGCTGCCCAGTTGGGGTTCTTCAGTGCCATTGGAGGGGCTGCTGGTAGCAGATTCCCCTATCATGAACAGTTTCTACCTGACCTACAAGTGCATTCCAGAGTCAATATCATTCCACTTGTAGCAATCCAAGGTCTGCCTGAAAAATAAGCCCTAGTCCTCATTTGGAAGAGTTAGAGTCTAAAATGGAGAAGATCAATGTAAATTGACATAAACAGGAGACTAGATCAGCAACTGCAATGTAATGTGACATCGGCTTTAAGAACCTAGCCCTGCCTAGGGTGTGAAGATCTGTCTGCTGCTTTCTCATAAACCCAGAAATTGATACTGTGGAATTTATAACAATACGACAATATTTAACAATTAACAATTATTTTCATATCTAGGCTTTCAGGAGGTGCAAAGGTTAATTAGCCCCATCAAATAAAGTTCACAGATCTATGCAGCACCCTTTGGTGGCACCCATGAAACCCAACAGGGCCACCCTGCTGTACTACAGATCCCAGCATGCTCAGTGGGTGTCTATATGGGTGCCCTAGATCTAAAATGTTGCCATCTCGTGTCTTGGGGTAGCAAATATTTCACATATTTTATCTCCCTCATCCTTCCTTGACTGAGCCACTGCATCACTTTCTGCTTATCACTTGGTTGAGGCAGGGAACGCCCTACCTTTGTTCCTATCCCAGTATTCGTTTGGCTTCCAGAGCAGGTAAGGATCCTTGAACCATCCCAGCCAGGTTGCCAGTTCATGTTGCCATGTTTTACATATATACATATACAGTGGAACCTCGGGTCAGGACCGTAATTCGTTCCAAAACTCTGGTCACAACCCGATTTGGTTCTTGACCCGAAGTAATTTCCCCCATAGGATTGTATGTAAATACAATTAATCCGTTCCAGACCGTACAAACTGTATGTAAATATATTTTTTTTATATTTTTAAGCACAAAAATAGTTAATTATACCATAGAATGCACAGTGTAATAATAAACCAAATGTAAAAACATTGAATAACACTGAGAAAACCTTGAACAGAGAAAGCTAACATTGCAAGAGTTCACGCTACAACCTTATGAACCGCTCGCTGTAAACACTTTTTTTAAATGAGTTTTAAGCACAGGGAAAAAAATGAACATTTGAAAAATCCGTAATTTACACAAAAACTAACCATAAACAACCAAGAAAACTAACCTTGAATGAGTTGAGTTCTGGCATGAAGGACGTGAGCAGGAAGCTGGGTGGAGAGGATATTACAGTTTTGAGGTAAAGTCCCTCTGCGCGATGCACATCTGACCAAGAACAATGTACTGTACAGGGAGAGACTGAACACATGCATAAATCACCGGTGCATACGAACCGGAATGGAAACGAAATAGAGCACAAAGAGTTCATAGCGAATGCACAGGGAGAGGCTGAACACGTGCGGAAATCATCGGCGCCTATGAACCGGAAGGGAAACTGGCTTGTTCGTCACCTGAGTGTGTGGTCGTGAACAGATGCAAAAGTTTGGTGAACTTTTTGGTCGTAACCCAATTTGTCCGAGACGTTCGTAACCCGAGGTTCCACTCTATATATATATATATATATTTGCAGCTGGAGATCCACACACTAGGGGGCTCTCCCTGCTCACTTTGCTTGCCAACTCCCCTTGCCTGCGCTATGTGACAGCCACTTCGCATATCGGCTGCTCATGTTGTGAAGAGGGGTGCTGAACACACCCCAAGGAGACACAGTCGCTCCTCCGAAACCCCCTCTTAAACAATAGGAAACAAATACAGTTTTGTTTACCTCCTTTTTGCTCGATCAGCTGCTGGATTGCTGCTGCTGCCATACAGCGTGATCTGCATCTATATAGGAATAAAGTATTTTTTTTCTTTTTAACAGTATTTTCATCTTGATTTTTATTCTACTTTTCTAGATCTTCTAATTGTTTAATTAATTCATTATTTACTAATTAGTGGGTCTGACTCTAAAGTAGTGGCTTTTGATTATTCTGTGTTGTTTGCCTGTGTGTCTGCTCTGCTTGCTTTTAATTGTCATTATTAAGATACAACGAAGGGGAAAAACTGCACAGAGAAAGGGCAAAGTATAATGAAATCAACAAAAGAGAATTAAGCATGATAGCAAAAGCAGAAATATTTCTAAATATCTTATAAATGTAAAAATCATGCTGCTAAGCTTTTCTGAATGTCGAATAAAAGAAAAAAAAAATACCAGCTAATTAAATGAGATCAGTGCTATCAGGTGTTGTCACTGATTAGGAATCTGGTTGGAACAAAAACCTGCACCCACAGGGGTCCACCGGGACCGAGTTTGGGAAACACTGCTCTAAAGTAATGAATGGGAGTCTTGACTGTGATTCGCTGGCATCCTGTTCAGAGCTGAAAACTGTTTTAGGCACTAAACTGCCCACGTTGTCTGTAGCTCCCGTGGAAAATGAATTGGAAAATACAGATCAAGAAAAATGTAAACAATAATGTAAACCAACAGCATGGTAACTATTATCATGAAATTTGTGAGACTTACCAGGAATGATTATTGGGTTCATCTACTCTCACCCTTGAAGACTAACACACACCAAACACAGAGGTATACACACACATACACATAGCAATCCTATCCAGACAAAGTCAATCCATAATATTCTGCATAAGATTCTCAGTATGGGGATTCACTATCACCCACTCTAACAAACATATGCACAGAAAAGCACAACTCGTTTGGTTATATGCTACTTACTAACCAAAGTATGTCTTGCTTTTACTGCAGTTGTTCTAATTATTGGGGAATGAAATCAATAGTCTTGATAAACCCTGTGAATATGAAAAATAGCATCAAACTCACACCTGCTACCCATTTATTATTCTATATATATAAAAGAAAAAGTATAGAAAATATAAAAGCAATGTGGTATTTACAGTATTAATGTATAGCAAAGCAAACAGAAGAAAATATAATAGTAAATAAAATAGGTAACAAACGTCTGGATATAAACAGTCTTAGAAAAGCATACTGAAAATCTGAAGTGTCAAGGGGTGAATGTTCTGGGCGACTTTAGGTTTACGGATTAGTGATGTTCATTGTTACATTTTCTGACATCTAAATTGGATGATCTTATGTCTCTTATCTCTGACGTCACTCTTCTGTTGCTGTTTTTCTTCCTCTTCTTTTCCTCTCTTTTTGGCCCATCAGACAAGCCATATTAAGTTAAAATTCACAAGTGGGGTTTCTGGACATGTGATAATGCACACATTTGATTGGCTGATGAAGAATTAGTTTGATCGATGTGTTTAAGTACCTCTGTACTCCTTCCTTTTCCAACCTTCGGCATCCATCTGTTCACAGGTTAGGAATTAATTAAAACAGGTTCTGTGGTAAGTGCTTATTTCCCATTTCCAAGTAATAAAGTAATTAAGCTGGCTGGAGCAAAGGCATAAAGTACTACTACAATACAAAAGGATGCTTGCAATTCCTTTAAGTCCTGTAAATTCAGTTAACACCGGTTTGTATGAGTAAAATTATTAAAATTTACGATAAACAGCTTGCAGTTTGAGGATTTCAAGATTTTCCACTACTGAAGAGTTGCAGTGAAAAAATAATTAATTATTGTTTACTATTCTTATCAGTGCCAAGAAACAAAAAATGACCTACTTCACTTATTGCTGAAAAATATTTCATCTGATGTCGCCTGATGTGGTCTGACACAACTGACATTCCAATTTTTCTGTAAAATAAATAACCCCTATCTGTTTTTTATGTAGATGCTAAATAAAGGATATAACCTTTTGGCTTCTTTTGCAGAATTTGAGATGAAACAGTTCTATCCAGCATGTTATCTGTAATAAATCTAATATTCATATTCTCAGCGGCTGTTCAGCTGATATAACAGCTCTTTCTGCTGTTTACAAACTCATGTCAAATTAATATAAGGATATAAATTCAGCAAGGGTGCAGGAAAACAAATCTATCATGCCTTCATCACTATCGGAAAGTCTACTTTAAATCAAAAAAAAAAATACTCTTTATTAAAACATCTTTTTAAAGGCTTAAATGATTCTCCCAGCTGCATACACAGTCCGGTACAGCAACACACGTACTTATCTTTATTTTGCATAGCAGTCTCCATCACAAACTGCTTTACAAATCAAAATTTGATTGGATCACTTAAAACAGAGGCCATTTGGCCAATGCAATGCCCCCGAGGCAGCACATCTCCTTCTCGCCAACTTTATGTACAGTGCAGTAGTCTCCACTACAATTTCCTCTGCTCTAGGTAGAATATGTTAGCACTCGTACAACTAATAATTCTCCCTCTTCTGTTTTCATAAGACATGATCCTGGTCTGTACACAGTTAATATACACATTCAGCCCTCCAACTAAAGAAAAAACAGAAAAATAAAAAGAAGCACAACATTTTAGGCTGTTAGGTGTTAACACACTTACACTAAGAGAAAGCTCAACGGATAAAACACCCATAAGGCCAAATGTACTTGTAGATTTTAGATTTGACGTACATATCACCCTCAGAATTGTCTACCCCAGGAGTACCCCAGAAATAATCCATAGAGAAAATTTTATGAATATGAAACAGGAGTCTGGTGGTTTTCAAGAGTAGCTAGTAATGGCATTACAATTCTGGTTCCTATATTGCTTTTGTTTTTAAATTGTCCTATTTTAGTTATATTGTATGCTTACTGGTTTCAACGTTTTTCCTAATAATTAAAAACAATTTAAAAGAATTACTTTTCAGTTTCAAAAAAGGATCTGGGTTTTCACAAATCTGTAAAGGAACGAGCAGGACCAGAAGAATGGATGGATGGGTGACACACTTTTTGTTACAGCAGCCTTGCTCAATTTACACCTGCTAAGCTTCATCTCTTTACATGCTTAAAGAAATTCATTCCCACACTTTCTGCCTCTTGTACTTGGTCACATCTCATCCCTAGCAGGTTACCCTACCTGTATTTCATGCCTGTCTTTGCTCTCATTGTTTCCTGGAATGAAAGTCCATGAAGCCGCAGATATTCCTCGAAATGTCTCTCCTGGCTGGGAGCAACAGGTTGCCGTGCTGGTGGAGATCCCCGAGGTTCTCCTGAGGCCTGGCATGAAGTTTTCCTTTTGATCCCTGTGTTTCCACCACTTTCTGACCTGGATGTCCGTCTCTGAGGGCTAGTGAAGAGGTCATTGCAGACATTCTTGCAAGCATACATGGCTACAGTTACTGCAGACCTATCCTTTTGAAGCCTACATTTGCCACTTCACCCACTGTAGACCTGATGTTCTGTGAGGCAACAGCTGCCTCCACAATGATCTCAAGCGGCGCTTTCTCAAAAAAAAAAAAAGGGCCTCTCCAAATGTGTCGGAACTGGCGAAAGATGACAGCTTTCCTGATGTTATTAACACGATGATAAATCCGACCCACTCTCCCCAGGCCACAGGAGTGACACCGTGGCTGCCACACTTTAACTCGAATATTCCGACGTCCCCGGCAGCAGGAATTGTCTAGCAGTCATGGAGAGAGGAGGAGGAGGTCCTGTCTAGACTCATTTTTTTAAAGTGAGCATCTTATCCAAAAAAAAAAAAAAAAAAACAGAAATTGCATTTCATGCCACAATAATCTCTGCATTCAGGTACAAAAAAAGATGACTGGGGTAGTCATTGTTACTATTCAATGAAACGAAAAAAGAAACAAAGCAGGGTTTGTGATTCTAGTCATTTTTCAATAACTCCTCAGTCTCGTTCAGGGTCCTTTAGTTATTAGATAGTGTAGTGAGCCATGGGTCCGAACCTCAGAGGGACACTCTTCTCAGGTGGTGGTGGACAGTCTAAGGAGAAAGGAATATCTGCTGAAGCCGGTAATAAAGCAGCCTGTGAGCATCAGGTATAGAGGGTCAGGGCATGGACACAGCACTTACAAGATCACTTTGGGCACATCTCCCAGCTGCTGAAGCCAATCGGCTCAGTGGTGTCGCCACCAGCGAGCCTCAGAATGGACCCTGCGCATGGATTTGCTCACAGAGAGCTGGGAGGATAGTGTGGCCTACAAGTTGCTTCTGACCCTTGGTGTGGTTGAACCTGGGTGGTGGGCATGAAGGGACAAAGGAACAAACAGCTGGGAGATCATGGCACAGCTGAAGAGGGGGGAAGATACAGTGCCAAAGATGCCAACAGTTCATTTTAGGGCCCCTTATCAGCAATCGGCTAATTCCATTCCTCTGTCTCTTACACTGCCAAGTCATTACAATATGTTCCAAAGAAACATCTAAAGAAGTTCATCGCTGCCTATACCAGAATGCACTACACTAACCAGTTATGTTGTAAGTGTGCTGCATTGATTTTTAATCCTTCAGTTAACTTTGGTTTTTTACTTTCCCAACATACCATATACCGTATATAGTGGATACAGACCCCTCCTTTCAGTTTCTGCACATTTTATTGTGTTGTAGATTTAATTTTAAATGGATTTGCCTTGTTTTTGCCCACCAATCTACACTTCATAACCATATCATGACAAAGTGAAATCATTCTTTCAAGAAGGTTTGCAAATGTATTTAAAATCAAACCTGAAATTTTTCATTCATGTAAGTATTCAGTCCCTTTCCTGTGGCACTTTATATTGTGGCCAGTTGTATCCTGTTTGCTCCAGTTACTCCTTGAGATGTATATAAAACTTGAGAGTTCCAGAGAAACTGATCGGATAGTTCAGAAAGGCATACGCATGTTTGTGAATAGAAGGTTTACATTTCACACCGTATGTCAGGACTTTGTGTCTATAATGCAATAAAGTATACAGAAAGTGAAGGGGCCTGAGTACTTTCCTAATACATTGTAAGTATATCTTTATAATAATGACAAAAAGAAACATACCACTCTGCTATTAAACCGAAATGGAACCTTGGATTGCGAAATGGAACCTTGGATTGCAAGTAAGTTGTTTTGCGAGTGTTTTGCAAGATGAGCTAAAATTTTTAATAAATTTTAACTTAATAAATGAGCGATGTCTTGCAATACGAGTAGTACGCATGCGCTTTGTCTGCCAAGCGCAATGTGATTACAACTGAGCTGATGGTTCTTCTCTCTCTTGCTGCGGGATTGTGGGTAATCGTCTCCCATTCTCCGTCTGAGTCGGCATGCCTCACTCATATAGTCAATATCCATACAAGCGTATACTGTTTACTATAGCATGGTGACCGTGTGTGTGTGTTGTAACGTGTGAGTCCCTGTCTTGCACCCCAAAACACGAAGCTGAGTCTCAGTACTTTAGTGACACCAGCTTTATTCAGCTTGAAACAGGAACAGCACGGTTATTTATTGTAGCGGGATCTGCCACTGACTATACACAGGCACATCAGTCAGGCAGGGTCGGGGCCAAGTAATACTGTGCCCTGCGCATTTATAATGTTCCTGTATTACCGATCAATGGCAGGCGCTTATAGCATGTCCGCAATCTTTTTCGGATTCGCTAAAGCGCTTGAAGCCTGTGGTTGCTTCGGGACACTCTTCCGCCTGTCATCCCGTTGGGTGGAATCCCAAAAGAGTTTAGAAACTCACTTACAGCAGCCATGAAGTGCAGGTTAATTTGTTTTATGTATTTTTACTTTATATCTTGTATTAAACATTTTTATATGAATAGTTTTGGGTTGTGCAACGAAACATCTGAGTTTCCATTATTTCTTATGGGGAAATTTGCTTTGATATATGAGTACTTTGGATTGCGAGCACGTTTCCAGAACGAATTATGCTCGCAAACCGAGGTTCCACCTTCATTCATGAAATAGCAAAAAGCTCATTAAAAAAATAACACAATAAAACAGTGTTACAACAAAAACAGTGGGAAAACAATTATCATTATTAAGAGCAGTGGTCTTGAAGTCCATAAGTATCTTATGTGATCACTTCTTGCAGCCCCCACTTTTTTACACCTCTGGCCCATGGAGTCAGTGACTTCTAAATCTGCAGTAGTTCCAGCAAAAGGATCTGAAGAAATTGCTGGCAAGCAGAGAGTCAGAGAATTTCAAATGTGTTGTGTTGAGTTAAGGTCAGGAGAAAAGGAAGGCTGAGGCTGTGCCTGCACATCAACATTCATTCTTCAGGACAGTTGTGACCACAGCCACTGTGTATGACCGGTTATTGTCCTCCAGGGCCTGACATCTGAGACATCTAGGAGGTGTGAGCAGAGGGCCTCTGACAGGTCACTCTGCTCTAAGGTCAGCAGCATGTGTTATAATTCAAGCAAAAATAATTTTGTTTTTATCTGTTTTAAATTTTGTTTCAATTACATTTTAAAGGTTATGGATATCAGCGAATTTAATTATCTGATTATTTTTATTAGATATTGTCTTTAAGCTCATGTTAATAATTATTATCATTATGTCTTTGTTTCACCATGACACTATTTTATTTAGGCATGGACACCGCAATTTTGAATAGCTATTGCTAGGATGCATGTCCTTCTTGCTAGGCCACGTCTTCAAAAGTTTTGTCATGTGACATCATGGTGCTGCATGTTCAGTGTCATCTGAGGTTGTTGTTATTAGTTTACCATGTGGTTGCCTCTTCCAGTGGTCTTTATCTTAAAAAGTCTAGCAAGCCTTTTCTGACTACTATTTGGCGTTTGATGCCTGGTACTCTTGACCTTCTGGTTTGAAATGTTGCTACATTTAAGGATTCATCTCCTGATCGCTTTTTTCCAGATTTTTTCTGTAGCAGGGAATTTTGCTGCCTCTAAGTTCTATCATTTGTTGAATTTTTCTGCCTTTTTTTTCTCCATGGCAGTAGAGTGAGGAGCCTGTCACTGCTTGTCCTGCCAGTGATATGTTCATCTGACAGATCTGAAATTGTCTCTTAGAAGGGCCAGTCTGATATATGAGTCCTGCACTGATGAGGTCACTCAAGAGCAAGCAGGTCTTGAATACTCATATGTCTTTCCAATCTGCTAAAAACATACTTTACCTGCTGCAGTATGTCAGTACCCCACTCCCTCACTTTCAGTGATATTCAAGGCAGTAGGGAATGGACAGAACTCACTCGTTTTCAGAGAGATGTCTTTCTGTGTGTGTCTTTCTGTTTTGACTGGATCCATATCAAAATGGTCAGGGGTGCAAGATTATTATACTGTGCCATGTTATGTAGCACAGCATATGCAATCATGAAGCTGAAGACCTTCATTGTCTGGTTGAGCAATAAAAATGTTATTTCCTTCCATGGACTTGTTATAGGAGAAGATCCATTACCCATATTAAAATAAAATAATTGACTGAATTTGTGCATAAAAGGTATATCAAAGAAAGGCAAAGAAAACTATTGCTTTTTAAGAATGGAAGAATCAATCAAAAATTAAAAAATCAAAAGAAATCAAAAACTTAGAATGTTTACAGTCCAGCTTATTGCAAAGCCAAATACAACAATCTTCTTTATATTGTATGTCTTTGTACTGCATTGTTCTGTTGCCTCGAAAGCTTGCATATTGTAATCTTTTTAGTTAGCCAATAAAAGGTGTCATTTTGCTTGGTTTTCTTTACATTCATAATGGCTAACACGGTACAACACCCTAGTACTTCTGTCTTTTGGAAAACACAACTTACCATCTTCACTGTGAAAGCTGCTGTATCAAATAAAGATTAAGTAGAACTTACGTCAGCATCATGGTGAAGCACTGGATAGAGGGGCCTACTCATGGATCCATTGTCCTGGCTCAGACCCAGGATCTGGTATTTATCTATGTGGAGTTTGTGTGTAGCCCTTGTGATTGCATGGAATTTCCTTTCACATTCTGAGAGATGTGCAATTTAGACTAGCTGGTGACTCTAAGCTGGCCAAAGGTGTGTTAGTATGTCCTTCCCAGGGCTGTATCTTGTCTTGTGCCTGATGCTGTAGGACTACAATAGGTTGTATTCCCCAACCACCAGTGGTGTCACTAGGGAATAGGAGCTTCACAGGATTTAGCTTTAGCATCACCCACATGAAACTCCAAGGGAGACTCTGCGCGGCTCTTCGATTTTTTCTTTCCTAGTAAGGCATGCCTGCAAAAATAACAGGGGAGGCTAAGACCCTGACCTTTGTAAATCCTAACAGTGCCCTTGCTCACCACTATGTTGAATCGACTTAAGAAGGTCAGAGAATATCAATTTTTGGAATTAACTTAACCAGTTCCTTGGTTCTACTGATATTAAGTTGCATACAATTCCTTTTCTTTTTTGACTTTCACAGGCTTTTCCTCTATGACCAGCAGGAAAATGTAACTCCAGATTGACCATCACAATGAGTTTTTTATACAGTCTGTCTTTGTAGCTCCGAGTCTCCTGTTGATTTAAAATGTTTTTGGTACAATGTTGTTGTGGCGCTCTAGTAGATAGATAGATAGATAGATAGATAGATAGATAGATAGATAGATAGATATGAAAGGCATTATATCATGGATAGACAGATATTTTATTGGTTCTGAGGGAAAATGAAGTTTTATAGCAGCCCTCACACACTAACAGTGGTCAGACATACATGAAGCAACACAAAGCACACTTAATTGGAAACTGTACAATAAATGAGATTGTACAGATTGATGTATTAAAAAGTCTGATTTCAGCTGGTAAGACGACTCATCCGATAATATTCCCTGGAGCACCTTGTACAATCAAGCAGGTATTGAAGAATGCTTATCAGAATGTCACAGACTAAAAGTCCACACATGGAAATGCTCCACCAATGCCAAAGCAGCTCAGATGTCTCCAGTATCATGAGAATATTATGAAAATAACTTAAAGAAAAAGCCACGTGGATTCCAGAGATACACCAATCGGAAATATTTCATCACAGCTTCATTAACCTCAAGTGGCATAATTTACTCTGCTTTATCAAAATGCCCTGGGAACACAAATGAGCTCAATAAAAACAGAACAGTAACACTGGAAGGCTTAGAGCCTGTTCTGCTTTGCTTCCCTGAAGCTTATAGAAACACATTTGTCAGACAAGCCCCTGAAGGTCAAGGAATTGTTTCTGAGAGCCAATCCTAAAATGATCACAGGTAGAAAGAAAGAAAGAAAGAAAGAAAGAAAGAAAGAAAGAAAGAAAGAAAGAAAGAAAGAAAGTTGGGAGGTAAGAGGAAGGGAAAAAGTACTTTTTATGTGGATTACACACCAATCGGAAATATTTAATCACAGCTTCATTAACCTCAACTGGCATAATTTGCTCTGCTTTATCAAAATGCCCTGGGAACACAAATGAGCTCAATAAAAACAGAACACTTACACTGGAAGCCTTGGAAGGTAAGAGGAAGGGAAAAAATACTTTTCATGTGTAATTTAGAAAGCAGTAAATTAAAATCATCTCTGATGATAGACAAGTAAAGATCCCATTAACAAAACATCTCTGACATGATAGATAGATAGATAGATAGATAGATAGATAGATAGATAGATAGAT
>JANRMT010062791.1:141223068-141247813 GCA_026402145.1 Polypterus bichir lapradei
TCTATCTATCTATCTATCTATCTATCTATCTATCTATCTATCTATCTATCTATCTATCTATCTGTCCTGTCTGTCTTCATTGACTCACACTGTGCCTTCCCTCATATTTTGGTTTATTCTGAACGACCAATGAAGACAGCTGCTTTGCAGGATGTTACATTTGTTAACTTTATAATATACTGTGGGTGTTCTTATAGGCAGTGACTTTCTATGACTTCTATAAAATCAGATTAAGCTTTCAGTTTTTTTGAAACAGTGCATATTGTTTCTGGTGGCTAAACTAGAGCTAAACAAATGTAGCACATAGTGCACAAGACTGTTGTTAGAAGAACATGCTGAGGGTTCAAGGAGTAGAAGTTAAATGGATCTGAACCTGTGGGTTATGACTCAAATGTGGGTCACTTGATGCTGTAGATGGGTTATCAGCTTCAGTGTATAAAAACTTAAAGTTAATAATTCAGCCTTCAATTTAATGTTTTAGGGGACTACTGCAGATTTCAGTTTCCCGTCTAGTCAAAGGGGCTTTTTGCTCTTGCATAGTGGGAGATTGAAATGACTGGCATAAGTCCAGATACAAGTAGATGATAACCTGTTATACAGTACAAGTTGTATCATTAAGAAAGACAATGAAGTTGGATAAGTTCGTCAAATGCCCTGTAGGATCACCTACTCCAAAGTCTTCCAATTCTGTATCAAACTGACAAGATTCATCCCAAAAACCTGAACCAAACAGGAATGTTAAAATAACATACAGCAAAAGGTATAGGTTTACTTTTACTGTGAAACATGGCGAGCAACCAACATTGTGCACTTTCTGTAGTGTGGTGTTACCAAACAAAGCATTAAGAATGCTACTTACAGAACAAAATAATTTTACTTTTTCAAATGAAAACATGAAAATCTTGAAGCTCCACAAAAATCATTACAGTTTTACTCCAGGCATCATCTCATTACACACTGAATTGCCAAATGAAAAGAAAACGTGAACTATTGCAGAACAGCTTATGTTGCCTTGTGCAATAGATATGTGCACAGAAATTTTGGACAAGTGAGCCGCCAGCAAACTAAAACATATTCCTGTCTGCTCCCTCTTCACCTACCCCGGATTTCAACAAACTTGTGGCATCTATCTATCTATCTATCTATCTATCTATCTATCTATCTATCTATCTATCTATCTATCTATCTATCTATCTATCTAACTTTGATTCAGTATTAAGTACTCTTGTGTTGAATTATTTAAGGATGAACACCATGTATATTTCATCTATTATATTTGCTATATTTTAATTGTAAATATGTACTTACTATTATGTGTTAATATGTGGCATTCAGAGGAAAATACTGGCTAGTTTACATTTATCTTACTGCTATTAAAAGCTTCATCACTGAACAAAAATGGATTAAACTGGGTCCCAAGGCTAAAAAGCTTGAGAGACAATTTTATAGTCAATAGCAACTTATGATTTTTTACTAACAAATTATTAATTTACCATTTTTCTAAGACTATCTCGGTCTTGTATAAAAATGGAAAGAGCCATTGTGGGACATTTCACATCACACAGCTGGCACCATATCTCAATATCCTGATATATTTATTAATTAAGACCTAAACATGATGCTAATGTCTGACACTTAAAAAACAACGCATCTCCTACCGGTAAATCATTCCGGTGCGATCAGCAGTGGAGTCACTTAACAGAAGGCCACACTCTTTTAAGTAGAGCTCCAGCCTGCGTCTCTCCATCAGGCGTCTCGCCGTGTCCAAGATATTTGTGGCCAAGGCTCTGTTCTCATCTTTGTTTTGGTTGAGGCCCTTTCCTGAGCAAGGCTTCAGCACAGCACTGGTGCTCCCCCTGGGACGCTTGTTGTTGGTAAGGCCATACAGCTCCTCCACACTGAATTTTCCTCCCTTCGCACCCCCAGATCCCCGAGAGGAGCCTGCAAACATTGCACAAGATGATGACTTCCCTTGAATAATCAAAATGCGTCCGGCGAATCTGTAAAATCTCCAACTAAAGTTTGCCTCTGAAAAGAGTTTTGGAAGTGAAGTGGAAGTCAGTTAAAAGACTTTTCAAAAATACACACTGTAAACTCCATAGTAAAATCTGAAGATTAAATCAAACCAGGCTCAGCATGTCCACGTGTCTGCATTTGTTTCAAGAACTGCAAGGAAGGTCCCCAAAGATGTTAAAAAATAGGCATGTAAAAAAATACATATATATCGTTTTCTGATGATCTTGTATGTAACCTTGCTATACTGTTTGCCTTACATTGCTTGTTTTAAAAGACGTAACATAAAAAAGGATGACTATTTATCAAATTGCAGTATGTTTAAACTATAAACTGCATATAAAATGGTTTGCTGATAAGATAAAAATTTATGACAATTAGGATATGTTATACTATAGACTGCATATAGTTTGTGCCTAAATGCACTTTCAATTGAATGGCATGTTGAAGCAAAAAATATTGAAATTAGTAAATTATGAATTTCAAAGTACTGTAAGTGCAATACAAATTTGCAAAAATGTTATGCTCCTGATGGTACAAAATGTATTTGCAACGTGGAGAAAATAATATTATTGTATGTGTAGGTTGGGGATAATATTCAGTCCCTGCCACATTTTGTGGTCTAGCTTTCAAAAACTGTACAGAGACAGAATGAATTCAAAACACAAATCAGACATAAACTCTCTGTTTTCATTCCTCTCAAACAGAGACTACTTCCCAAATTACAACATTACAGAAAACAAAAATGGAGACATACCCTAAATAACAGTGTCCAATATCCATTAATAAAAAGGAAAAACAGAACTTGCTGCAAACAGCTCTTTGGTCAAGATTTAGGAATCAATTGCTAAACAGCTTTCAAAAAAATCACAAAACGTATACAAAATTTAAAAAATACATTCTTTTTGGAGAGTTTTTAAATCAGAAAGTTTGAAAACATCTCTTTGGTCATGATATTCCTCCAAGTAGCAGGTAAAAAAGAGCAATAAGATGACTGGCCCATCAGATGTCTCCAAATCTTCTGCCCCCATGAATGCCGTTTGTATTTGACACCTGTGCCGCCTCCAGCAGCTCCGCCTATGATGTCCTCTCTCTTGGGTGTGTCTGTGCAACAACGAAGCTCTGCGAAACATGAGCCTGTCAGCTTCTGCTGGCTGTGTATCTTTTGTCAGTTGATAAAAAATAAAGCCTCAGCCATCAACCAACAGCAGGACAGATTACTAAAGGAGGCTTAAAGACACACAGCATTTTGATCAGGGCAATAGAGCCAAAAAAAAATCTGCAGTGTGTGTGCGTGTGTGTGTGTTGTTAGTGTGTGTGACAGAGACATGTCTTACTGTGAAACATGTACTTATCCTTCATTTCATTATCTCGCTTCATTTTTGTGCCAAGAGGTTCATTTCGAGGTATGAACTGCAAACCTGCCTGGACTCCCGACAAAATTTAACATCACTGTCTCAGGCCTGTTTACAATGTGCAGTAGACCCTTGGGTCAGAGTGGACAGCCTGCTGCCTAAGAGTCTGGATTGTCACTGGCTGTATGACCCCAACTTGTCAATAGTATAATAGCAAAATTTAAAAGTGGAACATCAGGGGTTAAATTCTCTGTTCACAACATGAGCATAATCATAAAACACTACAAAGGTAATAAAATTGGCTGAGAATATTTTTGGCTCATGTCTCCCTTTTGTTTAGGACATATAGCAGTAGAGTTTTGTACCGTGTTAGCCATAGATTGATACAGGATAAAGTAGGGTGAAATGACACCTTTTATTGGCTAACTAAATAGATTACAAATGCAAGGTTTCGAGGCAGCTAAGGCCTCTTCATCTTGCCTGATTGCGTCGAAATCTATTTAGTTAGCCAATAAAAGGTGTCATTTCACCCTACTTTCTCCCGTTTAGGACATATATAACACATGTCTCCTTAGAAAGGCAAAAAGAAATGTTCAACACTTTAGCCACCTTGTGCGATTTCTCTTCACCCTTCTCAAATGGTACAGAACTATTCCACAGGAAAATGTTGCTGCTCAAATGTTGATCTTTGATGGCTCGTGAAAGTTAAAAGAGATTCGCATTTATGTTTCATTTAAGAATCAACTTTGTCACAGAAGTTTCTCCTGAAATTCCATAGAAGAAATAGCTTTAGACACCCTATTGGAGCTATTTTTAGGAAATTTAACAATTCTTTCCACTGCTATGCTGATGATACACAGGTTTATATTCCAGTCTGCAACTCTGCAATAAATCAACTCCACAACTGTCTTTTTGAACTAAGATCCTGGATGGCTAATAATTTTCTTGATCTGAATCAAAATAAAACGGAGGTGCTTATAGTGGGTCCATCAGCTAAAGCCCAAATTGGTCTTGGACTTCTCGGCTCTTTCTCTGTCTTTTGCGAACCTCAAGTCCGCAATCTTGGTGTTATCTTTGACAGTAACCTCTCTTTTGAGAAACAGATTCATTCAGAAGTCAAGAGTTGCTTTTTCCAGCTTCGTCTATTAGGTAAGATCAAGCCTTTTTTATCTTCTAGGGATCTTGAGAAAGCTACACATGCTTTTATCTTTTCTCGCCTTGATTACTGCAACTCGCTGCATTCTGGGATTAGCAAATGCCTGATACGCAGGTTACAGTTGGTCCAGAATGCTGCCGCTCGCGTTCTGGTTGGGGCAAGAAAGTCTGATTCTGTTTTTCCATTATTAGCTTCTTTACACTGGCTGCCTGTCAGTTTTCGAATTTATTTTAAAAACTTATTGCTAGTTTTTAAATCTTTACATGGGCTTGCTCCTGTCTATTTATCTAAATTGTGTGTTTTACATCAGCCATCTAGAGTGCTTAGGTCTTCTGGTCAGTTGTCTCTTGCTGTCCCTCGTACCAAGTGCAAAACTAAGGAGGACAGAGCATTTGCAGCTGCTGCTCCTCGCCTGTGGAACTCTTTACTTCATCACATAAAAGAGTCGTCTACAACTGAACTGTTCAAAACAAGATTAAAGACTCATTTCTATTCACTTGCTTTCCATGACCTTCAGTAATACTGATGGTTTCCTCATTGTGATTATGTAACATTACTTCTATTTATTATTTACAGTATTTTATTTATGTTCTTTTATTTTATTTCTATTTATGTTATTTGTATGTTTTTTCTTCTTTTATTGTAAAGCACTTTGGCCACAACATTCCTATGTTGTTTTAAATTTGCTATATAAATAAATTGGCATTGACATTGACAAAAAGGCAACACGAGATACAACTGAGGTAAAAGGAGTCAAAATTGAGAATTTGGTTTGAAGAAAACATGTTTTGTTTTGTGAGATTTAATTCTAGTATTGTTTAAATCTTTTTCAAAGCTTGATATTTTTGACTTATTATTGGACTGATGACTTTATTCAAGGTGACTTACAACATTTGAATTATGATTGGTTACATTTCTTTTGTTTTTCCAATTGGAGAACAGGCAGGTGAAGGGACTTGATCATGATCAGTTCTTGCTTCTAAATAATACTATTACTTGCTCTGGTTTTGCAGTCATAGTAAAGTCTTTTATTACCACAAACAACTTTAAATAAATTTTACCATATATTACTGAGTACACAACGCAAATACATTCAAATTACAAAAAAAATGTTAAGACACTATTTGGAAAATCTGAGTCCCTTGTGTGACTTTGCTGACATCGCTGCTGAAACTCAAATGGAGACACATATGAGACTACCAGGGCATTTTTCTTAGGAGGAAAAATTAAGAAGCATGAGAAAAAAAAGAACATGTCTCTATTTTATTTCTTTCCGATCTCTGCATAGGAGAAACCCAAAAAATACTCAGGAGACCTCTTTTTTTGGTTTTTAATTCCTATCACTTTGTACCGTTACATTTAGGGGCAGTCGTATTGACAGGTCAAAAGCCACTCATACTGGCAAGTGTACAATTGTCTCTAATTCATACCCTGTGATGTTGTATACAGTATATGCCCTGTTGTTGGCATTGAACTTAATCTGCTAGTTTCAGAGAGACATGCACAAATTCTATTGTACTGTATACAGGTGACAAAAAGCTTTAAATTAATTTTGAACATGCAGCTGACAACATAAATATTTCAGATCCATCACATTCTGTTTATATAATGTTAGTAGTTAGCTGTTTTCTGATTCTATTTTCTAGCTCAAAACTGTAGAGAGCCAGCAAATGTTATTTTGGTCCAAGTCACTCCACCAACAACACATTAACTCAACTCTTACTTTCCCAGTAGAACCAAAGCACAATATTTGTATTTGTCGAGTTACAGAGGCATTTTGTGTTCATTATTTACAAATGCTTTGAAATAATTTCAGTTTTTTGATCCTGCACCTCCTGACTCACTGCTATGAGAAAATCCCAACATATGATATACTGTTCAACTTGTCTTGACATCCAGATATGTAGGACATCAAGCTTTTTGGGATTTTCCACTATTTTGACCAGGCCAGAAAAATCCCCATTTTTAACACATCTTTGAACCAACTTTTGTGCAGGAAACTGTATTTGACTTGTCCATCACACACCTACCTGCTCAATTACACTTTATACTTCTATTCTGTTTTTATACTTTATGCTGCCTCCGTTACTTATTATCTATCTGCTACTCATTATTTATATTTATCTTTATGCGTTGGTTTTTTCATTTGGTGTAGACAGGAAAGAAAGAATTTCATCGTATAGGGTGGTCCAGATCTAATTATGCAACTTTTAATGCAAAGCAGGAAAACAATACAAGACAAACGAATTGTTCAAAATATCTTGTAATAAACGAAAATGGACTTACATTGAATTAATTCACTGATTATCCATATAATATCCCACTTGTCTTCCATTCAGTTGGATACAGGCTCAGAGTAATATGCTTAATAAGTTATAGCATAATGAAAATTGCATAATTAGATCTGGACCACCCTATATAGGGAAACGTGTTTCCTTACTGTGCACATGACAATAAACTTGAACTTGAAATTACTCTTATAATAAAGAATAAACCTTTGGGTGTCTTCCGCAAAAATGATAAGAAGGACTTGAAGTTGTGTATGCCACATGAACCGACCCCAGGTGTTCATACCCTATTGGGATACAAGGGGTCAAAGTTACTCCTTTTCATAAAACTTTGAAAAAATGGGGATCAATAATATAGGTATGTGAAGTGTTATTTTATGGTATTTTGTTGTTGCTGATCATAAATATAATAATTTTTTTGGTTTCTGATTCTTTACCGAAAATCTTAGCACTGCAGGAGTTTAAAAATAACAAATTTCAAACATATGAGGATGTGGGGCATCATTTCAGACTATTTCTAGGTCAGTGATTACAAATTGGATGTTAGTTTTCACTTTGATCATTTACTTGCAATCTGTCTCTCAATGGACCTCTATCAGATGGTGAAAAATGACAAATTTCCAATACATTCAAGTATATTTAGATTTTAAACATTTAAATTGAAGCACATATTTTTATATGTCAGATATTTTATGCAACTATTCTTGTTTATTATGTACTTCTGCCTCATGGATTAAATCATTACATTTCTTATGTGCAGCTTATGCTAATTCAGACTTTTGAATGGTTCAAGAGACCATTCAGGATTTTATTTAACACTATGTAACAACCTTATTAAACTGAGCACAAATAGAAAACTTGCACAAGCACAGAAAAAATGTGTAAACTCTACATCAAACAGTCAGCAGGTCAAGATCTACACTCACTTTGTTCTTACCAGCATATTAGCGTTGTCAGTTATTGTAATTTTCCTGCCATTCTATGTAATGACATGACCATAAATGGAAAGAAACTAGACCAGTTTCTTTTTCAGCTAGACTTTTCTGAGTGCAACATCTATTAAATAATCCATTCCTTTACATGGCAGTTTAAGGGAAGGTAAGTAAGTAAGTATGCCGGTACCTTCCTATCAGCAAGATACTACATATGGCAGTTGGTGTCACTAGAGGGTGCTATTGAGCCAAAATCAAATGTCACCTGTAAGGTAAAAATGTGTAAAACAAAAATTCTATTCTTTTACATTAAAGTTTTATTGGGTTTTGAAGTAAGTATGTCCAGTACCTTCATATAAATCAGGTACAGTGATCATTCGCTATATCGCACTTCAACTTTCGCGGCTTCACTCCATCGCGGATTTTAAATGTAAGCATATCTAAATATATATCACGGATTTTTCGCTGGTTCGCGGATTTCTGCGGACAATGGGTCTTTTAATTTATGGTACATGCTTCCTCAGTTTGTTTGCCCAGTTGATTTCATACAAGGGACGCTATTGGCAGATGGCTTAGAAGCTACCCAATCAGAGCATGTATTACATATTAATTAAAACTCCTCAATGATATACGATATGCTTCCCGCTCGGTGCTTAATTGTTTGCTTCTCTCTATCTCTCTCACTCTCTCTGCCTGACGGAGGGGGTGTGAGCAGAGGGGCTGTTTGCACAGAGGCTGTTTGCCTAGAAGATACGGACGCTCCTCTAAAACATGCCGCTTTATCGCGGTGCTTCGGCATACTTAAAAGCCAAAAAGTACGTATTGATTTTTTGATTGTTTGCTTTTCTCTCATGCGGGCTCTCTCTCTCTGACATTCTCTGCTCCTGACACGCATTCCTTTGAAGAGAAGATATATTTGCATTCTTTTAATTGTGAGAAAGAACTGTCATCTCTGTCTTGTCATGGAGCACAGTTTAAACTTTTGACTAAAGGGTGTTATTTCATGTCTAGAGGGCTCTAATAATGTTAACAGTGTGGGAGAGTTTATAAGGGCTTAAAATATATAAAAATAACCATACAAACATATGGTTTCTACTTCGCGGATTTTCATCTATCGCGGGGGGTTCTGGAACACAACCCCCGCGATCGAGGAGGGATTACTGTACAACTTATATTCTACTTTCTATATAACTGCTGCATAGTGTGCCTTATTCACATTGCATCTTGCGTTATGCCTCAATGTATGTATTCAAATACAGTGAGCTCTGTACAAGAGAATATGTTATACATGCACAGGCATTGATGTGAACGTCACTGAAGGAAATTTAATTTGCATTAAGTCAACTTGGCTGCTGCCAGCACTAAGCACAGTTCACAACAGTTGGATAGTAGTAAGCAGTAATCACATCACAACAATAAATTCTGAAAGAAGGAATAGTTTTTCCAAAATAAGACCTCCACTACTTCAAGTCAATGACTGCTGCCCTGGGTGATTTTTTGGGATTAGTTGATGCCTCCTAAATATACGCCTCTAGAATTGGCCCACTTTATGTGTGCTAGGCGATTCAGTAGTTAACAGTATAAGGAATGCATTATGTGAATGTCAGTGATGTTATTTGGTGTGCACGTGAGACACATTATGAACAGCTGGGTCCATTCTTCAGGTACATGATACATGTGATGGGACCTAATGGTTAAGGAGTTGGACTGGAAACCATACTCGTAAGTCTGCAAGTGTAATCTTCACTACTGACACACATCTTAGAATGAATTTCATCATAAAAATGGATTGGTTAATGTGATATATTAATTTTTTTTTTTATTAAGCATTACCTTCCTGGATAGCTGTAGCCCCATGAAAGTGAAAGTATATACAGTGATATTGTGTACTACGATCGGTACAGCAGCTAAGTAAATGGTTTTTAAAGCAACAGATTGTAGATTCAGTTGCTTTTCAGACTCAACATGTGACTCTAAGCAGGACACATAATATCTCTGTGGTCCAACTGTAAAATGTAGCTATAAACAGTTACTCTATGTAAAACCAGCTGTAAAGGGCCTTGGAATGGCATTAGGTAAAAAAAAATAATGCATAAAACTAAAGCCACTTGTCCAGTTTAAACCTAAAAAAAACAAGTATTGTATTACAGTACCTTCAGAAAGTATTACCACCTTTTTGTTATTAAGACCATTTTGTTATTTTACAATTTTGTGGTAATATCATTTAAGATATGTTTCCCTTATTAAACAACACTTAATGCCACAGAATGACAAAACAAAAACAGGTTTTAGAACTTTTCGCAAATTTATTAAAAATAAAAAAGCTGAAATCTCACTTTGGCATTAGCATTTAGAACTTTAGCTATTAGACTTAAAATTTGGCCAGGTGTATTCCATTCTTTTGATCATCATTGAGATGTTTCTACACCTTGTTTGGTGACCACCTGTGGTCAATTCAATTCATCGGACATGATAATGAAAGGTACACATCTGTCTATATTATGCCCACAGCTGATGTGTATTGAGCAATAAGTAAGTCATGGGGTCAAAGGAGTTGAATAGAGAGACAAGATTGCGTTGAGCTACACATCTGAGGAAGGCTACAAAACATTCCTGCAGCGCTGAAGATTCTCAAGAGCACAGTGGCCTCCATTCATTTTTAAATGGAAGACATTTGGAACAAACACAATTCTTCCTAAAGCTGGCCACACAACTTAACTGGGGAAATGGTTGGACAAGTGAGCTCCTTAGAACCTATGTGGAGATGAAAGAAATTCCAGAAGGACAGCCTTCACTGCAACATTCCACCAGTCTGTGCTTTATGACAGCGAGCCAAACATATGAAATCAGTGTGCAAAAAGACACCTAAAGGACTCCTGAACTATGAGTAACAAGATTATCTAGCTTGATGAAACCAAGATTACTGTCTTGTGTGCAAGAAACCAGGCACTGCTCATCAAAAGTGCAACACCATTGCAACAGTTGTGAACTGGAGTGCTGATCGCACCCCAAGAGGATACAGACGCCCCTGGGAAATCCCCAACCCCTGAAACACAGACTACCCTCACATTGCTCCTTACCCTTCTCACTTGCGCTATAACATGAAACTCGCGTGGTACTCTGCTTATTTAAAAAGGCTAGTGCAGCGCCTGTCAGTTTTGGTATTGATTTGTTTTGCTTTCTCTCTCTCTCAGACTGCTCCTGATGCATATTCCTTTGAAGAAGAAGATACGCACGCTACCCTTTAATTGATAGACGAAGCTGTCATCTCTGTCAAGGAGCAAGTTTGAAGAGACAAATGTTTGTTTGCAGTGTATGAATAAAAGTCCTTCTTGTTTCTACGACCTCCTGTGTCTTTGTGCAAATCTGTGACCCAAGCGTGACACAGTGAAGCATGGTGGTGGTAGCATCATTCTGTGGGGTTGTTTTTCAGTTGCAGGGACTTGGAAACTAGACTGGGTTGATGGAAAGCAGAATGGAACAAAGATCAAGAATATCCTGAACTTGAGCTGATCCCTGCCATGTGCTTAGTTCCACCAAGATAAGCTCCACAGAAAAAAAAAAACAAGTAGACCATTAATGGATAATTAGAGAATTTTTGAAGTTAGAATTTTGGAGTGCACGCATTCTATAAAAATAAGAGTTTTTGTAACTCGTCTTTATCGTCACAGATTATGCTCAATTCATCCTCTATAATGGGGTGTCAAACTCAAAGCCTACAGGACAGAACCATTGTTTAGACTTTTTTAAAGCCCCCCACTTCATTAAAAGTCAAAACATGTTACATACAGCCGGTGATGACTGTTAGTTTTCTCAAAGACCTTCTTAATGTTCCTTTAATACATTTTAGCCAGATTGCAGTACACCTGACATTAAAATGTGTCTCCTGTGTCCGTTCAGTTTATCTGTGCAGCACGGAATACTGCAGCCATTAACCTCTACTTAGAAAGAAAACTGGCTGATTATATTGACCCAACAAGAAAACTTGAAAAGGCTCTGCCGTCAAGAACTTTTGTGTTACAGCATTATTGCAAAGATGCATTTATCTCAAGAAGAAGACGGTAGCCCAATTTCACACATGCCGCTGCTGTCACACTGCTCACTTTTTCAGTTGCACGAGTGCCACATCAATACACAATCCATTTCTGCTTAGTTAATTGTTGCATATGGATAGAAAATACATTTGCATTTCCACTTGTGTTACATGTGATAGCTATCCATGTCTAGTCTCACTAAAGTCGAAAATCTAATCTACTCTATACAGTATATATAAAATTTTGTGCAATGATTTTATGTTATGTTTTTGTCCCGCTTTAAATTGGGCTTATTTTAAAACCTGCATATATATGTTTGTATCATTCTTTTCAGAATTTATCGAACTTTAATGTGGTGTTGTTAGATTTTCAGATTCTTCCATTTTTAAATTATAAACTAAGAAATATCAAGAACTCACGTGTCACGAGACGAGACTTTGTGCCAAAAGATTTAACCACGCCTGGGGCCGAAAATAAAACACAAAGAGTAGGACAGCAGCTGTACAGGCTTTTAAATGTTCGAAGAGCCGCACAAGATGCAGATCACGCAGCACGGCAGCAGCAGCAAGCCATCCGCTGATAGAACAAGAGGAGATAAAAAAAAATATTTGTTTCCCATTCCATCACAGTTTAAGAGGGGGTTTCGGAGGAGCAACAGCATCTCCTTGTGGTGAGTTCAGCTCCCCTCTTCACAACGCAAGTGGCAGAGACGCAAAGTGGCTGGCGCGTAGCACAGGCCAGGGGGATTGGCGAGTGAACCCCCTATAAATAATAATTTTTGTACATTTACAGATTTTTACTAATATTCAGGCTGCAACTGGCGCCATCTCTATATATATATATAAAATCCAACCTCTGTCTGTCTGTCTGTCCACTTTTCTTGAGAGAACTTACTCTGACTGCACATCTAAATGAATAACTAAAGAAAGTTAGTATTACTGTCTAATTGGAAATATTTTAACATGTAGTATACACTTAAATCACAATGCTTATCTAAACTTTGTTTGCTGTTGTTATGCCATATAGTGACGCAATTGTCAAATGACACAAAGATTCCGTAACAGACAGAGGCACTTCCCAAATTTGTGAAGCCCAGTAGCTGCGGTGGTCTATGTGTGTGTTTGTCTGTCTCCACTGTCGCAGCAATCATTACAACGTGCAAATTAATTACCATGCTTGAGTTATCTTGTGCTACTAAGCTCCTGAATGGATAACAGCAATTTTAGCTTTTTATTTACTTTCAGCATGAAGTCTTTTGTTCAGTATACTGTATTTTACTCCGTCCCTCAGCCCTGTTAGTGGTTTAAAATGGAGGAACTGAAGAAATTGGGGGTGGGTGTTTTAGGAAGAAACCCTGTGGTTGTAGCCTTTGCAGTGCAGGATTTCATCCTGTTCACTACACACTTTTAGACAGGCTGTCCCTAGATGTGTATTTTCATTTAAGAATCACGTCTGGCCTCGCAACATCAGTCCATGTCAGACCGACTTCAATGTGGTGTGTTTGGTCCATCACCAGTGCGTTTACACCCATTTTTTTAAAAGTATTCAAGTGCCATCCGATCATGAAGCACATTAATGCAGGTGTAAATCAATATTTTTACTTTAACTACACTCTTTAATGTGTCCTGACTGCCACTCTCACTTGATTCTATGAGCTCAATCAATTCTTTTCACTCAGAGCTGATTTTGGTCCCATGGCAGCTGGTAGTTTCCTAACCTGCTGACATGAGAGGGCACACAGCTTCAAGAGAGATGCGAGGCAGAATATACAATTGTGATAAGCAGAGAGGTACTTGTGCATCTTGTTTGTAAAGTAAATGTCATAATTCATGAGGGGTGCTGAAGCAAACCTGCTTGGTTTGCTTAATCTATCCATGGAGTCAAGAATGAAACCACTCATTTTTTAAAAGAGTCAAACAAATAAGTAAACAGATAAGTGGTAGGCTGCTACCATCTGTTGTTACAATCCTGTGCTGCCGCAGCCATCTTTGTGAAATAAGGACACTGTGAAACATCATCTAAAAGGTTTAATTTTTAGGCACCCTTGGAGATTCCAGATGATAGTAATACTCCTCTTACATAATGTGAATATTGTGGAGGCTTTTAAGAAACTTACCTATATGAATGCTTTATGACAGTCTTCACACTGTTGAATATTGTATACATTGTTCCTTCTAAACATTCAGTATATCATAAATTAAGAGCTTTTTAACTGATTCACATTTTGTCCTAAACTAGCAAAGTCAAAGAATAATATGTGTAATGAAATAAAACACAAACAAAATAGATAAAGTGTTGGGGGAATTCCCCGTATAATGTTGGTTTATCCATAGAGTTGCAAGAGACTGATACTTTCACCAAAATTAAATAAATCAGATGTTTGACAACAAAACAGAGTTTTGCAGGTCTTTTATATATACATCGCTGGAAATAATAAGATCAATCAGGAAGAGAAAATGAGTCTTGATGGAAGTGACGTTGATAGAGAAAAACAGAGATGACATCATAATCGGGAGCCAGAAACTATGTCATTGGTAATGGACTGGGAGTGAAGTCATCATTTGGTACCGGAACAGACTTTACCCCATGAGTTTTCCACAAGGTATGTTCTCTTCGGTTTTTCTGTTGAGACAGGTTCTCCTCAACCTACTCCCTACTCTCGCTACAGATCACAATGTCATCAGCAAATATCATAGTCCACAGGGACTGCTGTCTAATCTCTTCTGTCAACCTGTCCATCACCATTGCAAATAAGAAAGGGCTCAGAGCCGATCCCTGATGTAATCTCCAGGTTGAATGTATCCGCCAATCCTACCACAGAGCGCACCACTGTCACGCTTCCCTCGTACATATCCTGTACAACTCTTATGTACTTCTCTGCCACTCTCGACTTCCTCATACAATACAACAGCTCCCCTCGAGGCACCCTGTCATATTCTTTCTCCAGGTCCACAAAGACACAATGCAACTCCTTCTGGCCTTCTCTATACTTGTCCATCAACACCCTTAGAGCAAACATCACATCTGTGGTGCTCTTTCTTGGCATGAAATCTAATCAAGTGTGTGTGACATATAATATATGGTATTTTCAAAACATCGTGCAAAATACTGCAGGACAGCTCTGGTCATGGGTTCAGATTTCCCACCAATCTGTATACAGTATACTGTAGGGTTTTCACCAGTAAATAGTAAATTTCAATAGTACGTTTTTCGAGTGGGAGTAAATGCGCCCTGAAATGGATTGACAGCCTGCCCTGGGCTGGTTCTTGCCTTGCACCTGTTGCTGCTGGGATTGGTTCCAGACTCCTGAAACCTTCTATGCTGTGTTATGTGACAAGGAGACTTGTCTGAGTCTTTATATGCCATTTGTAGCACTTATACAACAATAACAATCAATAGTCCTAATGGATTATTGTCTACAATTTTGCCAGGTAGCTGCTTACACTTATTTTTTTTCCCCAATAAATTAAATTCTGTTTAACTTAACTGAGGAAATAGATGTTCAACTGGCATCTGGTCTGGGCTTTGATTTGGGATCATCACCAGGCTGAAATATCAATCTTCTTCTTTGGCAGGCTGAAGTAGATTTTCCTCCTGTATCTATGTGAATGTCATTTTTCTTTTTACTATTATGGGACATTATGTCCTCTTCATGCTGCAACCTAACTTTGACATTTATAGCATGGATGTGAATAGCATAGTGATGCTGTTGTATTTCTAGACCCACAGTGGTCTTACTAGACCACAAGATCTTCCCTTGATGTTTCTTCAGCAGTGCCTCCATTCCTGTTGCCACACAATAAAGAGAGTATCTTTTACTTATGTGGCAACCCGAATTTTCTCTGGAGTTCCCTTATTGTAACCCTGGACTACACCAAGTTGCATCCAGGTGCCCATCTCTGTAACACCTGACTACAAAATCTTTTCACATTTTCTGTTTGAGAGACTGAGACAGGCAGAGAAGCTCTCTTGGGAACAGCTAGCAGACATTTCTGCATGGGATAATTGCAACTCAAATCTCCAAATGACTTCCAATCAGGTTTTGGAGAAGTCAGGAAATGTGAAACTTGAATTGATCTTTTTCAAGACATCAGAACTGAAAGCAACTGCAAAGAGCTGTCTGCAAATTGTGGATGATCTCTCCTGTGGCAGGAATCCCAGGGCCCAAAGGTGCATATCAATGCCAGAAGTGGAGCTGTCTAGTTTTTTTAAAGTGTCCACTCCTAGAATGTTAGCAATTCTCTGGATTTAACTGATAAGCCATGATGGCTGAACAGACAAACAAAGATTGTGTGTGGGATGAGTTTGTTGAGGCTGTGGGGAACAGCTTTCAAATAGTCTCAAAGAAGTTCTGGCAAAATATCAGAAGACTCTGGAAATGTTGACAAGGCCATTCCTATTAAGTCTGGGAAAACATTGGCCTTGACTGGAGATATTGGTGAGGATATCGCTGAGGGGTGAAAAAAGTGCCTGAATAACTCAAAGTCTTCTTTTGAAATTCCTTCAGAGGAATTAGCACCTGGAGTATCTGGTTTATACTGGGGTCACTGCTGTGGCAAAGAAATGATTCCTAGTGGGTGAAAAAGTGAGAAGCTTTCTATATGGTTAATTATAATCATAGTGGACATACTGAGATACTACAGCTGTGTCTTGTTTAACATGTCTCTACAATGTTGTGTGGAAAGCAGGAACAGCGTTTCTAGACAAGCAGATTGAGGTAGTGGTTCCCATTTTTGGAAATGTGACCAAATGGTACACACAATTTAATGAGGGTTTACACTTCTTGTCCTCAATATGAAATCCTATGCTGGAATACTGGAACAGAAAGCTAGCCTGAGAGTCAAACATCAGGTCCAGGAGAATTCATTTGAATTCTGTCAATCAGCTCTTTGCCTCTTCAAGTTGTTTGAGAGTTTGTGGGAATTTACCAACCCTGTCTATATATATTTACTGGAAATGCTGAAGGAGGAAATCCCATTTAATGATGATTATGATTGGTGTGCATGACACTGCCAACAATTGCCCAAACTCACACTGAAATAATAAACAAGTATTTCACTTATGGTCATTAAACTTACTGGAAGCCTCCTTTAAAAGATGGGTGAAGCAGCACTGATGGACAAATATGTTGAGTAGGCAGGAGGTCAGGGACCTTCCTGTAGCTAGTGGCTTCAGAACAGGGGAAGAAGCAGACAAATACACAACCTCTCAGGCCTTCTCCCTTAATCAGCTTTGCTAAGTCCTGGTGAGCTTGTGTGAATAATCACACAACTTTGACATCATAAAATTAGTATTAGTTAGACAGGTTGAACCATGTGCACTCTGAACGGTCTTCAGTGTTCACAGTCACTTCATCCCATGACATGACCATAATACAGGTCTTTTCTAACTGTCAATTTCCAACTTTTTCTGACTGGCGTGGTTTTCTTTTCAGTAGAGATGGCACTATCTTCCTCTCATTATTTTATTTTGTTTGGTAAATTGTGCCACTTCACTACATTGTTTGCAGCGCTGTCCCACTAATGGATAGCAGGAATCCTTCTTTCCCCTTTATAGTGTTCTGCTTAATTTTTGGTGTATGCTGGCCACAGCTATTACTCATATTTCAGTGCTATATTGGAGTTTTGGGAGCATTATGGATATACAGAGGCTTATCTTTGAAAGGATACTAAGTTCTGGCCTCTTCAGAGTGTTGTGGCTGACTCAAGCTCAGGTACAGTAAAAAGGGTTCTGTGGTACATTTCGGTGTATTATTCAACCAAGTTAAAAATGTAAGTGCAACAACAAGACTTGGAACTTCATCCTTTTACAGAGATATCAGGAGCGCCTCACTCCGATTTCCAGCGACCTCATGACCCTCCATGCTCTCCTAATCCATCTACTGACTTCAGAGGAAGAGTCACCAGAGACATGAATGTCACTGAAGAGGTAAGTAAACCTCTCGACAAGGTTGACACTCTCTCCACAAACAAACAGACTTATGATGGCCTAAGAGGTCATTAATTAAGGATGTAGATTTGTTCAAATTCATCAAATACAAAGTTGAAGCTAACATAAATAAAAAAACAATATCTGTCCTTCAGATAATTGTAGAACCACTGTCAGAGTATAGAAAAGGAATCAGACAAACCAGGCACAGTCAGAGACCTGGAGACCTTGGCCAGCAAGCTGCCTCCCCCAAAAGAGTGTGAATGCCAGTGGCTGAAGTGAGGTTATATGCAAGCTTGGTCAGCTCACTCTTTATGTCAGGGTGAGGGTTCTAAAAATCTATGAGGGCCTTTTAGAAGAAGTAAAGCTTCTTATCCTGTTGATTACAAGGTGATAGTTGAGGTGGTTTTGGCATTTCATGATGATACTCTCTATTGGTCTCCCACAACAAATGCCCCAAGCACAGGTGGCTTGGATAAGTTCCAAAACACACAGACCCAGGAGATGATAGAAGGATTGCATCTCTTAGCATGACAAGTTTAAAAGTAGGCCTTTAGATTAGATTAGATTAGATTAGATTAGATTAGATTAGATTAGATTAGATTAGATTAGATTAGATTAGATTCTCATAAGGGAATTCAGATGAATACAGCAGCAGAAATATAAAAAACTAGGATCCAGACTCACAGGACACATAATACAGCCAATCAATCAATCAATTGATAAATAAATAAATGCATATTGTGCAGATATTTCAAAATAAACTTAATGATTACTGCACATCGGGAGGAAGCATTGTATTGTCTGATAGTAGTGGGAAGAAAAGCCACCCCAGAAATGCCTCTTAGCACAGTGTGGGGGAATGAGGCCTGTGGCTAAAAGTGCTCCAAGTGAACACCTCCTGGAGGGGTTTTTTCATGATGGCATTCCTTTTTCCACAACAGCTTCCATTGTGTCCAGGTTTCACCATGTGATGGAGCAGGCTTTCCTGATATGTTTGTTAGGCATTGTGCTTCTTTCTTTTCCTCAGGAGACTGCAGCGTACAACACCACACTGGCTGCCATGGACTGGTAGAACATTTCCAGCAGCTTGCTTCATATATCAAAAGACTGGAGTCTCCTTAGCAAGAACAGAATGTTCTGGCCCTTCTTATACAGCAACACTCTGTTGTCAGACCAGCTCAGTTTGCTTTTTATCTGGACATCCAGGTACCTGTAGCTCTGTACCACATCCACGTCCTCCACCTGGATAGTGACTGGTCTCAGAGACACACACCTTCGCACTCTGGAAACCCATCACAAGCTCTTCTGTCTTGCTGATGTTGAGTTACAGGTTGTTGTCCCTGCTTCACAAGATGTAATCCTCCATAACTTTCCTGTATTCTGACTCATCTCCATTATTAATGCATTCTGTGGATGGAGGAATCACCTGAAAATTTCTGTAGATGGCAAATCCTGGTGTTGTGCTGGAAGTCTATTGTGTAGAGGGTAGACAGAAAGAGAGACAGGACACTTCCCTGGTGGAATGAGACAGAAAGTGAAAGTGATTGTGAAAGGTGTGATGCATCGGTTTCAAATTTGATAATCACAGCACCTCAAAAATGTAAAAAATAAAACAAACACTTATTCAAAATAATGCTATCTAATAGTGTTTCCATTCCACTACAAAGGGGAAAATAGCAAAAGTAGTCTTATATGTTATAGTCAATCTCCTCAGTCACTAGGTCACCCATTGCCTGCTGGGATAGGGCTGGGTAGTGCTTTGCTGTATCCCTGAGAAACAACCAGAGATGCACCAACTTGTAAACTGTGAGTTGAACCCTAAAGGAGACATCGGCTCACTGGCCTATTAGGACTTCTCCTCATGTGATAACTCTACCTAGCTGGCTTTTGTTTACAAGTGTCATTGAGCCATCGGGACTGTTGCTTTTGTAGAAAAGACAGCAGGTGTTGTGTTAACAGGGAGCTTCGATTACCATGGCTTGACAGAAAGCAACAGTGGAACAAAAGTAATTAAAGCTTGAGGTGAACAGCTGACAAGAGGGAAAGTGACACTCTCTGTCTTTTCCAACACTTTTGATGCATGCAGTCTGGAGACAGACAAGTCTGACAAAGAAACAGTGCTGTCATCTTCTCTGGAGTACTGCCAGCATAGGTGGGCATGAAATGGTGCATCTTTATAATGGGGGACAGGAAGCCAACCCAGAAACAAAACTCAGACCTGTCTGGTTTTTATACAGTTGCCTGCATTGGCAGTGATATGTCATTTTTATCTTCTCAAGAATGCATCTCTGTCTGTTAAATATGAAGCCCCAGAACTTGCTCAAAACAATAAGACATTTTTATACAGATACATAAATCAATAACAACCATAATCCCAGGAAATTTAATATAATGCATTTCTATGGGCAAGAAAGTTTTACAGTTGCATTGTTCCATCCATTTACTGAAGCCAATCGTAGGTTTGTGGGAAAACTGAGTCCTTCCTGGAAGCAACTGGCCCAAGTGTGAATCACTAGTCCACTCAAATATACCAAGTCAGCCAATAATACACTGGTGCACCAATGAAATTGCAAATGAGCATAGTATTGATACAAAAAAAAGAGACATATATAAGTCTTCATGGTGGAACATGCCTAGAAGGAAGGATAAGACCTCAAACTGAAGGTCCTTAGCTCCTTACAGGGTAATGCTGCAGATTAACCATGGTGTTAAATGGAGCCAGATAGGTAAGAGGCCTGAGCAGGAAACCAAAAGTAAGGGCTTTCCAAGAAAGAGGGCTTTGCATGGACAGAAAAAACATATACATTTTTCTTCATATAAAAGTAGTAGAAGGATCCTCAACCAAACAGTGTAAGTCTTACCTGCACCTACAAATACAATCCAGGGCTTAAGATATAAGAACCTAAAAGAAATCTGACAAAAATTTGCTTACCTAATAACTAAACTGTCCAAATACTGAAACCAAAGGAAAGTAAAGGACACTTTCAGGGCATCCCCTGTCCTAGAAAATCGTAAATCCTAAAGGGGACTTTAAATGTTTGCTAGTATTCACTGAGGCAGGAGTCTGAATGTGAGTTATAAGCTCAGTGGTGAGGTGATGGTTTAGTCTGCTTGAGGTGATTAACCATCAGGACAGCTGGAGGAGCAGGGAGAAAGACAATTTTGATTAATTTGAATAGTGGGTGTTCATTGTGTGTATTTGCATTTTATCTTTGCGTGTATCTGTATATCTGTATCATGGTCCTTCCTTTGTGTATCTGTGTATGTGCTTTAGCAGGAAAAAAAGAGAAGGAACAGGAGTACTAGTCATTCATAAATTATTCAATATCCTGAACAGTGCCTGTAAGGGACACTATAATGCACTCCCACTGCTCCTAATGGTTTCTTCACATGCTATTGACAACAAGCCTCCCTATGGCAAATTTCACTCTTCCATGTATTACTAGCCACCAGTGGGAGAATAATGTATACCATACATGCAGTATATATTCATGGGCATTAAGTTATACATTGCTCCAACTGGGTATGTATAAGAACATTTACAGTGCATCCGGAAAGTATTCACAGCGCATCACTTTTTCCACATTTTGTTATGTTACAACCTTATTCCAAAATGGATTAAATTCTTTTTTTTCCTCAGAATTCTACACACAACACCCCATAATGACAACGTGAAAAAAAGTTTGCTTGAGGTTTTTGCAAATTTATTAAAAATAAAAAAACTGAAAAATCACATGTACATAAGTATTCACAGCCTTTGCTCAATACTTTGTCAATGCACCTTTAGCAGCAATTACAGCCTCAAGTCTTTTTGAATATGATGCCACAAGCTTGGCACACCTATCCTTGGCCAGTTTCGCCCATTCCTCTTTGCAGCACCTCTCAAGCTCCATCAGGTTGGATGGGAAGTGTCGGTGCACAGCCATTTTAAGATCTCTCCAGAGATGTTCAATCGGATTCAAGTCTGGGCTCTGGCTGGGCCACTCAAGGACATTCACAGAGTTGTCCTGAAGCCACTCCTTTGATATCTTGACTGTGTGCTTAGGGTCGTTGTCCTGCTGAAAGATGAACCGTCACCCCAGTCTGAGGTCAAGAGCGCTCTGGAGCAGGTTTTCATCCAGGATGTCTCTGTACATTGCTGCAGTCATCTTTCCCTTTATCCTGACTAGTCTCCAAGTTCCTGCCGCTGAAAAACAACCCCACAGCATGATGCTGCCACCACCATGCTTCACTGTAGGGAGGGTATTAGCCTGGTGATGAGCGGTTCCCGGTTTCCTCCAAACGTGACACCTGGCATTCACACCAAAAAGTCTAATCTTTGTCTCATCAGACCAGAGAATTTTGTTTCTCATGGTCTGAGAGTCCTTCAGTTGCCTTTTGGCAAACTCCAGGTGGGCTGCCATGTGCCTTTTACTAAGGAGTGGCTCCCATCTGGCCACTCTACCATACAGGCCTGATTGGTGGATTGCTTCAGAGATGGTTGTCCTTCTGGAAGGTTCTCCTCTCTCCACAGAGGACCTCTGGAGTGACCATCGGGTTCTTGGTCACCTCCCTGACTAAGGCCCTTTTCCCCCGATCGCTCAGTTTAGATGGCCGGCCAGCTCTAGGAAGAGTCCTGGTGGTTTCGAACTTCTTTCACTTACGGATGATGGAGGCCACTGTCCTCATTGGGACCTTCAAAGCAGCAGAAATTTTTCTGTAACCTTCCTCAGATTTGTGCTTCAAGACAATCCTGTCTCGGAGGTCTACAGACAATTCCTTTGACTTCATGCTTGGTTTGTGCTCTGACATGAACTGTCAACTGTAGGACCTCATATAGACAGGTGTGTGCCTTTCCAAATCATGTCCAATCAACTGAATTTACCACCGGTGGACTCCAATTAAGCTGCAGAAACATCTCAAGGATGATCAGGGTAAACAGGATACACCTGAGCTCAATTTTGAGCTTCATGGCAAAGGCTGTGAATACTTATGTACATGTGCTTTCTCAGTTTATTTTTAATAAATTTGCAAAAACCTCAAGGAAACTTTTTTCACGTTGTCATTATGGGGTGTTATGTGTAGAATTCTGAGGAAAAAAATTAATTTAATCCATTTTGGAATAAGGCTGTAACATAACAAAATGTGGAAAAAGTGATGCGCTGTGAATACTTTCCGGATGCACTGTATATATATATAGTGTAACTTATACACTGCTTAAGGGCTCTGGTGATGGTAGTTACCTGCCAAACCAGGGGTTTGCTAATGCCTCTCTTCCTTCCTTTGCAGAAAGTTAGACTGACAGCCATTCCACCTCTGACGTCACTTCCGTTGTCCTCCCTCCTGGACCTGCCCCTTCTTGCTTGGGAGCCATATGACCACTAGTTTGGCCATCTTGAAGTGAGATCTTTTTCTGGAACTTGTGTCTTAAAAGGCTGTACTAATGAAGCAATGAAACACACCTCAGTAATTATAAATACCTGTGACAGCAATTGTCCCAAACATTATGATTAACCGAAATGAGGGGACCATGGAGAAAAAGTGTTGTCATTTCTACATGTTGTGACAAAAATGTATGCAAATACCCTTAAGTGAAAGTCTTCAATGTACACTTTAATCATGTCTGAATTGTTTGATCTGTAATTTTAAATTGTAAATCACGAGGTAAATCAAAAAAATATATACCATATATATATATATTTATATGATATATGGAGGCGAAGGTCTGTGATATGGTTTGCATATTTATAGCTGGAACTTCACAAAGGGAGCAAATGAATCATGTATCTTAAAATAGTATACCTACCAGGAATCATCATTAGAGAAAAATGATTAGACTTACAGGAACGAAAGGCAATACAGAGCAAATAAGAAGGGGAGGATAGGTGGATGTGGAGCTGGGGGGGGGGGGGGGATTGATGAGGTGGGGTTCTGGGGGTGTTGGTCATAACGGCTTATTTATTATGTGCATGTTCTTCTTTCAAGCCTGCATGTGCTGGGTTCATGTCCAAACATCTGTTGATGCACAGCCACGTTTCAGCCTGTTCTCTGGCACTTTTCATATATCTCATGAAGTAAATATACACTGAATCACAAAATAAATGTAGAATCAGCACAAAGAGATTTTATAAAATTTAATGGCATAGTTTAAACTTAAACATTGACCTTAAACCTGAACTTTTAACAAGATACTGCTTGAGTAAGTACAAACTGAATTTGAATGCCCTCCTGAAAGGCAAGCTGAAAAGAAAGCAATAAGAAAACGAGGCCAATGTATTAAATATTAGATTGTTATTACATATGAAATGCAGATGTGTCAAAGTAAAAATGAAACAATCGAAAAAACTGGTGACTTTGAATAAACTGCCAAAGACTGATTTAATTAAAAGAATACACATCTCTTAAAGGGGCATACTTTAAAACGTGTTAAAACTCTACAAATCCCATCCTCAATTTTTCATCACCATCAATGACTTAATAATTATACTATATGCTCGTGTTTTTCAAATGGTGTGTCATGAGAGCTACCCAGATGTGTTGTGGAAATAATAGTGTAGATAGATAGATAGATAGATAGATAGATATGAAAGGCACTATATAACAGATAGATAGATATCCATCCATTATCCAACCTACTATATCCTAACTACAGGGTCACAGGGGTCTGCTGGAGCCAATCCCCGCCAACAAGGCAGGAAGCAAACCCCGGGCAGGGTGCCAGCCCACACACATTAGGGACAATTTAGGATCACCAATGCACCTAACCTGCACGTCTTTGGACTGTGGGAGGAAACTGTAGCACCCAGAGGAAACCCACGCTGACACGAGGAGAACATGCAAACTCCACGCAGGGAGGACCCGGGAAGAGAACTCAGGTCTCCTTACTGCGAGGCAGCAGTGCTACCACTGCGCCACCGTGCCGCCCGATTGATAGATATGAAAGGCACTATATAACAGATAGATAGATATCCATCCATCCGTTATCCAACCTACTATATCCTAACTACAGGTAGATAGATAGATAGATAGATAGATAGATAGATAGATAGATAGATAG
>JANRMT010062791.1:141247823-141271410 GCA_026402145.1 Polypterus bichir lapradei
TAGATAGATAGATAGATAGATAGATAGATAGATAGATAGATAGATAGATAGATAGATAGATAGAAGGTAATTCCTGTTTAATAGCTTTTAAGAAAAACAAAAACAAATGGCACACAAGGGTGCAAAAAAGATTAGTCATAAAGCACAAAATAAACTAGGAGGAGGAGGAGGATCCATCCGGCTCTAGTGGTGGTCTGTCAGTGAACACCGACTTCTGATGACTATCGAGTCTTTAAAATGTTGACCCTGGAAGTGGCAGTTTTCTGGGAGGGATCTAAAACTAAGCCATGTATCTTCCAGCTGGCATACATCTGAATTCCAAATGGAAAATATGAACCCTGGTATGGAGGAAGAATGCTGGTAATGCATTAAAATGCTGTATGGAGCATTTGACAGTCTGTTTCTATCACATTAGAGCACTCTGTAAATCAATCATACATTTGAATGAATTCAATTCATAGTTTATATCAATGTATTGATTATTGATCACCACATTTGTTCTGAAGGAGACAGGTTAAAATTCATCCTACTGAATTAGTTCTCATCTGTGCACACTTTTCTAAAAGTACTACAACAAAAGATGCTATGTAAAATGATTGATTGATTGAGAGCGACTTTGAAGCCCTTGTTTGATCAGAATGTGGTAGAACTAATTTTCTCAAAAATAGTTATATGCCCTTTGACTGTATAGGTGACATGGTGACAGAAAAGATGTATATTTGCAGACAAGAACAGCATGTCTAATACCTAAGTTTACCTGTGCTGGAAAAGGAAACATTAATACAATTTATCTCATACAGCTCGTAATGAACAAAGCAGGATGGATAAAATGAATCCAGAAGAAGTCAGCAGAATCCAATGAGCTACTTTGGAAAAGCAAAAGGCAAGTACAAGTAGCCCTGGTATTAATAGTGTGGCTCAATTAGTGCAGAAAGCATGTTGAACCTCTGAGGTGTTCAGATGTGAAATGAAAACTTCATGCTATACAGAATTACACACCTTTGAAACACAGAATATATGATAGTGGTGATTAATTATAGATGTCTTCACTGTGCTTTGTTCTCCTGCGAGCTCATTGTTGTCTCAGTCATTCACTTTCATCAAAGCAGGAGTCACGCTAGACTTTCCAGAAAGGTGAAAGTGATCCTGGCCAGGGGGAAAGTCTTGAATAAGCCCTGTTGCTCTCTGCGTGATAGACCTTAGGGAGACAATTGCTAATTAATAGAGTATCTGCTGTAAGCTGGGTTTCGAAACAACTTCTCAATTTTGGATTTTTGTTTTTTTTTTTAACTTTTACATTATATTATCATTAATTTGATGACACCAGTTGGAGTCCTGTTGTTTTTTTGATCAATTCCATTTTGTGACCATTTCTGCATGGTTACAACCATAGTGCTTATGGTCACTACATACAGTATGTTGCCTATCACATGATATGGAGGTCACATGTCACACTGTGTCATCTTGACCAACCTATAAGCCCACAACTCTTAGTATCTGTATATTGGATGTCTCTCAGATTTTCTTAATATTGTTAGTGAAAAATTCCAATGAGACATTAGGGTTAGGACCTTCTGTTAAACTTTGATGGCCCTCATTCTCGTTTTGTGTTTAGAACAATGAACAGTTCCCTGACTGCTTTTGGTTTTCTCACCTTTGCTTGTTTATTGACAACACCTCTTTTTGACATTTCATTTCCTGGTTGCTATCTTCTATTTGTTATATGAAAATCATTAACAGTATTTACATCATATTTAAATTGCCCTAGAATCCTTAACACTACCTTGCCCCTTCTCCACCCCAACACCTTCTTTTCTTACATGGTGACGCAAGTGGGATTACTGGGTACCACAAAAGTTGAGACAATTCTCCTTATCTAATTCCTGGTGTAAGCACTTCAGAATATTCAGAATTACAGATTTGCTGATACGATGCATTGTGCATTTGAACCACTTCATGGACTAAACCCTGGGCATCTTGTAGTTCATGACCAAACATAAATCAGTGGTGAGAAACGCAGAGAAATAAGGGGCAAAATTAGCTCTCCTTTTATTGTAGTAAGCGCCAAGAAAACAAATATCAAAAAATCATTGTCATGGAATACTTTCAAACATTTAAATGCACAGCAAAAAGAAAAATTCAAAAATGAAACAAATGACTGTTTAAACTATGTAAAACTGTACTCCCAAAAGCTATGAAGTAATAGAAAGGAAATGCAAAAATACATGTTTTTCCTTGCTCTGAATATATTCCAGAAAAAAAAAATCAAAAAAACTAATGAACAAATAAATGATTAGCACACCTCCTCTCTCCCAACGAACACCTCTATTACTCTTTATCCAAAAGAACATTCTTTTCTACTAATGATCATCCAGAAGAACAATAAGCCAAAGGACAACTAATGACCTCTAGCAACTGCTCAAACATTTTATACTTCTGCAGGGTTTTCTTGTCCAATTCCTACAAATGCTATCTACACTCCTCATACAATTGGAATATACATTGCAACACTAACTATGCATTATGCCTCATTCCAGTAGGAAGACACTACACAAGCAAGCATGTGACTTTCATTCACTTACTAGTGGCTTTCTAAATTTATTTTTGGCCCTTTCTCAATGTGCTACCAAACGTTCCCGCTCACTTTTCTTTACTTTTTGCTGATGGGATGACAGTCCCATTTTACCTGGGAATGTTCATGGACTTGTAGTCCTCCAAGACTCCTGCACACTCCAGGAGAACCTTTCATGAAACATGACCTCATGCCACTATGAAGCCACTATGAAGCCACTTTCAATGGAGCATGATTCACCACACCAACTATGTCCCTACAGGTAAGTGAACTCTTAACCATTTACAATGAGTCTATTGGGCCATAAGTAGTTAAATATAATGACTTATATTAAATAATACTAACTCAGTAACACAGCTTCTTACAGCTGGTTAGGTAACTGGCAATTCCAGATTGACCCTATGTGAATGTGTATATAAGTGGGCTCTTTGATAGAGTGGTGTCTTCTTCAGGACTGGTTCTTGTCTTGTGTTTGATGCCACACACGGCTGCCAATATGTGCCACATGACTCTGAATTAGATTAAGTGGTGTTGAGAATGTTATGTAATGCCACAATGTAGCACCATGTTGTTTTCTGTGTCTGTGTGAGTTTCCTCCAGGTTCTGTGGTTTACTTACACTTTCCAAAGACATGAAGGTTAGGGTGAATTGGCAACCTTAAACTGGCTCTAGTGTGTGGTAGGGGGGTGTGTTTGTGCCCTGTGATGGACTGGCAACCTTTCCAGGGTTTGTTCCTGTCTTACACCCCATGCTAGCAGGGGTAGGCTCCTTGTGACCCTGGTCTGGACTAAGCAGGTTAGAAAATAACATGACATAACAACTCTTCAAGAGGACATTGTTATATGACTCTGTCATAGTTTGGGATTTTTTGTCTGTATTTATGTTGAACATTTCAGTTTAGTTTATCATGACTGCATATTTTAACCAGGTTTCGTGAATTTTTCTTGGACTTTTTAATTTTCTAATTTGGTGAACCATGCTGAATTTGGTTTCACTTTAATTGTTTCTTTTATTTTATTCCAGGCTTGTTAATTTAATTTATTGTTTTATTTTCATTAAAAATACTGATGGTGTGTTACAGACAATGTTTTTTCCCTGGCTTGTATTTATTTTCTGTCTTATTAATTTTTTGTTAGGATTAAATTATTATTTTTATGTTTTCTTGTTATTTTTTCCAGTTTATTATTTGTTGACTATGTACTTTAACTTTGAATGTGCTGCGCTGTTCCATTTGTTTTGAGGGTGGAGCTCCAAGGAGGCGGGGCCACACTAATGTCAGTGCTGCTGGGACCTCCCTCTGGCTATTTACTGAGTCATGAGAGAGGATCTCAGCAGTGGGTCATTGTACTTCACAGGAGTCTTTTTGTGAGTATTGCCTTCCTTGAAATTTCTCTAAACATTTTAATTTATTGCTTTGTTTCCTAGATTTGCCTTTATTTTATGTATTGGAACTTGTTCACATTCAGATTGCATTTGAGTCAATTTGTTTTGCTCCTTTTTTTGTTGTATTTTTCATTTCTTTAATATTTTCATTTATAAATATTCTTTGTTTAGATGTCGGCTTTCCTACAGTCAGAGATATGTACTTTTGTTGCTGCATTATGGTATTTGATCTCAGGGAAAGTTAACAGAACAATGCCCTGCAACCAGAACCTAGGCTAGAGCCACAATGATTAAGGAAAGTACACACAACTTATTAAGTGAATATGCTAGTTTTGAGCAGCGACATATTTTGTCTTGGTAAATTATTGAAGAATCACATATGTTATTCTATCTTCACTAAACCGAAAAGTGTGTGACTTATATTATCTCTAAGTTGTCCTTATTATTAGTTCTTTACACAATTCAGGTGAGATCATTTAAATGTTGCAGACTGACTCCTGTCCAGAGCTTTCTTAAGCAGAACAATATCTCCCAAAGTTGTATTTGCAAATGTATTATGTTATATTGATTTTGAAGTATTGTACTGTAATATTAATGCAAGTTGGGAATATGTCTGGTGAATGTTATTCTGTAAAATTTAAATTGTCTACTGGAGTGCATTCAAAATAAATATGAATATGTATTATGTGTGGTGGACAGCTACAGTAAGGCAGGCCAGACAACAAACAAATAGATGAGACACCAACAGGGTCACTTAATTTAGTAACAGTTTCAAACAAAATAAAATGTTCATAAAAAGGCAACAGAAATGCTTGCCAATTTGGTGCTATCAATGCTACTTCCATGTAGCATGTGGCTCTACAATAGATAATCAGGAGGAACGTCGCGCAAAGCACTGCCGGGTTGAATGCCGACTCCTTTCTAGGTTGGTCATCTTATCCTGAAGCACTCCCTGCAGCTTCTCAGAGCTCCAGGGAGAGGAGATGAAAAGAAGGATAGCAACAATCCCCCCTCCCAATGCAGTGGACTATCACATACCTGATCCAAGCCTGTGAGGAGGTCGTCCGACATTCATACATGACATATGAGACAACTGGTATACATCTGGTTATACTGAAAAGATGATAATATACCTTAAGTATAACTGTGGATAATTCCATAATTTTACATATGCACTCAAGAGGATAATTTAAAGATAAAATTGATTACCAAACTGAGTAAAAGAAGTCACAGCTCTCTTAGGAGCAGTCTTGTTAAAGATAAACCATATTTCAGAAATTTAATGTTATTATTATAATAATTGCACTTCTAACATCTGTGTTTACTTCATTGGAGTATAATTAATCCAATCTGAGTTGATTTTTACTGAGTTTTTTATATTGTGTATTTATTCAAGCATTAAGACTGTGAGATTCAATGTTTGTTGTTCTTTTTATAATTTTTTTTTCTGTTTCTCCCTGGAGTAGGGGCACCTAATTTTCTGCTGCTGGGTATACCAGTAGGGGAGGCACAATGTAAGTCTTAGCCACACTCGCTAATATCACCCTTCAGGTCATCCGTGTAAAACTAATCAAATACTGGAGCCCCAGCTGTCTGTACATTAAGTCTGTGTATGGTGGATGTGAGGCAAATTGATTAGGGTAAAGGGGCCCAGACACTTTTGTGTTTTTGTCTTTCACAGAGATTAAGTAATTCATTATTCATATTAAGAGGTCATAGTGTAGTTGTCTGCATTCAAATATCTTTCTTGTTTACTACTGTGTCTTTTTATTAATAAGAGTAATAAAAGTTATATTCAATTTTTTATGTTAACTAATTATAGAAGTGATATACCTAAACACTGAATAATTTATACCATATCTCAACAATTATGGTCAATGTGGATGGTAGCTCTGTATTTCAGTTCTGTGCAGTTTTATAAAGTGTACTTAAATATAAGGAATATTTTTGTGAAATAAACCAAGTAGTATAACTCTCTCAGTTATATTCAACAATCATTTGGATTCTCAAAGTTGCCAAAAATCATTTGTGCTCATGTAAGGTTTACTGTACTTGTCCTTGAGGGAACATGAAACAAATTTTGTGGCCACACAATAGTATATTATGCATACTGCTGTTTCACACAAGATAAGAACTTGTGCATGTAACATACACATCTTGTTTTGTACACTATGTATCTTGTGACCACATAATAAGGTCTTACAAAAACCCATAGAGCAATGTTGAAAATAAAAATTGTGTTTAAATGAGATACTGCTGCATGTATATAATATAACGGATTGTTGTAAACTAGATGGTAATGTGTTAAAACTAACACAATAATTACTGCACTTAAATGAGTCAATATTGCATTTAAACTCAACAGCAATGCAATAAAAAATAAGCTGTACATGTGTTTGGGTCATGGCACATAATCATTAAGCACCTACGTACAGTGAATAGCTTTAAACTGAATACTAAACAGAGCACATTTCATCACAGTTTTTCTTGATTGCTTTGATGCAATTCACACATCAGAAATGTCATTCTCCTCACTCTTAATGTAGCTGTGAAATCAGTACCTCACATTCCCACACATGTTAGCATCTCTCATTGTGTTTGTACAAACTGCCATTGTGTCTACACAATAAATCCATAAATATTTGGACAGAGACAACTTTTTTCTAATTTTGGTTCTGTACATTACCACAATGAATATTAAATGAAACAACTCAGATGTATTTGAAGTGCAGACTTTCAGCTTTAATTCAGTGGGGTGAACAAAACGATTGCATAAAAATGTGAGGCAACTAAAGCATTTTTTTAACACAATCCCTTCATTTCAGGGGCTCAAAAGTAATTAGACAATTGACTCAAAGGCTATTTCATGGGCAGGTGTGGGCAAGTCCATCGTTATGTCATTATCAACTAAGCAGATAAAAGGCCTGGAATTGATTTGAGGTGTGGTGCTTGCATGTTGAAGATTTTGAGGTGAACAGACAACATGCGGTCAAAGGAGATCTCCATATAGCTGAAAGAAGCCTTAAGCTGCGAAAACAGAAAAAAACATTCCGAGAAATTGCTACAATACTACGAGTGGCAAAATCTACGGTTTGGTACATCCTGAGAAAGAAAGCAAGCACTGGTGAACTCAGCAACGCAAAAAGACCTGGACGTCCACGGAAGACAATAGTGGTGGATGATCGCAGAATCATTTCCATGGTGAAGAGAAACCCCTTCACAACAGCCAACCTAGTGAACAACACTCTCCAAGGGGTAGGCGTATCGATATCCAACTCTACCATAAAGAGAAGACTGCATGAAAGTAAATACAGAGGGTGCACTGCAAGGTGCAAGCCACTCATAAGCCTCAAGAATAGAAAAGGCTAGATTGGACTTTGCTAAAGAACATCTGAAAAAGCCAGCACAGTTTTGGAAAAACATTCTTTGGACAGATGAAACCAAGATCAACCTCTACCAGAATGATGGCAAGAAAAAAGTATGGAGAAGGTGTGGAACAGCTCATTATCCAAAGCATACCACATCATCTGTAAAACACGGTGGAGGCAGTGTGATGGCTTGGGCGTGCATGGCTGCCAGTTTATTGATGATGTGACACAGGACAGAAGCAGCCGAATGAATTCTGAGGTGTTCAGAGACATACTGTCTGCTCATTTCCATCTAAATGCAGTCAAACTGATTGGGCGGAGTTTCATGATACAGATGGACAATGACCCAAAACATACAGCCAAAACAACCCAGGAGTTTATTAAAGCAAAGAAGTGGAAAATTCCTGAATGACCAAGTCATTCGCCTGATCTTAACCCAATTGAGCAAGCATTTCACTTGTTGAAGACTAAACTTTGGACAGAAAGACCCACAAACAAACAGCAACTGAAAGCTGCTGCAGTAAAGGCCTGGCAGAGCATTAAAAAGGAGAAAAACCCAGCATCTGGTGATGTCCATGAGTTCAAGACTTCAGGCTGTCATTGCCAGCAAAGGGTTTTCAACCAAGTATTAGAAATGAACATTTTATTTCCAGTTATTTAATTTGTTCAATTACTTTTGAGCCCCTGAAATGAAGGGATTGTGTTAAAAAGTTGCTTTAGTTGCCTCACATTTTTATGCAATCTTTTTGTTCAACCCACTGAATTAAAGCTGAAAGTCTGCACTTCAACTGCATCTGAGTTGTTTCATTTAAAATTTGTTGTGGTAATGAACAGAACCAAAATTAGAAAAAAGTTGTCTCTGTCCAAATATTTATGGACCTAACTGTATTTCACTACTAAAGACATTTTGTCATTGTGTTGATGCATTTCTCATCTGACTTCAACAACTCATGAAAACAGTTTGTATGTTTGTCAACAAGAACCACAGACCACTCACCCATCTTTATGGTTTTCTGCATTGCATTAGTGTTTTCAATAAAAATAATTTTAAATTTTCTTCAGATATGTATGGAAGAGCAAGGCCATTCACACATGGTCAGGAACAGTAGTAAAATTGCCCTTCAATTGAATATTCACAATGCGGCAGCCATTGAGCCCTGCAACAAAGACCAGCTCCTTCACTTCCTAGACAGGCTCTTGAATGCCCTCATTACAGAGAATGAAAGGGGATTGTGAGGGCCAACACACCATATCATGTGGTGATTTGGGACAATGTAAGTTAACACCACTTTAACCATGTGAGGGAATTGTTTGAAACCCACCAACTCAGGATAATGGTGTTCTTGCCACCTTATTCACTATTCCCCATCTCAATTAAGGAATTTGTCTCTGCTTTATAATGGAAGGTGTTCGGCAGTAACAAAATCAGATGTTATTATTGGAGGCAGTGGATGCTGGCTGTGAGGAAATCACATCCAAGGCTTGTCAGGCCTGTGTGTGGAATGCAAAAAGATGTTTTTCCTCTGTGTCTCTGAAGAGAAGACATCAGGCGTGATGTAGACACAATGATATGGCTTAATAGAGACGAAAGACATGGATGCCCCTTGAGAGATTTCATATTTTGCACTTTATTGTAATTTTTAACTTATACAGGTATATACATATATTTTCATATATATTGTCATACACTTGTGCATGGGAGTCAGCCAAAAGGACAATTACACGCCAGGCCAGGTGGTGGCAGAGTGCACTAAACCTTCCTCTTTTATCTCTGCAGACCAGATACGGGAAATTCTGCCCGAGTTCGAAGACGTCACTTCCAGTTTCGGCCCAGAGGATGTCTCTTCCCCTGACCGACCTAAAAAACCCGTTATCTTCGCTCCATTGATCAATTCTGTTTTGGACTCAACACTGTATTCATTTTGTGCTGAAAATTTGCCTTTTGCAGCCAGGTTCAAGTATACAGGTGGCTGCCCCAAAGCTTTTCATGTGTCGAGGCTTTTCATTTCAGAATATATAATGTGAATTTGCTGTACTGTATTTGATTCTCTGTCCTAAGTTTGGTTGCATATTTTTCTGTCTATTTTTCTATGCATAGTTTCATATTTATCATTTTGCTTTTCTCAGTTACAACAATTATATGTGTAAATTTACAAATAAACCATTAACATTTCATTTTTGTATCTGAACATTTTACTCTACATTTTTTACGGTTTTCTTTTTCTAAAGTCATTGAGGTTTTGATTGAAGTATGAAGATATTTGGTGTCTTCAGTCTTAAAGCACTTTTGAGAGGATTGGATTCATTGGTGACAATGCTGAATTGATTGACTAACTTTGCATGTATTGACACATGTGAACGAGGTTTAGATTCTTTTAGTGGCTTTTGCACTGGTGAGGATCTGTGATAGGAAATGCCTGAACTATTCTGAGAACTGCATTAAGAGTGGTGAGAGTAATGTTCATGTGTGAATTCCATCAAAACTGTAATTTCATGTCTAGTACCAACTGGCACTGTCAGTTTACAAATCCTAATCCTACTTTTTTGTCACAGGATAACATGGCATCCTCTTCAGTCTCTAAAATCTTTCAGCATTTTAATGTCCAGAAAGTAAGAAATCTGTGATGATTCTTTAATGTTTTATTACTAATAGGATTTGTCTAGTGGCTACTATTGTTTGAAAATGAAATGTTCAGCACTGCAGGAATTTTATTTAGCCCTAGACAAGCAATCGTGGATAGTAGGAATTTTGAAAATGAGCTACTATGTAAGCCAAACAGATAGTTTTACAATTTAGGAAGTGTATAATATATTTAGGAGAAAAATTAGAAGCTCCTTTGACTGCTGTTATGTATTGATCACAGACATGTTTTTTGTTCTCATTATTATTATAGTACTTTTTGCACTTTTTTTTTTGAAAAGAGATACTTTTTACTTTTAAGTATTTGTTACCTGAGATACTTATCTGAGATACTACAGTCAAAGTAGTATGAGGGTGTTGTACAGTGTTAGCCATTATGGATGTAGTGAGAAGTCAAGCAAAATGACACCTTTTATTGGCTAACTAAAAAATATTACAATATGCAAGCTTTCAGGCTCCTTCTTCAGGCAAGATGTAATACAGAAACTGGAGTTCCCTGTGTTTATATAGACACCAGGACAGATAACAACATTGTAAAACCTTTAAGTGAGAAGACATCTTAAATGTAAAAAATTAATAGACCTCTCCATTCTAAAATTCATTTATGAGAGGAGAGCAATTTATGGTCAAGATCTTTGGATAACTTGACTGCCCAACAAAGTCTTCTGAAGTTTCTGATGAGTTTTTCAATACAATGTGTGTCTGTAGACAGGTTGTCTGTGTTAGTCCGAGAGATGCGAACAATCCTCATATCTGGCCATGAATCTCTTGTCTCTATTTAAACCATGTTGTAACGTGTTAAATTTTAACATGAGTTTAACTTGCCATTCTTTTCTCTCTTGCTGTGTTCTGAACTTGCCCATAAGCACTGCAGCTTTAAAGTCCATCTCACAGTGTCCATGGCTGCTGAGGTGAACTCCAACAGGAACATCTCTTTTACCATGTTTAATGTGGAACCCATGTAAATTCATTCTCTGGCAGAACGTTGCACCTCATAAGTATTTAGTGGTCCAACATCATGCGGTAGGTTATTTACTCTGTTGTCATTTAAATACTGTATTTTATCTCCTTGTTTATACAAATAATACAAAAAAATTGCCACAATCAGGAATTAAATGAGTCACCAAAGCCAAACAGTCCAATCAGAGGGACTGGACACACACACACATACACACACAGACAGACAGTAACATTTTATTATATAATACATATAAAACTGAAACAGAACATCAACACAATTTTTAGACCCTTTACTGCAGCGTTTCTCAACCTTCAAGTATTTGCGACCCGAGTTTTTATAACAGCTTTAATCGCGCCCCCCCTAACATTTTTTTGAAATGTAGATGCATATTTTATTATACCTACTTAACTTTTATCGACATTTATCTAACTCTATATTTATTGTTCTAGTATCAGAATGTAGTTTAAGTTCATTTGTTTTGGTTTCAACAGATTTTTTTTCATATTTTTAATTCTTGTTTTCTTTTTTCACATCTTTGCGTCTCCCTTTTTGTTACTTCGCGCCCCCCATGGGGGCCCGTCCCACAGGTTGAGAAGCACTGCTTTGCTGTGACACTTGAAACTTGACTCAATATCTTCCCATTCTACTGATCATTGTTGACATGTTTCTACAGCAGTATGAACACTGGCTGCTGCACCACCCAATCACATTGCTTCAACTTATCTATAGCAAACAGCTGAAATAAAACTAAAATAACATTTGGTATTTCTGTATATTGTATTTTTAATGCAATCTGTATTTCCACGTTACTGTTACTGCATTGCATACAGTACACTCTTTTCTGCTTGGCTGTTTGATTGATCCCTTCATAGGACCAGCATACCCTTCTCCACATTTTCTTCTTGCCTTACACCCAGTGGTGCTGCAATAATCAATGGCTCCTTGTGACCCTACCCTTGGTGGATTAAGCTTGCCCCTCAGCACATGCAGGGTTAAATGTATACTTATAATATTTGTTCTATTCCTGTTTAATGTCTTCACTAGCTGTCACTCGACAGCCATAGCTTGCACGTGCGATATGTTACACCAGTGGCAATAGGCAACCTCTTTGCAAAAAAGGCACTTTTTTTGATTGGTGAGAATAAGTTCCCTTAGTAACGCAATAACACATACCTGTTTTTTTTAAGTAGCACAGATATTTTTTACTGTAATATATTAGTTTTGCATTAGGTTACTCATTACTTAAATAAATAATCTGACTACACTCACATTGACCCCCAAACACCGCCTGCACAATACCATTCCAAAGGTAAACATTGGTAGTGGCAGCACCATGAGTTGTTTTTACGTGGCAGGAACTTGGAGACTAGACAGGATTGAGTGAAAGCTAAATGGAGTAAAGTACCGAGATATCCTTAACATGTTCACTGCCAACTATACGTTGGGAGAATTTTCTGTTCCGTGTGCTAACTACTAGTTCATTGCAAATAAAACATATTCTAATTGTGAGTTTTTCTCAATAACAAAATTCATTTAATTAGTATGTTAAGATAATGTCCTGATTTTACATTGATATCGGGAACAAATTTACCTGTTGTTAACGTGTTAATGAAAACCTGCACTAGAGCTCTCTGGACCTCAAAGTGGGCTGAGGGTTTGACTTCCAATAGGACAATGACGCTAAACACAAGCAAAGACAAAGTCGAAGTTGAACCCAATTGAGTATCTCTGACCAGACCAAAGCTGTCCACCAATGGTCTCCATCCAACCTGCAAGAGCTTGAGAGGAAATGTAGAGAAGAACAGCAGAAAATCCCCAAATCCAGGTGTACAAATCTTATCACAACATACTCAAGAAGACTCCAGGCCATACTGAGTAAAGATTTCTAAATGCTTGTGGCAATGTGAAGATTCAGCTTTGTAATTGTAATTTGTAATTTTTACAGATTTTGCAAAAATTCCTAAAAGCCTATGTTTGCTTAGTCATTCTGGGGTACTGAGTTGAATTAAAGTGAGTGTCATATCATTTTCTAACCCACCTAAGTCAGACAAGGGTTGTGGAGGAGGCATGGAGCCTATCCCAGCTAGCACAGGACACAAGGCACCAGACAAATTTAGCATCACCAATTCCTCTAAACTGCATGTCTTTGGACAGTGGGATGAAACCCGTACAGACAAGAGTGGAGAACATTCAAACTTAAAACAGGGAGAAACCGGAACGCAGACCCTGGTCTCCTTATTGCGAGGCAGCAGTGTTGCCAACTGTGCCACTGACTTGTTTACATTTCTTTTGAAATATAAAGTTAAATGAATATCAGAAAAAATAAGTAAAATGTGATTAGTTTTTTTTCCATAATTGCCCAGGGCACAGCTGCATGAGTAACTACTGTATATACAAACGCTAATTGCTCATGTGATGAACATCTGCATGCAGCATTATAATTTTTTTCCATTAAAAGATAGCACGTTGTGAGGAGGAACATGCAAACATCCCACAGAAACAGAAGCATCAGCAATTAAAGTAAAAATGAAACGAGTCAAAGATGACTCAAAGATGAGTCAAAGAGTCGCCATCTTCATCAGTCTAAACAAAACTATAAAGCAAAAACTTTAAATCATTCACAACTTCCCTACAAGACAGCAGCTGTGCTCCTGTCATTACTATAGAATGGTTTGCCGCCTTTGACCCAATTCAACCTCTGTTTTGCTTTCCAAATGAATCAACATCAAGCCTCCCATCACCACAGTTTTTGCAAAGTAATCCAACCAAATTCCAGAAGCTATTGTGACACCTTCTTGAGGGCACATGGCACTCCATTTCTTGGAGAAATGAAATGCCAGACTCTCATCTTTTTGATTTTTATTTCTGGCAGTTTGAAAAAAAGTCTTGAACACAGAAGATTGATCTCCAATGCAAATGACATGATTCAATGACAGAAAACAATTATTTTTCAGGAAGTGTGTGTTTGTTTGTGTGTATCATATGTTGTGTGGTGTAGGCCCAGCCGGGACGCCTCTATGCTGGAAGGACTTGGGGAGGAAGCAAATCCAGAGTATTACCTCCCCCAGAGCACTAGGTGGCAGTCCCCCTGGGTTGCAGTGGTGCCTCAGACTCCCGCATGGCTCCATGGGAGTTGAAGCGTGATACTGCCCTGTTGGGTTCCATGGGCGCTGCCAGGGTGGGGCTGCAGCTGCTGCTGAGGCCTTATAGGCAGCTCTTCCACCACACCCGGAAGTGCTGCCGGAAGTAGGTCATCAAGTACCTGGAGCCCTGCTGGGTGCCTTATAAAAGGAGCCAGCAGCCACTACTCCAGGAGCCAGAGGGGAAGACAAAGCTTGATAGGAGGAGTGGAGGAAGAGAGAAAGAAAAGAGAAAAAGAAGAAGAGTTTTGTGCTGTGCTTTTGAACTGCGCTGTACTAGTGGGAAACGGGGAAGGTGTTTCCCACGAGGGAAAAGAAAAAGAAAAATCCTTTGTGCTCATACTTGTGCCTCTACTTCTGTCTGTGTCGGGTTTGGGTGACAGGAGCTCCCTCTGCAGGCCACAGATGAAATAAGTTGAAAGCAAGTTTAAACTAAGCTATTACAGTATTAAATTAACCTTATTAGACTGTATACGGAAATATCCATCCATCCATTCATTTCCTCAACCTGTTATTTCTGAAGTAGGGTCACAGGGAAGCTGGAGCCAACAGTCTCTGGATAGGGTGGAAGTCCATCACAGGGCAAGCACACACACACACACACACACACACACACACATTCTAGACCAGTGAAAGGCAACCTTTTTTGAGTTGCGGCACACTAAGTCCAAAAATTTTCTTTCGCGGTGCACCTGAGGGACTGCCCATAAATAAAGTCGTGACGAGAATAAACTATGTATGAATTTTTCTAGATAAAGTTTAATTAAAATTACCGTAAAGAAAAAGCAAGTGATAATCGTTGAGAATTAAATTACAAGGAAGTATCAAATGCTTGCGTCACAACAAAATGTTTTTCACCACAAAGAACTGGTAAAGGTCACTGAGTTTACAAATTTTACTGTGTTGATCAGCGGTGTCAGAGCGAAAATAAGGTTAATTTTTCCATAGTAATACTCAGACGATTAAGTGGTGAGAGCTGCAGCTACAGCGATACTCTCTCGTCGGCAAGAGCCGAAATCTAGCGTTCGTATTTTCTCCTTCCATATTTGCTCTGCCTTCTTCTATCCATACAGTGAGCGAGATCTTCTAACAACGAGACTTTTTAAGTCTCACGAGATGTGTTTTTGACACCGCTGGTGTTGATATTATGATGAATGGTGAACAGCAAAAATTTTAACTTGCATTCAAAATAAATACATTCGTTTATTCAACAATCTGATTAACCGTTATCTGTTTTTCCAACATAAAATATATTTTTTTAAACATTATCTTTTTAATCAACCAAAAGTTCAAAAACACTAGCAATTTTAAATATTTTACAAAAGTTTTCACGGCGCCCCTAGAAAATTCGCCCGACAGTGTTCTAGACTCTTAACAGTAATGGTTCTTTAATGACATTTTATGGTTCTTTACTGTATTATGGCATTCTTTGTAGAACCATTGCTTGACAAATTACCATTTCATTGTAAAAAGGATTCTTTGTATATAAAGTTGGTTCTTTCTGCTTTGGAAAACTTTCTAACACATAGAAAAAAATGAAATCTTTTATGTATGGTAGACTTACTAGCAGAGCACTAATACAGTAACAAAACCTGCACTTGTAGGTGCAAGGGTCCTTTTAAATTCATGACCCATTAGTATTTCACAAATCTGTTCCAGTCTATTCAGGGGTTATTTATTGTTTGGCACCTGTTACAGGTCTAAATAGATAAGGGTTCTTTTTGGAATCTTCATGTATATGGGACTTTTGGGAACTCAAAATGGCTCCACTATGGCATCGTTCTAAAGTACCACTTGGGCACCTTTATTTTAAAAAGTGTAGAGTCAATTTAGCAATGCCATTTCACCTAACCTGCATGTCTTTGGACTTTGGGAGCACCTGGAAAAAGCCCATGTGAACATGGGAAGAGCATGCAAGTAATTGGTTCATCTATACACATTAGATGTTAAGGTAACACTAGACATTTTGATTCATAATATCGAACTGATCAGGTAAAAACATTTCCTGAACCTTCTAAAGGAACAGATTCACACTGCTGAAAATGCAATGCTTATTTTTTTGTACTTGTTTGCATGGGCCATGTTTGACATTTAGGCAAGAAGGCAAGGCATAGAAACTGCAAAAAATAATGGAATTTTTTAGAGCCAACCCCACACCGCTACACATTTACATCATATCCCAAGTCAAATTTCACAAATTGTTCAGAATGTAAATTTACAATATGAAGTAAACCTTGCCTACATTAAAGAAATTATGAAAAAGTACACAAGTACTGTTAATCAGATTTAAATAACATAAAGCTTTGCTTTTTTTAGCTTGTTTATTTATTGTAATTGTGGCAAAATAAATGATTTGTTATTATTTTAACCAGTTACAAAATGTAGAAATGGAGGACCTTTCGGGTGCATTTGGTAACTGAGTTAACTGTTTTGAAATTTGGAGCACTTTTAATTTTTTATATATTTTACCATACAGAAAGATATCTCATTTTTGTTTATTAAATATTTTATAACAGAGCTGTGTGTGACATATGATTGAGGTTTGCTCAAACCACTGCTGCGTTATTCCAGGTATAAGTGTCTGACATGGCAACACTCTAGTTTCAATGGCTCATGCTGACTACTGAGGATCTATTTGTCGAAAGGAGTGGCTATCAGAGATGTAAAAGTGGAAAATACAGTATGCAAAATATACAAGCTAAAATAATCTCTTTGAAGTTAAAGCTGAAACAGCAAACTCATCTTAAATTGAAGTCATACGGAATGCTTCCCTGTTTCTAACCAAACATCCAAACTAAATCTTAAGGTATGTATTTGCATTTCTAGGGTGTGTTAACACTTATTTTCCATGTACAATGAAATTATTTCTGAATTAAATCTAGGTTACAAGAACTATTTTAATAAAGCAATGATGTCAAAAGAATTTAAACAAAAAAATGTCAGTGAAGATGAGGTTGTAACCAGTTAAGCACCATATTAAAGACATGGATCATAACAAGAGGTCATTACCACTATTGGCATCCATTGGAATAAATCTTTTACTCAGAAGCTACACTAGAGCTAACCAAACAACAGCACAAGAATACAACCAATCAATAAACACAATAAATGCTTTGACTATCACAGCAGATGGTACAGGCATAAAATAGAAATATATTAATCAAATATCTCTATAATGATTACATATTTAAGATGAGAATAGGGCATCAGCATGTATGTGCAGTATAAGTTGTACAAATGCTGTGGTAGGTGCAAGATGCGCACACAGACAACAAAACATGGTATGAAGAGTTCCCTCGGTGTGTGTTCAGTTTAAATTGTGCAATAACAGGCAGGGACCATAAAAAAGGTTTGAAGAATTTGTACCCCTTAGACTTGAAAAATATGCAAAAAAAAAAAGCATGAAAACGGAACTGACCTAAATAGGCAAGATGGTGGATATATATGTTGGAGAAAGGAAGAGGTGGGATCTGGTGAGACCTGAACCAGAAATGATATCATCGGGAGGAGGGATTTTGGTAGGTGGAAATATTGTCATTAGGAGGAGGGTTCTGTTCAGGGTCTGCAGAAGAAAAAGAGGAGAGAGTATTACTGGACATTGTTACCCTTGGCTCCGCTGAGAAACATTTATTTTTGAGCCCATACACTGTCTCCTAATCGAACATACATGACACTTGCTTAAGATTGTACATGCCCGTGTCATCCATGGTGATCAAACATGACACTTGTGATTCAGTCTGACTGTGCTGGGTGCCTCCTTTGCAGCTAAAACTAGCCCAATCCCTGTTTTCACCACTTGGTAGCTGCATTCTTTATCAAATCGCCATCAGAGAATGAAAACAAAACTAAGCGCCATTATGAACAATGATGCACATCCTCTGTTTGATGCACTAACACTGAGTTCTTTCAGCCAACAAACTATTCAACAGAAGTGTGTCAAGAAACACTAGTTTATACCAACAGAAATACTCCTGCGTAATGCCTCACCGGGACTGGGATAACTAAGTCAGAAGTTTTCTTTTCTTCTGTTTAAAAATTTCTTGCTTTTTAGTCATTATGATGTGTATTTAGACGTGAAGAGGGCATGATCAACATACATGTCTCGGAAGGCAACAGTTTTAGGGAGCAATGGACAGCAATTACATGACCAGCAAGCAACACACGATCGGTGAAAAGAATAAACTGAGATGAAAGTGAACATCAGAATTTTCCGGTGGACTCTGGAACTGGAGCAGATATTCTGGAAGAAGAAGTCGCATAGGCAATAAAACAATTAGCAAACCGAAAAGCCCCAGGAATCAATGGCATATGAGCAGACCTGATCAAGCCCATACCAGCAGTAGCATTAATGGTGTTATGTCAACGCATATGGAGCAAGTGTGAGTGGCCAAAAGAATGGAAAAGACCAGTATTTATCCCAATTCCAAAGAAGGGAGATATGAAGGACTGTTTGAATTACCGCTCCATAGACCTGATACCACAATGCAAGCAAACTTCTTCTGAAGATCATTCAACAATGCATGAATACAACCGTCAACAGGGAAATACCAGATATGCAAGCTGGCTTCAGGAAAGGCAGAGGCATCAACCTTCAATGGGTTATGGAAAAAACCAGAAAATATCAGAAAGACCTCTACATTTGTTTCATGGATTTTTCAAAGGCATTCGATATTCTTAAGCACAACAGGCTCTGGACCTGCCTGAAGGAAATGGGCACACCACCATACCTGACTGAGCTCATACGATTTCTCTATCAAGATCAAGAAGCTACAGTCCAAACACCATATGTTCACACTGAGTGGTTCAAAATTGAAAAGGGCACGCTCCCAGGATGCATCCTGTCACCAGCAGTTTTCAACATGTAGGCAGAAGTTATCTTGTAGCGAATAGGCCTGGATGAGTCGAAGACTGAAAAATAGGCAGCAGAAACATCAACAATCTCTGATAAGCTGATGATACTACCCGGCTGGATGAAAACATTAAGAATCTCAAACATCTGATCATGAAAGTCAAAGAAGAAAGTAAGAAGGTTGGACTGTACCTGAATATCAAGAAGACACATATCATGACAACAGCAAAAAATGTGAGTGTCAATATCAAGATCAATAATGAAGAAATGGAAGTGGGTGAAGATTTCATCTTTCTTGGCTCTAAAATTGATTGCGATGGTGACTGCACCCCTGAGATCAAGAGATGACTTGCACTTGGATGTAATGCGATGGTCAGTATCAACAATGTATGGAGGAGCAAATGATCAGCCTGGCAACTAAATGTAGTGTAGTCTTTTCCCCAATAACAACATATTGTATGGCTGCAAAACCTGGATTCTGAGAAAGTCAGAAAGGTAAAGGATCGATGGTTTTGAGCTGTGGTGCTGGAGACTTCTGCTACACATTCCGTGGACAGCCAGAATAATGAATGAAGCAGTTCTAGAATGGATCAAACCAAAATTCTCACTGGAGGCCAAGACAACAAAGCAAAAACTCTCCTACTTTGGTCACATCATGAAGAGAAAGTTACTTGAGAAGGATGTAATGCTTGGAATGGTCAGTGGCAAAAGTTGAAGAGGCCACCCAAGAACTCACTGGCTAGATATCATCAGTAAAGATACTGGACTGAACAGAATTGAAAGAATCTATGAGAGATTGAAAGGCATGTAGAGCATTGATCCATAGAGTGACCAAAGTTCATAGTCAATGGAATGGATAAACGGTAATGGTTTAGACCAAAGTGTGCTGTATATTTATTTTTTGTACTTACTCATTTATCTACTTATTTATTATTTACTTATTTAAAGAGCTTCTGTAAAAAGCCAAATTTTCTCTGGGGGTAAATTAAGTTCTATCTAATTTAATCAGTGTGGTGGACTTGTGCTAAAATAATGGATTGGGTGAGAGAGCCTTTTCAAGTCTTGTCTGTAATAAACGTTTGGGAGTGCTTTAATGCACTTTCAATTATTTGTACTGTAATTTTTAATAAGAGATGTCCTTTGTGTAATTACCAGTAATGTACTTTAACAAATTTTCACGAACAGACAAGCTTCCACTTAACTTAATACTGAGTTACTGTTAATGCCAAATAGCCAGTCTGGACAAGAAACGTAATCGTGGTCAATAGAAAGGCACCTTTCAATAAAAAACGTCTATGACTCAAAATCACTGGAAAATAATATCTTAGTGAATTTAAGACATTGACTTCATTTACATAATCTTACCGAATCAGGGACAGTGAGAATCAGTCACACAGTGAGAAATGCCCAATGACTTAGTCTAACTAGTCCATGAATTATCCCAACAAAATCAAACTGGGCTAATTTTGCCTTGTCGTAGGAGTGGGATCTTTGCGCATGAAAGCTGAAAACCAATGACCACCCATCCCAGAAGTTCAATGCATATAATGAAGTGACAAGAGTGCTTTGGACTTCAACAAACAGAAGGGAGGCTCGTCAATTGGATGTTGTCACACACGTGCGAGTAGGAGTCAACTATAGGGCCTAAATAATGGCAATTCCACGTCCGACCAGGGGGCGGCGGGGTACACTAACTGTCTTTCTTGATCCCTTGCAAACCATACTTGGGAAATCCCACAGAGTTCCGGTGATTTGATGACATCGCTTCCACTTCCAGCACTGTAGATGACATCACTTTCCGGTCCTGCCTTTAATGACACCACTTCCTGTTACACCTTTGATGTTGTCACTTCTGGTCCCGCCTCTGATGACATCACTTCCGGTCCTGCCTCTGATGGCATCACTTCCACTTCCTGCCCTGATGACATTAGTTCCTACACTGGCCTTTAAAGCCATTTTGAATCAATATTGCAGTTCTGTTTTGGACTCAATCGGGTGAACAATTCACAACTTTTAAAATACCTTTTTGCAGCCAAGGCACATTTAACAGGTGGCTGCCCCAAACCTTTATGATGTCTAAGTGTCATTCTCATCACAATGTCTTGTTTACAGGTGTGGCAAGTTCAGATGCAGTCTTCTCCCTGTTTTTTCATTGTTCATTCTATTGTGGTACATAAAACATGAGACATCAGGCAGATGAGTTTCTCTTCTGGCTGCAAGGTTCCAAAATACCCCCTCCCCCACTCCTTAATCTTTGTAGCTGCACTATGTGCATTATACTTCAAGTGAAAGCTCATTGGTTGTCAGCTGTCATGCACACGGGGCCCGCCCCTATGATTTAAGACAGGATTGATTTTGTCAGAGAGAGGTGCAGGCTGGTTGGATTGAGTCACTCTGTATGTCATGTTACACCACTGCCCCAGACTTACTAAGATCATGTAAGTAAAGTCTACTACTAGAACAGTTGTGTAATGTGACATGTCTTTAAACAATATTTTTACCAAGAAATGCAGCATTTATAAATATCCAAACAGCATTCAGAATTTGTGTTTTAGACAAGCATTAAGCTAAACATAGCTATTAAGGTTACAATAGTCTTTAAGCACAGAATAAAAATGAAAGGTGAGCTTTCAGGTTTGACTATAACCTTAAACTCTCACAAAATTAATATTTTCCACATGAATGCCAGATTTTAAATTTTGCATGATGAATGTTCATTATTTATGTTTCTATGACAGTATTGAAATAATTACTGTCGGCTTGAGCATAATAATTTCATCTGTTACACCAAGTGCAGGTGTGGACGTTGATTTTGCTGCTTTAAGGAGGTTCGTGTATCCATAGATCTCTTGCTCCACCATGTGGTTGCAAATGCCATAGACGTATGATACATAAAATTTATTAAAACATTTCGTCAACCATGTAAAAAGGTCAGCAAATACATAACAGATACATAGATTTAACACACAACAATGACAGTATAATTCAGGTAATTTATTTTATATGAAACATTAAATATTTTTTTCAGTATCTCTCCAGGCTCAGGAGTTTTTACAAATGACAGCAGAAGCAAATTTCAGATTTTTAAACACACATGTAAGCCTGGTTGGGATATCCAGTTTCTTGAAGTATAACTGAACAGTATCTGTTAAGTCAAGTCAAAAGCAGCTCAGTGTTTCATAACAAAGGTGATGAATCAGTAATATTCTGCTTATTAAAAAGGAACAGAACATACCTGATCCATTTATGAGTCATTATTTTATACACAACTTGAGACACTGCTGTTAGGTGTCATTTGGTTAACAACTGTTGACCTACTGTGAGATATAAAAATGACAAGGTGATATAAAAGACTGCATTTGTCTCTTCTTTGAAAAATATCACCTTACAATAACTTTTTATCTTTCTCATGCCCAAAGCTCCCCTGGACCAGGAACTATGCTATTTAGAAACATACTTTTAGCATAACTTCCATTATAAAAATGTTCAGGGCAATGTTTGAGCCAGAATTATCAAGCAGCTATTTAAAGGAATTCAAAGGATTTCAACTCTCCTAAATCTATTAGTTGATGGATATGATCCTGCCCTGCCAGAGAAGAAGGGAAGACTTTGGATGAAGTTATCTAACTTTGTGCAGAAGAGCTCACTCTGGATGGGTTTGTTCATTCATACTACATAAGAGGTTTTGCACAACATTCTCCATACAGAGCTGAAACAAGCTAGAAAATGTACACTTGGCGAAACGTTCAGGTGCGTCTGGAGACATAGCCGCTTGATTTCAAAAGTCAGAGCATTTTAATTGCTTTTATTTATTTCGTCAAAGGGCAGTTGCCAAATTTTTGTGTACGAAATATTTTTAAAAGTGAATCATGTAAAAAAATATAATAGTGATAACAGAATACAGTTACATGTTTGAGTAGACCACATTAAATACTTGCTGTTTAACAACTCTGTACAGAATCATTCAACACAGCTCTGAAAGACTGTGGTGGATTAACAGCTTCATTGACAGCAGATTCCACTTCAAGTGATGTAAAAATGGCATTGACTGCTTTCCTGTTGTTAGCTGGTGGTTGTGGTGGCTCTATGACTAATTGCAGTTTGAATTTCTTAAACATACCATTTTTTGATGAAATACACTGTGGAGCATTAAAATATCTGTTCAGGTCTCAAGGTATAGCTGTTGGTTGCTTTGGCCCATGATGGAGAGAAGATCTGGAGCTCTGCAGATAAATTATGGAATCAGAGACATACTGAATCATTGTCATGTTATAATGTGTAGATAATGCAAGGTTAAAGTTTTGGTGTTTTTTAAGTTGCTAATCTATTTCACTTTGGAATTAAGAGAAAAGGTGTGTAAGAACAAATATTTTAAATCTTAAATTTATGGTTGAGCAGGGGTTACAATTTTTGACAATACCCTTTCAAAGATGAGTTCTGTTTTTAACATTTGTAAGAAATTACACTTTTACATGCTTTTAAATATCGATATGCTTTATTTAGGAATAATAGGAGTAAATGAAAAACATAGTGTTCATTATAAGCCCATGAAAACTTTAAAAGCCAATCACAAGTGTGGGGGTTTATTTTAATGGTTTACTGTCAGCTGTATGTTGTGAAGACTTCATTATTATTATTATTATTATTATTATTATTATTATTATTATTATTAT
>JANRMT010062791.1:141271420-141347679 GCA_026402145.1 Polypterus bichir lapradei
ATTATTATTATTATTATTATTATTATTATTATTATTATTATTATTATCCCTTACAAGAAAAATAATCTTTGAAGGATGAATTCCTTTATGAAATGAAGACACCATTTAATGAAATAATTTTATGGGGCAAAGGGCATTTGTAGTAATAAAGATGAACATTTTTGCACCAAATATTTGACTTATAATAACTCAGTTGACAGCCTCTTCTCAATGGTTATTACTTCAGCTTTATCCATTCGCTTTCCGTAGCAATATAATAATAAGGCAGTTAATAAGCGGACGGAAGTAAAATGCCGCACGAAACAGAATGCGGTAAACCGAAGACGAGGACACATGCGAGCGCACGTACGGACGCGTCTATTTATGTATGTATGTATGTATGTATGTATGTATGTGTTAGTTTACAAATTTTTGGGTACAAGATGCGCTCCGATTGGTGTGGACTGCTTATAATCACTCCTCCCGCGATTGAGCAAACAGCTGATCACCTTTTTTAAGGGTCGCTTTAACATTTCTGTGTTTTTATTTAATAACAAGATAACTGTTGACAGTTCGGAAGAGTGTTAATCTGAAGTGTAATCGGCTCATTAACGTGACATAGGGCAATTGTTTCGGTTCCTTTAAGAAAATTCGTCTTTTTTTCATTTTATGGACGCGCTGTCAGATTCTTAAGGGGGAGTGATTTTTTACGAGAATCTGGGTTTTTCACTATACCTTGAATATATTTGAGTTAGAAAATGGACGGATTGGTCGTTTTCTTTTCATTTAGCATTCTGATTTACAAACGTTAAGTTGCTGCAGCACATTGTGAGGGGTGCTGTTTGTAATTGTGTTCATTATTTAAAACGCTGCTTTATTTATATCGCCCTTACAAGTAGCCAACTTCAGCCTCGTCAGTAAATATTTTCTTAGCTGTTTTTTAAAAACTTGTACGAGATGTACTTTCTTAACTGAAATATGGGAACCGTTTTTGAAAATAACTAAAATAGTAGGAAAAATAGTAGAAAATGTGTCTCCGCTCTAAAATGTGCATGTACTATTGAAATTTGAAATGACAGAAAAAGGAAAACGAATAAAGCGTTGTATTAAATAAATGAATAACTGAGCCAAGGAAGTATATGTTTTCTGTAAAATGAATCGTTTTGCGAACAACTTGCTATCATATAATATCGACAACGTAGATAATGCAGGTATCATTTATTCGGGGCTTTACTGTCTTTCTCCTTTTGCTCACATTTGCCACATACTGTACTGAATTCAGAAGAATAAAAGAGCTCGAATCTAAGCGCTCATCTCTAGAAAGAGCACGCCACCTCGTGGACAATAAAGATCAAGAGTGTACGACTTTGTAACACCAGAGCTGCATTTAAAGGATACGTTTGGTATTTTTCAAGTCGAAACAATTTCTTCAAAACGGTATACTGTATAGTATATGCATTTGCCACGTGAAATTGCTTCCTAAAGTTAAGGATTTTAAGAAATACAGAGCCTATACTGGCATTTTATAATGGAAGTCATGGGGCATGGGGCTCAACCAGGAAACAAAAGCATAAAAATGCATCTGTTTTTCAAGCCAAGAAATTTACCTAGTACGCAGTTGTGTACTGTTTGTCTTCCTGTGCAACAGCCTTTCCCCCCAGGGTGTGGTTTCATTTCAAAAGACAAAATCACCCTAAACCGATCCTACCAAGCGCTTGTTATCATGTTGATTTACTTCTGTATTTATGTGAAACTCCTCCCATGAAGGTCACTGCTATCACACAAACAAAAAGGAAACAAATCCTTACCTCAAAAAAAACAGCACCGGAAATATGCGATAAAATTATTTTCAGATCCCTTTTATTGTCATAAACATGTGTTGGAAAACGTTTGCCACTTTAAAGTGGACATATTTGTTAAATATTTAGGCTTTTATTTTTCAGTGGTGCTCCATGCCCCATAGGTTACATTATAAAATGCTAGGACTGGGTATGTATAATTTAAAATTTGTAGAGTGCTTAACTTTAGAACACAATTTCATGTGGCAAATGCATATATGCCATGCATGTAAAGAAATAATTTTGACTTGAAAAATACTGAACGTCTCCTCTAATAGCTTTTTAATTTCAAAGAGTCAATTCTTAATCAACGTACTAGTACTCAGTTTTATGTCTGCAGGGCCGAGCCAAGCAGGCTGTTTGCTTTTAGAATCTAGAAAAATGTCTCCTTCTGTCCACACAGAATATGACTTGAATCACAATGATTCCTAGGTAATCAATAATACTGTACATTTTCGGATTACTACTCTAAACTCTTTATTGACACCTCTAGTATCCATCTGTCAAATATCAAATCATTGTTTAACAACCTTTTAATTCACAGTCGTGCAGAGGAAGAAGCTTCTTTTCTAGATGCTCCCATTTCATTGGCTAAACTTAAAGAGGTGCTAGACTCTGTGACCACAGGCAAGACCCCAGGGATAGACAGGACCCTACCAGATGTAATTTCTGCATTCTGGAAACATTTCTCCTTTCCCTTGTTTAAGGATGATTACTGAAGCCTCCTCTTTCGTCCATCTAATCCTTAGAATTAATATGCCAGCTATTATTTATCCATCCATTATCCAACCCTCTATATCCTATTCTACTTCTGAAACAAGGTAGGAACCCTGCACTTTGTCATTAACTGAGATATAAAATTATTAGCTATAATTCTGCCTTACAGCAAGACATTAGCAAATTCTGGTCAGTCTGGTTTCATATGCTCATGATTAGCCTCTGATAACACGCATAGACTTATGCATGTCATTGATTTGGCTCCCCCTTTCTAGCCCTGCTGCTTCTCTTTCCCTTTATGCTGAGAAGTCTTTTGAACACATGAATCAGCAAATCCGATGGCAAGTCATGGACAAAATGGGCATTGATTCAGGTATTTTAAATCTTGACAAGACTTTTTATTCTTCCCCCTCTTCAGTCCTCTTCTCTAAATCTTGTGTCCCTTCCTTATTAGTAGGGGACTTAGGCAGAGCTGTCCTTTATCTCCATTACTCTTCAGGTTGTATTTTGAATGGCTTGCAATTGCTGTCTGTATTTCCCAGCTTTAGACCCCCCATTAAAATCCCAGGTATATAGTATCCTTATATGCGGATGGTGTCCTCCTCTACTTAGTGTTGTCAAATGAGATAAATGCAAGAGTCCAAATGAAATGTTGAGATGCCAGCCCATTTACTTCAAACAATATAGTAAGCAAAATAACAGGTGCACAATGGCCCAATAAAGAACAAAAAGGTATGATCAGCCATTGGATGAAGTTTAATAGGCCATTAAAAGCAATCAGGCTTCAGGGTTGGAGCTCCATCAGCCGGGTTGCTTATCTCCTAAATGAGACACCTCCTTCTGGGAACAGGTCAGGTCAGGTCAGGTTGGGAAGCATGCACTGATGCAGTGCGTTGCCGCACCCACCACACAATCTCCCAGGTAGACATGTGCTCCAGTCCCACCCTCCAGAAATGACCATCTATCTGCCATGGCCAGGTGTTATGTAGGCGTCAACTTGAATTGGTCCAACAATGAGGACCCTGCTAGCTGGATCACCTTCAGGAAATTACGACCACATGGCCATAGTGCCATAACTGATGTTCCCTCACAATGCAGGTAATGTGCCTCATTCAGGACTCCCTGAGCAGCTACTTGTTTGACACAAAATCAAATCAGTGGTACCCAAAGATTCCCCAAAGAGACACAGTACCGAAGCAGTCCAGTCTTTGTCAGGTTAATGTGTAGCATCCATGATCACAGCCAGAAAGCAAAACAGGAACCAACAGGAATTTAAAGATTTGGATCTTCGTCCTTTTGCACAGATATTGGGAGCACCACACACCCCTTTCCAGCAACCTCATGATCCCCCATGCTCTCCTAATCTGTCTACTTATTTCATAGGAAGGGTTACCAGAGACATCAATGTCGCTGACAAGGTAAGTAAACCTCTTGACAAGGTTGACATTCTCTCTGCAGACAGACTTGCTGCTGATGGCTGTACCTAAGAGATCATTAAATGTCTGGATCTTGGTTTTTATCCAAGACATTCGCAAGCCCAGACAATCAGACTCCTCTTTCAGTCTCTTCAGAGCCCCAATCAGAGCCTCCACTGACTCCGCGAAGGTCACAGTATTTTTGGCAAAGTCAAGATCAGTGAATCTTTCTTCACCAACAGATGCCCCACAGCTGCTGGACCCCACAATTCAGCCCAACATCCAGTCCATACAAGTATTGAAAAGAGTAGGAGCAAGAACACACCCCTGATGAACCCCAGTATCAACTGGGAAAAACTCAGAGGTTCTGCCTCCACTCCACACAACACTCACAGCACTCACAGTACCAGTGTGCAGACTGGCCATGATATCAAGTAACTTTAGGAGATCCTGCAAAGTCTCAGGATATTCCACAGGCCAGCTCAATCAACTGAGTTGAACACTTTACAAAAATTGACAAAGGCTGCAAATAAACTCTGCCGATATTCGCATTTGCGTTCAACGAGAACCCTCAGTGCTGGGATGGGGTTGATAGTGGATTTCTTAGGTGTGAAACCAAACTGCTTCGGTTGCTGGAAGGTGAGCAAATGATCACGGATTCTGTTAAGTTGACTCTAGCGAGGACCTTACCTGGCACCAAGAGCAGTGTTATCCCCCTGAAGTTGCTGCAATTCAGGCAATTACCTTTCCCTTTCCAGATAAGGATGGCAAGTCCCATTTTCCAGTCAGTTAGTATGACGTCTGTCTCCCAGATGGAAGCAAAGATTGTTTGCAATGCCAGGAGGACAGCCTTACCACCAGCCTGGAGGAGCTCATCCTGGATACCACAGATACCTGCAGCTTTCCCTACCTTCAGCTGGTTCATCACCTGTGCAATCTCAGTGAAATTAGGTGGTTCACAGCTATTTGGAGGATCAGCCTAAAAGACAGTGGACTCGGAGATGTCCATCGTTTGATCAGCTTTAAAGAGCTGCTCAAAGTAGCCAGCCCAGCTGGTCACAACTGCAGCATCATGCATAAGAACAATTCCATCAGCTGCACTGACTACAACTCTCCAAGGAACAGATTTGGATGTGCATAATGTTTTGATTCCCCTGTAAGAAGGACACGTGACCATAGATAGTGTGTCACTTGCTCACAGATTCCTCTAACAAACGCCTCTTTATTTGCCTTCAGAGGCCTTGTAGCCATCCGTCTCAGTTCCCACCAAGCTGTGCAACGTGACTCCTCTAAAAGATATCCAGGGTTCCCTACAAGATGAAACACCTCCTTCTGGGAACACCAGAAAAAACAACACAACCCTCAGCAACCTTCAGGGTCTTGTCACGTAAGGTCTCCCATAGCACATTAGGATTGGTAGTCACACCCAAGTCTGCAAGTTCCTCACAAAAACTGTGTGCAGAATTATTAAAAACAGCCTGTTCTTGGAGTCTGGCCAAATCCAGCCTCATTCTCCTTGTAGCTGAAAGCCTATTGAACCTAAGCTGGATCTACAGAGTAGCAACAAGTCTGTGGTCAGAATTTACAAACGTAACACTTCTGTAGACCCTGCAGTTCTGTAGGAGCCTTAAGCATCTGCCCACCAGGTTGTGATCGACCTCCTTCACTGCACCACCAGTATTGGAGTACCAAGTCCAATAATGCGGCTCAGTGCTCTGGAACCAGGATCCAGTGATCCACAGCCCCTGACCTTTTGCAAAGTCAAGGAACAAGGAGCTACTTTCACCACGATTACCAGACCCATGGGGACAGACACAATCCTCATAGCCAGCCCTGTCAGTGCCAGTGGTCTCATTGGAGTCACCCATGACCAGTGTCACTTCATGGGCACCCATCAACCCCCAAGTGAAGTTGCAGATAGAATGTCTCCTTCACCGAGACATCACTTATTACAGTTCGAGCATACCCTGAGACAACAGACAAGGCACCTAGAGTTTGCCTTAATCTGAGTCTCATAATACGCTCATTGAAAGGAGTGACATCAGACACCATCAGAAGGAGCCGATCCGCTACAGTAACAGCTGCTTCCTGACTATGACAGCCATCAGAGTGAAAAAACCTATACAAGGTGTACCCACCTACAGAGATCTGGCTGGTCCCAGGTTTGCACACCTCATAGAGTGCCACCACTGAAATGCAGAGTTTACAAAGCTCCTCTGACAGCAGAGGAAAATGATCATCATGCTGGACAGACAAGATGTTCCACACGTCTACCCGGATGGGCCACCTTAGGATGCAAGTGCTGCTGTGCAGTGGGTGATGCCTCAGCACCACACCATTTACGATCCCCAACAAGCCTAACCTCATTGGCTTGCTGCTTGTAACATGCGGAGTTTCTCTAACCACTCCTCTACAAAACATCTCATTGTAATCTCTATTTTCTTCTTTCTCTCTCATAGAAAAAAAAATGTCTCTGTGCTCTACTCTTTACTTTGTAAAGTATCTTAGAATCCCTTGCTGTTAATTTCTCATCCCCCCCTGTCATGGCCAAGGCCAAATTAAGATCCCACAGGTTCCTGGGTAACTTCGTTTCTTAACAGAGAGTTGATCATACATGTAACCTTGCAGCACTGGGTTGTTTAGTATATCATAGTATTTCTTACTTTTGATTTTGGCGCAAGGCTTGGTTACCTAATCATTTCAACCTACTTAGTGAAGAAGCCCCTTGTTGCCACAAGTCTTTGGGCTGGCAACCAGAACATCCTGATGGTAGATCTGACACTTCATAATACACTATTTTCTGCAAATTATAGGTTTTGTTCTAGAAATCCCAACTATCAACAAACCCAATTCAGAATTCTACAAAGACTTTGTTATAGTCCCTGTAAGCTTCATCTGATGGGCCTCACTACTAATTCTCTTTGACAATTACGTCTGCTTGGTTTACCTACCACTTTTCTCCACATGTTCTGACTCTGCACTACTGTCTTTTCCATTTGGACCTATGCATATCATATGCTATCTTCTTTTCTTTCTGTAAATATTCCCATTTTGCCTCAAAATGTTTCTTCATTTGAACATCTCTATGCTCCTCCTAAACCTGCTGAGCATAAATTATTCTGTCTTAGTACCCCAACAGCCAAATTAATTCTTGCCTCCTGCTGGAAGGCACCTGAATGCCTTACTGTAGACAACTGGCAGTCTTCCACAGATTAATGGTGCCTCCATCAACACCAATTGAAACTGACTATTATGCTTCAGTTGTTTAAATTCTGGTTTCCTGTAATGCATTGTCCTTGTTTTTCTGTTTAACTATTGCTTGTTTATTTAATCTTTGCTGTTGTGGCTTATTTGTGATTTTTTAACTCACCTCTTCTATTCTCTGGTGGCTGGATTTTCCTCAAATATTTGCCCCTGCCTAAGACTTGGACAGGGTCAGTAGAGTTCTTTTTTGTCTTATGATTGTTTATTGTTTATCTTGTGTAATTTTGTCTATATTTAATAAAAAGTTATATGACGTGTCTGAATAGGAGTTAAAATATATGTTGCAGTCTCAAGCTTAAATTGTTGGCTACAACTGACTATTTTTAAATGAAAACAAGTTAATTAGCCCAATACAGCTCACCAGTCCTATCCATTTAATTCCTCCAAAATAATAACAAGTCTTGTTCTGAAGGTCCCTGAAGTTCTGTTGTCTACCTCACTACTTGGCAGCTTATTCCATATGTCTGTGGTTCTCTGTGTAAGGAAAAATATCATAATGTTTGTGCGAAATTTACCCCTAATAAGTTTCCAATTGCGTCCCCGTGTTCTTGATGAGCTAGTTTTAAAATAACAGTCTCGATCCACTGGACTAATTTCCTTCATAATTTTAAACACTTCAATCATGTCACCTCTTAATCTTCTTTTGGCAGATAACAGATCATTGTGGCACCTCCAGTCGCATTATAGTGTCAGTCACCTTCCATTATAGATAAGTGATTTTTTTCTTTCTTTGCTTGCTTTTTTATTTTTATGATTACAAAGAGCATTTAACTTACCTGGTACAACATAAGCACCAGGAGAGAAGTATGTCTGTGTTACAGAGGTTTGTACAAAGCCACAGAAAATTGCTACCCATGCATGCAATTCTGCCGGAGTCAATAATAGTATTGGTTTTGAAGTATCTTGCTGTTATGTGTGTTAAGAAAAAAAAAGTATTTATAGCTTTATTTTCTGTGTGTAAATAGTTCTGCCTTTGCAGATGAGGGAATGTGATGGGCTCTGGTAAGCGGATGATAATGCAGCTGCATGGTGTCCTGGAGTACAACATGGCCATGTGTACTTCAGGACCAGAGAAAGAGGCAACCCATGCAATTTGGAAACTGCAGAGAAATATATGATTTTAGTGTGCCGGTAGTGAAAGAGACAGTGGCGAATGATGAAGAAGTGGTTTGATGGAGAAGTATAGAGAAGGCCAAAAGGAGTTGCTACGTATCTTTGTGGACCCGGAAAAAGCATATAACAGGGTGCTTTGAAAGGAGCTGTGGTATTGTATGAAGAAGTCGGGAGTGGCAGAGAAGTATGTAAGAGTTGTACAGCATATGTACGAGGGAAGTGTGACAGTGGTGAAGTCTGTGGTAGGAGTGACAGATGCATTCAAGGTGGAGGTGGGATTACATCAGGGATCGACTCTGAGCCCTTTCTTTTTTGTAATGGTGATGGACAGGTTGACAAATGAGATTAGGCAGGAGTCCCCGTGGACTATGATGTTTGCTGATGACATTGTGATATGTAGTTAGAGTAGGGAGCAGGTTGAGGAGACTCTGGAAAGGTGAAGATATGCTATAGAGAGGAGAGGAATGAAGGTCAGTAGGAACAAGACAGAATACATGTGTGTGAATGAGATGAAGTTCAGTGGAATGGTGAGGATGCAGGAAGTAGAGTTGGTGAAGGTGGATGAGTTTAAATACTCTGAACAACAGTACAGAGTAACAGTGATTATGGAAGAGAGGTGAAAAAGAGAGTGCAGGCAGGGTGGAATAGGTGGAGAAGAGTGTCAGGAGTAATTTGTGACAGATGGGTATCATTAAGAGTGAAAGGGAAGGTCTACAGGACTGTAGTGAGACCAGCTTTGTTATATGGGTTGGAGACGGTGGCACTGACCAGAAAGTGGTGGCAGGTGGCAGAGTTAAAGATGCTAACATTTGCACTGGGTGTGACGAGGATGGACAGGATTAGAAATGAGTACATTAGAGGGTCAGCTCAAGTTGGATGGTTGGGAGACAAAGTCAGAGAGGCGAGATTGCGTTGGTTTGGACATGTGCAGAGGAGAGATGCTGGGTATATTGGGAAAAGGATGTTAAAGATAGAGCTGCCAGGGAAGAGGAAAAGCAGAAGGCCTAAGCGAAGGTTTATGGATGTGGTGAGAGAGGACATGCAGGTGATGGGTGTGACAGAGCAAGATGTAGAGGACAGGAAAAAGGTGATCTGCTGTGGCAACCCCTAATGGAAGCAGCCAAAGGAAGAAGAAGACAAAGGTAGTGAAAGAGACAATGTAAGAGTAGAAAAGACCCAGGTAAAAACATTTTACTGGAATACTTACCTGAGCGTGAGAGAGACAGAGAGACAGAGAGTTCCTTCATTCATCTATAGGTAGTCGCATGTGCAAAGTAAACACAGATAAATGTGTAGTTCAAGCTGCATAGCCAATGTCATATCACATTCTTTGGATTTGGTGTTGGTGGTGATTGGTCAACACAATCCTTTGTCCAATTAAAAAGGATTTGAAGACACTAGAGGTTGTATTCTCTCTCTTTGGCCTCAAGACCATATGAACATCAATACTAGAAAAGTGTGCAAATAATTTCTTTTTAGACCCCTAGAGGTGTATGATAGAATTGAACTGGTCTCGATTCATGAACTACTAGAAGCCCAGGGTTCAAGGTCTTACTGGGGTCATATAGACAGGAGGCATAACAATCACACTTCATCTTTTGTTTTAGGTGTCAGTTCTATTTGCAAATGTTTCAGGTTATTATTTTTATATTCCTTTGTAGTAGTACCTTGCATTAATGATTAAACAATTCCTTTCCAAATTCTATGTGATGGTCTTTTGAAATGGCAGGAGCTGCATAATTATTTTTTAAAACTGCAAAAAGGCAAAAATGTTTAATCATTATTTCTGTGGTTATTTCAGAAATCAGACTTTGGAGCTAAGCACACATGAAAATGAGTTAGCAAAGCAGCTTGCTCAGCTCAGACCTGAACTGCATTAAATTAGTGGTCAGGCTGTGCTGCTTTTTTGAAGACTATGAAATCGGGTATGAATTCAAAATTCATATATATATATGCAGGTTTTACCTAAATTTATTATAGATATACACATGTCCTTTATATAATTCATTGGCATTCCTATTTTAATTCATTGCATCTTAAGTATCTAAACATTAAAATTCGTATGTTGTTGGGAAATATGGTGATCAGACCATTTATTTTAGCTCTTCAAATAATACCTACAATTTGTTGCTATAATTCTACCACTTTAGAAAATTAAAGACTATTTTTGATTCATTTAGGTAAATACTGCAGTGAAGATTTCTCTAGAACTAAAATAGGAATTCACAAACTTGCAAATAGCCCTCAATAATTACATAATGCAAAATTACCTTCATTTAGTTTTCTTAAATATATGTTTTTTGCTGGCATACACGCATTTGGCTAATTATTGGGAACACTATACTAATACTGGTTGGGTCCTCCTTTTGTTCTCAAAATGTATTTAATTCTTTGTGGTGTGGACTCCACTGTTGGAAAATTTTGAAATTATGGCCCATGTTGACATGATTTGTCAGCCGCACATTCATGCTGTGAATCTTCTGTTCTACCACATCCCAAAGGTGTTCTATGTGATTCAGATCAGGTGACTGGGAAGGCCACTGAAGAACACTGAACTCATTATCATGTTCATGAAACCAGTCAGCGTGAGTCAGATTGGCCATTCTCCTCTGACTTTTCTCACTAACAAGTTGTTTTCATTGGCCGAATATTTTACACCATTCTGAGTAAGCTCTAGAAACTCTTGTGCATGAAAATCCCAGGAGATCAACAGTTACAGGATTACTCAAACCAGCCCATGTAGTACCAACAATCATGCCATGGTCAAAATCAATGAGATCACATGATTAGTCGATTATATAGTTGCATAGGTAAGCAGGTGTACAGCTGTCCCTAATAACTGACTTCATGAGTATATATAATCCTATAAGCTTTGTAATTAAGGTTACGGTTAAACAATGCATTTTTAAATGTTTAAACCACTGTATTACCTCTGTTATGCCAGGAACTTTCTCTGTTAAAGTTCATAGAGGATGCATCATGGTTAGGTTTATTTGCCCTCACTACTATTTTTAAATTTTGGCCACCCAAAAACAAAGAGGTGATATCTAGTGTGCCCTCAAAAGACAAGAAACTAAAATGCCAGAAACCTGAAATGTTGAATTAATTAGAATAGCATTTTGAGTGCCTACTAAGATGAGAACCTCAAGTTGTACCTTTGGATAGCTCACCAGCATCATACTCCTTATTCTTTCTTGATGAAACAAATTATTTTTACATTATTTAATAATAAAAGAAGAAAAATCTAAGTAAATTGCTGGCTTATGTAGTGGAAGAGAACAGATGGAACAAACAGCAGACAGTCTCCTCTTTTGGGAATGAAAAATTATTGAAATTCACCATAATGACAACAAATTAAATAATTTCCACATTTGAAGACACCTGATGTATATTTGTTTCACATTAGATTTGGAATACAAGGACCAGTCCTTCTTGTTTCCACAGATGGTGAGAAAATGAAGTGAAAATCTGGCTGGATGCATAGATAAAAATCAGGACCTCATGATAAATGTATGCCCCATGACCCTAAGATTTACTGAGGAGGAGAAAATGGAACATATTTTGGGTGGGAACATAAATGACCATAAGGCTCCCTAGAAGGAGGAAAGTAAGAAAGCTGTCCCTCAGCTTTTTGCCCTTCAGTGGACAAAGAAGGAGTGTGGCCTTAGTGAAAATCATATCAGGTGAAATCTTTCTGTCCTAAAATTCACTTTTCAGTTTTGTATAAAGTAGAAAATCATATACTGTACAGTAGTCTTCTGTATTATATTTATCTGTTATCATGTTAATTTTAATCCATAAAACAGCACACTAGTGATGTAAATAGCATTATTACATCACAGTGTCAGGTGGTGGGTTCAGCTTAGTCATGGTTTCCTTGTGTTTGCTTGTGTTTTTCAGAGAACTTGAGCTTCATCCTACATTCCATATATGAGCGCATGAAGTTAATTAAAATCTTCTAGTGGGCAGCAAAGATACAAGCTGTAAAGACCTGGAAATTGACATAATTTGACAAATGTACACAAGCAATAGAAATGCAATCTTGCAGTACTTCTTGATATGTCCTGCTTTGTGCCATAGTAAGTACACATTATCATCAATATACCAATAATCCAATTGTCCATCTGTCACTCAGAATATAGAACTAATGCAGGGTGCAATTCAAGGCAGAGAAGCTTTTACCTGTTGCTCCTTTACACCGTAATCACCATTTTCTACCATCTCAAACCTACACAGTATTTAATGTTTGGAACACTTCTGGGATTAAATCACTTAGAGAACTGCATATAAATAACATTCTTTGAATCTTATGAAAAATTATGCTAGAAATGTAACTTCCCAGCAACACATTTTTTCCAATACTTTCAAATAAAAAACTTTGCTAAAAGGAACCTGCCCAATATTCCTTACCTCCCAACTATTTCTGTAGCAAAGGCAATATTGATCATTCTTCAAGATTCAGACCATATCTCAACAATATATAAAAACATCTCAAAGTCTCTTCCTTTCAAAGATCCTAGGGTATTGTAGGAAAAGTACCTTTCAATTAATATCTCAGAAAAGGAGCGGAAGACAACCATACATAGAATACAGTCTTGCTCCATATGCACAAAGCATTAAATCATCCAACTTAAAAATCTTTCATCGATCACATTTGTCTCATTTAAAATTGTCCAAAATATATCCAGGGAGAGCTCCAACCTACAAGCATTGCAATTGAGCTCCAGCCTCACTGGGATACATGTTTTACAAGAGCACCAAATTAACATCATTTTGGACAAAAATCTTTGGCTGACTATTGGTGTCAAATAACTCCAAACCCATTAACAGCTGATTTTGGTGGACTCCCAGATGGGCTTAAAGTGGAGAAGTACATACTAATTGCAATTGCAGACACCACATGACTAACATGAAGAATTATCTTGATAAACCAGAAGGATCCCAACCTTCCTTTTATAAGTGAGTGGGCAACTGATGTTACTTTCCTTTTTTAACTCATATATATATATTTTTTTTTTTCTTTTTTCTTTTTCTAGTTTTATGAGATCATATGTTCCATAAGTTTGACTTGATTGTATACAGTGTTATTTTCTTCAAATAAAATAAACCTTTTAGTGATGACCAAAAAAGGATAACAACTTTAGTTAACTGATGGTTCCTTAGCCAGGCTAATACTGTGAAACATTTTAAGAAACTTGTAAAATCCCCCTTTTTTAATGTTATATTTTCGGAATCTCAATTTAGTTCTTCCCTTAATAACCTAAATATGCATAAAATTATTGTTCTCTTCAGTGATTCTGCAATCATCACTAATCGTTAGTTTTATGCTTTCTTTTCTGGTTGTTCCTTAGTGGTGCTCTACACCCCTAACATCTGATCAAACTCCTGCACAGCTGCCTGTTATATCTGAATAAAAGCAGACACCCCAACTTGTCACAAGACCCACAGCTTTGAATCCTCCAAGACAACGCCTAAAATAAAAACAATAAAGAACTACTTAAGAACATTTATGTTAGGCAGAATACCTATTAGGGGCTGGGTGGTGTTTAGTCCTGGAGCCCCTGCAGATTTTGTTCTTTATTCTTAAGCTTAATTGGATTTTTTTAATTATTATTATTTTTATCTGTCCACCCTGACCACTTTATCATCAGACTTGCATTTAGAAACTTGAAAAATACAAGTCTATATTTAAGGGCTCTACTTCTCTTAATTCCTGTATATGACTTTCTTATGTAAGTGTGCATTCTTTATTTATCTTTTGCATTCTATTAATCCATTTTATTCTTTTCTTATATTACATGCATTTCAGTACAGGTCATCCACTGGAAGCTAAGCATGTTTGGGCCTGGCCAGAATTTGGAAGGGAGACCATCTAGGAAAAGCTTGGGTTGCTGCTGGAAGAGGTGTTGGTGAGGTCAGCAGTGAGCACTTACCCAGTGATCTGAATGTGGATCTCAATACTTCAGTGCAGTGATGGGGACACTGTGCTGTAAAAGTGGCATTGCCCTTCGGATGAGATGTAAAACTAAGGTCCTGACTTTCTGTGGTCATAAAAGATCCTTCCTTGGGCATCCTTTTTAAAGAGTAGGATGTATCCTGATGTCCTGGATAAATTTCCCACCTCAGCCTAGTCATTCTGCCCCACTAATCATACTCTGCCTCTAATTGGCTGTTTCTTCCACTCCAACATCACATATAACAGCTAATGTGTGGTGAACATACTGGCACAAAAATGGCTGCAGTCGCATAAGCCAAGTGGGTGTTGCACAGTAGTAGTGGTTAAAGTGGCTCCCCACTCACTCTGAGTAGTGAATAATGTGCCATAGAAATGTAAAGAATTATTATTATTAAAGGAAATTACATTTGTTCTTTTTGCATGTAGCTAGTTCTTTGACATTTTGTAAAGCACTTTCAGCTACAGCCTTTGTGTGAAAATGTGCTATAGAAATAAATGTGGTTGTTGTTTACAGGTTGGATTTATTTATCCACTTAAATGCTACTGTACATACTATAACAAATTAATGTTGACATAATTGATAATATAAAATGCAGAAATCAAAGTGCAGTTAAGAATAATACTATCATGTTTGTCCAATGAAGAGGTGTGTGTGTGTGTGTGCGCACATGCACCGGTGGTCAGTTGCCTTTGCTAACAAGGTGAAAATAAACATTTCTGGCTAGATAAAGGAGAACAGTAATATTTTTAAAATTTAGATTAATTAGGGGTGGCACGGTGGCACAGTGGGTAGCGCTGTTGCCTCACAGTAAGGAGACCTGGGTTCACTTCCCAGGTTCTCCCTGTGTGGAGTTTGCATGTTCTCCCCATGTCTGCGTGGGTTTGCTCCGGTTTCCTCCCACAGTACAAAAACATGCAGGTTAGGTGCATTGGCAATCCTAAATTGTCCCTGGTCAAACACATTCTAAGTATGAAACAGAACAGAAGAGCAGTATGTCCTCCATATTAGAGATTGCTGTTTACAGGTTCTTGTTCACAAGTGACAATGAAGGCAGTCAGTTTCTTGACTACTGGATCATTGCAGCGTAAGCAGTACTGTGGGCATTTTATGAGATTTTAGTAATGAAACTGGGGAAAATATTTGAAAAATTGGTCAGTTTGTATTCTCATCATCACCTATGGTCATGAGAGTTTTGAGTACTAAAGAAAAGAAAAAATGAGGTAGTGTGTTCTAAGTTTGGAAATGGCATTTCTGCAAAGTATTGCTAATTTTCTTGTTGGTGACAGACTGAAAGATCTGACCATCAAGGAATATCCTGGAGCAGAGGTGCATTTCTTTGGGTTTGAAAGTAGCCAGTTCTACTCATTCAAATATCTAGTGTAACTGCCTTGTCACTGTATGCAGCCTATGATCATTATTAAAGGAGAAGTAGAAGGTATTTGAGGCATGATGTCACAATCACATTTGATTCTACCTGGCTAACTTCATGTTGCCATTTATGCCAATATACAAAGGCCATTTAACATGACATGCCTTTTCAATTAATTTTCGATCATAGACTCCATTTACATTCCCTTTAAGAAATTGCTGATGTAGTAATTTTGACATTGTGCTGCTTTTGACATGAATAAACAGTTACTGTCAAATTAAACATCAAGAAATTGGATATCCTAGTCAGGCTTGCCTGTGTATTTAAAAATTCAATTTGCTTCTGTTGTCATTTATTAGAAATACTATGACATTGAAAAAAATTATTTAAGGCTGTGTATAAAATAACTTACCTGTATTATGTCACCTTGGTCCATTGTGTGTTGCATCTATTTATCTGTTATCATCAGAAGATCCTTTTACTTTTTACATATGGGAGACAAGATCCATCCATCCATTATCCAACCCACTGTATCCTAACTACAGGGTCACGGGGGGAGGGAGGGGGTAGGGATTGGTTCTGCTGGAGCCAATCCCAGGGCGCAAGGCAGGAAACAAACCCCGGGCAGGGCGCCAGCCCACTGCAGGGCATACACACGGTACAATTTCAGATCGCCAATGCACCTAACCTGCATGATTTTGGAAAGTGGGAGGAAACCGGAGCACCCGGAGGAAAGCCACGCAGACATGGGGAGAACATGCAAACTCCACACAGCGAGGACCCGGGAAGCGAACCCAGGTCTCCTAACTGTGAGGCAGCAGCGCTACCCACCGTGCCGCCCTGACAAGATCCATTTTAATAAATTTTATTCATTATTTTTATATGGCATTTTCAACCACATTGAAGGTGTAAGAGATCTATGGATACACTTCTCTCCTTAAAGCAGAATAATCAACATCTGCTCATGTCTGGCTAATACCTTCACTTGTTTTAGTAGATGAAATTACTACTGTTGTTAGCTGAAGTTCCAAACATGGCAAGAAGGGTGTTTGAGGGAGGATCTCAGGCAGCAAAACAGTCTTAGGACATTTGATCACCAGAGTGCAGGCAACCTCTTGATAGAACTTTGGCAGCAGTGGTGGTGCACTCTTGGCAGCAATTCTAGAACACCCGTTCAATGGGATGAAGCAGACTCGGGCAGGTCAATGAAAGCATGAGTAGAAGGCCCATGCATGGCCTCAGACATAGGCTGGTCAGCCAAAAAACAAAAACTGGGGGCCCAGGCCGCGAGGCTCAGGAATGCCTGGGTGGAGCAGTCACTACAGTACCGGAGAAGACTGAAGATGGAGGTTGAATAACTTTAGTATGCTGGGTGGGATTAAGTGGTTCAGATAAATTAAAGCAGAAGTTGATATCAGTGGGTGGATAACAACGATAAAAACGGTGGAAATTCATAAGAAATAATAATCGATACAGGAGTTGGCGGCACAATGAGAACAGTAGCACAAATAGGACAGGGTGGTTCAAAAGAAAGGGTAGCATATTTTGATTTTAAGTCAGTTCTTTTTAAAGTACTAGCAGTGTTATTAAAAAGATACACAGTTAAACCTTCATTATTATGCTTAACCAGTAACGGCACTTAACCTGAGCATTCCTAGTTGTCATACTCTTTCTCTGTGCGTTTATCATTTGTTTCCTCAGAGGCTGATGTGTTTGCTGCTTCAGTTTTTTGTGTTGCAATGACTTAGAACATTTTCCTTAATTTTTCACTTAATCTGGCATTTAAGTCTGTCTCAAGAATGATTTAAGATAAGAAGAGGTAGGGGAAGTGACGGCGAAGGATGTAGGGATGAGAATGGCGCCCGAGAGTTGATTCTACAATAAAATTAAAAAAAAAAATAAAAAGAGGAATAACTTTGGAGGTCAATCATCACCCTGAAAGCAGATAGTAGATGTCACGTAGTATATGTGTACCATATTTCAGGTCAGTAGGTCAAACAATTTGCAAGCTACAGGTGATTTAAAATCCTGGACAGACACACAGACAGCCATGGTAGCGTATTATATAAGAAGATAAAATTAAATGTTGCAAAATATTCAAAGTCTTAAAATCTCTGCTGTGGTTACTGGGACAGGACACCCACATGGTCAAGTATAAGCTACAATTCCTAAAGAACACATTCCCAGAGAGCATTCAAGATTCTTACAAGCTAGATTGGTTTCTCTGACAAGGTGGCAAAGATTAAAACGGCAACTATTTGCATACATAGCTACAGTATGTCAGACGGTGGCATTCTGATACTTACATGCCAACTTTAGTAGCAGACAGGGAGGACACAGAGAGTCAGGCGATTCCTGAAGCTGGGAGGGCAGAGAAAATTGAGCCTTTCTTAATATTCCATTGTGATAATCAAGGAAATCCACCCAACAGGCCAAGGATTAGAGGGGGAACTAAATCAGTACTTTGTTTCTTGTGAAGGTCAAGTGCAACGGCAAACAGATTTGTGTCAAAGAAGCAACGCAGGGACATTGCAGTGGTTCACAGTTAATTTTTCTTGTTCTTCAATTGAGTAACAAAGCAGACAGCATTATAAATATGTGGCAGTTCTTGTCTTCTACAAAAAACTTTCAAGTTCTTCAACATTGTTAAAAAATACATTGATTCAAAGTGCATCAATAACAAAATATTTCTCTTTTTAAACATGTGGAACATACTGTATGTATAAAAATATAACGGTGCAATAATTAAAACAATTATGTGAAACAAATTAAATTCACATTTACAAAAACAGAACAGTTTAGCTCGTAATACACAATGCAGCAAAGGATGTGTACAGGTTGGAGTCGTGATCCGGAAAATGGATAGCATGTTTGTTGTGGCTGGTGTCAGAAATCTAACATGGTACACTCTAATTCTGTTGATTTATTTAGGTGCCTGTGCTTCATGTTGCTCTTATTCTTGTATTTCATAAAGAAGGATCATTATTCCTTTCTTTGTCCATGTTCTTAAAAAGGGGCTTCTGAGAACATGGAGCTTAGCTGAAACTTTCTACCAACTGAATGATGAAGGTTGTTGAAACCAGCAATCATGGCAGCGGACATCTGCTACAGTAGTAACCGACTGCACTGGAAGATCGATGCTCAATCGGTAAATGTAAAATAGGCAGCAATTTTCAGTAATTTGATGTTGTGCTGCGACAAATTCACTGGTATACCCCATGAAAGAAAGCAATGCAATGCGACATCAATTTAAGTTGCTGAGATGTCACACTATACGACTAAAATCATTGGCACATGCAGCTAAACTATGTAAATAAAGTTTATGACTGAAAATTTCTGGATAGTTTGTGTAATGTAACATGGAAGAGAGATCTAAAGTGAAGACTAAAGCCAATTATACGATCTATAGTTGGAGGGTATGTCAAGCTTGACTGAAGTCACGGATCTCACAGCCTGAGCATATCAATTTAAATGTTTAGTTATCTCTTAAGATGTAAAGTTATGACTTTTCAGCTCAGTTTCACATTTCCAAAGTATCAGGAGTGCGCTCCTTTTCCTAAGAGCCTATACCATGCTTCCTGCTGGAGACAGTTCCCATGTGAAGGGTTCACAGATATGACAAGATCAGCAGCTATCTCTGCCCTTTTTTCTTTTTTCCCATTCTGTTGTGGTCCATAAAACAACGTGTAAAACATGAGGCATCAGACAGGCAAGTCTCTCTTTAAGAACGAAACTAAATAGTTATTAAGCCTACAGTAGTTAGTGAGAACAGAATAGAAAGGTCAAAAGAGTTTTCAGTTTTAAATTAAACCTTAAACACTGACAAAAATTAACATATTCTACATGAAGGCTAGATTTTTTATCTTGCAAACTGTATTTTCAAGATTTAGGGCATTACCTTACTATGATAGTAAAGAAATAAATGTCTGCCTGGGCATAATAATTTAATCTATTAAACTAAGAGAAGGGATTTAGCCACAGGGGATGAACAAACCAATGTGTTTCATTTTCCCGGACCCAAGCCCGGATAAATGGGGAGGGTTATGTCAGGAAGGCCATCTGGTGTAAAAGTTTGCCAGATCAATATGTGGACAATACAGATTTCCATACCGGATTGGTTGAGGCCGTGGTTAACAATGGCCGCCACCAGTACTTTTGGCCAACAAGGTGCTGGCGGAAATTGAACTACTTTTGGCCGAAGAAGATGAAGGAGAGGTGTCCAGAGGCAAGAGGAGAGGAGGAAGTTAAAGACAGCAGATCTGAGGGTAGGAACTTTGAATGTTAGCAGTATAAGTGGTAAGGGGAGACAGTTAGCTTATATGATGGAAAGAAGGAAAGTTGATATATTGTGCGTGCAAGAGACTAAATGGAAGGGGAGTAAGGTCAGGTGGATTGGAGGTGGATTCAAATTGTTCTAAGTAAGTTAAGAGTGTCGGACTGAGTGATGATTATGAAGCTGGAAACGGAGGTTGTGATAATGAATGTTGTTAGTGCATATGCACCATAAGTTGGGTGTGCAATGGGTGAGAAAGAAGATTTTTGGAGTGAGTTGGATAAAGTGATGAATAGTGTACCCAAAATGACAAGAGTGGTGATTGGGCCGGATTTCAATGGACATGTTGGTTAAGGGAACAGAAGGGATGAGGAGGTGATGTGTAGGTATGGTGTCAAGGGGAGGAATGAAGAAGGCAGAGGATAGTAGATTTTACGAAAAGGATGGACATGGCTGTGGTGAATACCTATTTTAGGAAGAGACTGGAACATTGGGGGATGTACAAGAATGGAGGAAGATGCAGACAGGTAGATTATATCCTATGCAGGAGGACCAATCTGAAGGAGATTGAGGACTGCAAAGTGGTGGTAGGGGAAAGTGTAGTTAGGCAGCATAGAATGGTGGTCTGTAGGATGACGCTGGAGATCAAAAAGAGGAGGAGAATGAGGGCAGAACCAAGGATCAAACGGTGGAAGTTGAAAAAGGACGACGGCAAGGTTGAGTTCAGGGAGGAGGTACGACAGGCACTGGGTGGCAGGGAAGAGTTACCAGACAGATAAGCAACTACAGCAGAAGTAGTAAGGGTGACATCTGGACAGAGGAAAAAGGAAAAGGAAACCTGGTGGTGGAATGGGAAAGTACGGGACAGAATGCTAAGGACAGAGCTGCCAGGCAAAAGGAAAAGAGGAAGGCCTAAGAGAAGGTTTATGGATGTGGTAAGACAGAGCATGCAGGTGATTGGTGTAACAGAGCAAGATGCAGAGGACAGGAAGATATGGAAGAAGATGATTCGCTGAAAGAAGAAGAAACTAAGTGAAGGGTTTCACCAGAAAAGTGCAGACATTGATTGCTCTAATTTAAGGAAGTGTATCCATAGATCTGCACCCCAATGTGTTTGCAAAATGCATTCAAATATACTGTATACATTGTATTTAAATGTCAACTGTATAAAGGTCAGCTAATGATAACAGATAAATAGATTTACACACAACGGTAATATAATTCAGGTAATTTATTTTACATGAAAACTTAAATAATTTTACATTCCCGCCCCCCCATATCTATTCAGTCACAGTATTTTCTTATAAATGAGAAGCAAATTGCACTTTTTAAAACACAGGCAAGCCTGGCTGGGATATCCAGTGTCTTGAAATTTAACTGGATAGTAACTGTTTAGTCATGTCAAAACCACCTAAATGTTTTATAACGAAAGTGATACATCAGGACTTTTCTACCTACTAAAAGGAAACTTACTGGACCCCATTTATGATGTATTGCTTTAAACAAAACTTGAGCCATGGCTGTATGTTGTTATTCTGTTAAAAACTGTTGACCTAAAGGTATAAAAGAATAAATTTGTCTCTCCCTTGACAAATATCATCTCAAAATCATTTTTATTCTTCTGAAGCCAAAAACCTCCTGGACTATGAACAAAGACTTAGAAACAGACATTTAGGATATTTTCCATTGCGAAGATGCCCAGGTCATTGTTCAAGCCAGAACTATCAAGCAGCAGTTCAGATGAACTCCAAGGATTTCAACTGTCCTAGATTTGATGGATATTATCCTGCCCTGGCTGAGAAGAAGGGAAGACTTCGGATGAAGCCATCTAACTTGGTGCAGAAGAGCTCACTCTGGATGGGTTCGTTCATACTACACAAAGGGTTTTTCACAACATACTCCACAAAAAGCTGAAAGATGAAATAAAAAACAAGTTAGAAAAAGTAAACAGGATGTAACATTTAGGAGTGTCCAGGGTTTATTGATTTGAAAAGCTGAAGCATTATTTTTTTTAGTTACTTCAAAAAGTTGGTAATAACATTTTTGTTTTTTTATTTTTTAATATTTTTGTAACAGTGAGTCATATGCTTAAAATAACAGTGATAACCAAATGCAATTACAAATTATAGCATCAGAGAAATATTGAATCATGCTTGTAATATACAGGCCTTTAATGACCTCTTGGGCACAGCCGTCAGCAGTGTGTCGGTCTCCGGAGAGAGTGTCAGTTTTGTTGAGAGGTTTACTTACCTCAGCAATGACGTTCATGTCTCTATTGACTCTTTCTATGAAGTCAGTAGATAGACTGGGTGAGCACAGGGGGGTCATGAGGTCGCCTGATATCTCTACAAAAGGATGAAGGTCCAGATCCTCCCTGTTTTGATATATAGTTGCGAGATATGAACGCTATCCAGGGACCTGAGATGAAGGCTGGACTCCTTCAGTACTGTGCCTCTTTGAAGAATCCTTGGGTACCACTGGTTTGACTTTGTGTCAAATGAGCGGTTGCTCACAGAGTCCCGAATGAGGCACATTACCTGCATTGTGAGTTAGTGTCAGTTACGGCACTACGGCCATGTGGCATGATTCCCCGAGGATGATCTGGCTCCTAGGATCCTCATTGCCAAGGACCCAAGAGCTGGACAAGGCCAACGGGGCACCTGAATAACACCTGACTGTAGCAGAAAAAGGGTCATTTCTGGAGGGTGGGACTGGACTGCAGGTCTGCCTGGGTGGTTGCCAACCGGGATCCAGAGTGGTTTCGTCATGTGGTGGGTGCGGCAATGCGCTGTACCAGTCCCCAATATGACCCGATATAATGTGCAGATAATGCAGCCATAAAATTGTTTTGGTTGTAATGTATGAAAATGCTCAGCACATATGGTTAGCTGACCTCAACAAACAGAAGTGAGCAGATGTCTCAGAGGAGTGGCTAGCACATATGCACACCTCTTCCAACGTTTGCCTAAGGGATGATTTATACTTTATGCACAGAACATGTCTGCATCATGGCTGCCAATGCATTCCGAGCTATCAGCTGACATTTACTCCGAGTGTACACGAGCTGCAGTACTAGCCAAAAATTGGAGGATGCAGTGTGTTCAAGTAGGAATGTGATGTCAGAGTCATTGTTTACTATCATGTGACAGCAAGGCGCTGTGCACATCCTACAGGATCAATGTGCATGCTTCAATGTTTGATGAATTGTTCGATGTGGTGAAACAAATCAAACTTAAAATGCTGACATACAGATGTATATGTAGTGCTTTTCTTTATCTACTTCTCGCATAGGCAATACAAGCGTTGCATATTCCCCATCATAATGACGCAATACAAGGTCTCAAACACCATTTTTTTTGCAACAGTATCAGAATGTACAGAAGTCTATTTGAGCCACAGAAAAAAAAAATGGGACACAGTGAAGAAATAAAGGTCTGTTTTATGATTAAAGTGGAAATTTCAACTTTCATCTTGTAGTTTATTTTGTCATTAAAAGTAGATCGTCGTAACATCATCTGAAAACCAACCTAATAGCTATGTGCTTCTGGGGCTTCCTTCTGCAGAGACTGCAGTGGCAGGCAACGGTTGCCACACAGAACACATTAAATTTAGGATATTCCAATTTTCTGCACATTTAGAATCCTTACATTTACACTTGCTATCACTTTTATAATAAAATGTGTTAAAGCATGCATTTCATATTTTACATGTTTTTCTGGTAGTTTTCCAGAATGTGCTCTGGTTTCCTTCCAAGGACATGCAGGTTTGGGGATTTGTGATGCTAAAATGACACTAGTGTATGTGTATGCTTGTATTCACCTTGTGATGAGCCGATGCCCCATCCAGGGATTGTTTCTGCCTCGCAACTGTTGCTTGCTGGAATGGGCATGTCCCTGGATTAACAGATGTAATCATTAAATATCTATCATTTCAGAGATATTATGGCAAACCGTCCTGAGAATTTAATGGATATTTTCGGGCAATTCAGAAAACAGCAAAGCCAAACATTGTTTACTCAATGTAATGATACCTCTGCCACTTGGTGGAATCCTCCAGATTTACATAAAGTATATGCGCAAGTATAAACAGTACACTGCTTGTGTAGCAGTAGAGTCCACAGGTGCACGTATTGCGTCATGTGAAGTATAAACCCGGCCTAACATATACAAGTATTAAGGAACTATTTAGCTGTGAGGAATGGCTGTCAGGCAAGTAAAAGAGTAATATGTGCAAAACATACACGTTAAATTTATATAGTTAACTAATCTACATTTGATATCGAAAATATATATATTTTTTTTTAAAGATAGACATATTTGGAAATTTGCCAATGCTTTTCAATAGTTTTGAAATTTCAAAACTTTTTTTTTTTTTTTTTTTTAACAGCATTCTGAAAGTCACAATATCCAAAAGAAAAATGAAAATTTTCCTTACAAATTTCCTTGAAGCATTAATTGTGCCAAACTGCTGCATAATCATCCCACTGGGAGTCAAGTTCTTTTATGGAGACAGACAGACCAACAATATATGAGAATGAACCTTAAAAAGACTGAAGAACTGTGCACAGTTTTCAGGAATAACAGACAGATTAAACAGTCAAAAGTCTAAGATGAGTATCTGGGACATTAACCCACCAGTTACTTTTATGGTGTTACTTTGCTAAAACTAAATTAAAAAAGGAAAAGCCCAAGCAAATTATATCTAGAACTAAAACAATGAGTAAGAGTTTTATACAAGTAGTACTTTGATACCACAACCTAGAAGATATTTAAAGAAAATTTTGGTTTGTAGTGATGGCCAAGACTTTTGATCATTAAATAAGAGGGAAAAGCGTTTTTTTTTTACATCAAAAGCACAATCCCATGTGAAAGGCCTTCCTGTTTATAGACTGCTTTCATTTCCAGAAATACTAAAATGTATGCATTTTGACATTGTAATCATATAACTGGATGACTTGACATGTGGAATATGCAAGGTGAGTAACCTGAAGACTTTTGACATTGTTTGCAGCTGGTCAACATAGGTTTCCATTTTATTAGAAATGTTATTTCTGCTCTCCATTAAAACATGAGATTAAATATTTTTCTCAGCCATCACTATGAAGCACACACATTTTATATTATATATATATTATATATAGTGATGTTGATTATGAAAGAGTGATAATAATCACATTTTTGTCTAAAATCACATACAAAGAGTAGAAACACAAACCAAAGCACAAAAATATAAATACTTAATTAAAGTAGAACTAGCTAGATATACTGAAAGATGTAATAATATTTACAAATACTATGATACTTGCAAAAGAGTAATGAGAGTTATAAGAAGCGGAAAGCATCACCTAAGCTTATTTTAGTTGTAGCAAAACTACATTCACCTGGAAGCAAGTTTTCTTTAAGCTCCTTGGTGTTAACCTCAAGTGTCTTTTAGGCTCTGAATTCTATGTAAAAATGATTAAGCTTGAGTGTCTCTCAGGTTATGATGTATTGTTTGCATATACAGTGTTAAGCGTGAACAGGGCTCAGGACAGTATTCTATTACCATCCATTCATTATCCAACCCGCTATATCTTAACTACAGGGTCATGGGGGTCTGCCAGAGCCAATCCCAGCCAACACAGGGCACAAGGCAGGAAACAAACCCTGGGGAGGGTGCCAGCCCACCGCATTCTATTACAATCTAGTGGATAAAATAACATAATACAGTGATCCCTTGCTGTATCGCACTTCGACTTTCATGGCTTCACTCCATTGCGGATTTTAAATGTAAGCATATCTAAATATATATCACGGATCTTTCGCTGGTTCGTGGATTTCTGCGGACAATGGGTCTTTTAAATGTATGGTACATGCTTCCTCAGTTTGGTTTGCCTCGTTGATTTCATACAAGGGACGCTATTGGCGGATGGCTGAGAAGCTACCCAATCAGAGCACGTATTACGTATTAATGATATACGATATGCTTCCCATGCGGTGCTTCACACACTTAAAAGCTCTAACAGCACGTATCGATTTTTGATTGTTTGCTTTTCTCTGTCTCTCTCACTCTCTCTGACATTCTCTGCTCCTGACGGAGGGGGTGTGAGCAGAGGGGCTGTTTGGCTGAAAGACTACCTTCACATTGCTCCCTTTTTCTTGCAGCGCTTTATCTCGGTGCTTTGCATACTTAAAAGCCCAACAGCTCGTATTGATTTTTGATTGTTTGCTTTTCTCTCTCTGTCTCTCTCTGACATTCTCTACTCCTGACGTGAACTCCTTTGAAGAAGATATGTTTGCATTCTTTTAATTGTGAGAAAGAACTGTCATCTCTGTCTTGTCATGGAGCACAGTTTAAACTTTTGACTAAAGAGTGTTCTTTCATGTCTAGAGGGCTCTAATAATGTTAAAAAACGTATTTAGAAGGTAAACAGGTTTTCTATGCTCTAACTGCGAAAATATTAGATTTATAAATAAAGAATCCTACTTCGTGGAAATTCATTTATCGCGGTAGAGTCTGGAATGAATTAACCGCAATAAAACGAGGGTTTACTGTGTAACTGTGTGGAGAATATTTCTAAACAGTGTGGGAGAGTTTATAAGGGCTTAAAATATATAAAAATAACCATACAAACGTATGGTTTCTACTTCACGGATTTTCACCTATCGCGGGGGGGTTCTGGAACGCAACCCCCGCGATCGAGGAGGGATTATTGTACTGCAAAAAAAGATGAATATTTCTATGTGTGTGTGGTATCTCCTCAAAGGTCAGGAGTGGGGTGAAGCATTCAACCAAAATGCACAATGACATGCAAAAAAAAAAAAAATGTAACTCCAGTTTTAGAACAAACCGAAACTGGACCATTAGTTGAATCATAATGAAAACAATGTGAATTGGTTATTGGACTTTGATGCAGATAGTAAAACTGATGCATACAGTACAACCAAAACACCATGCTATGCCTGGTGAATTTGGGCGCAAGAAGCTTTAGCGTAGCAAAAAGGAAAAATGATTGCGATCGAGTGGAAGGACAAGAAAGACATTGGCCTCCTAAACATCATGCACAATGCAGCAATTGTAGTAGTCCACAATAATTCAATGGGCAGTGTTGATCAGACAATGACATTTAACCCTTTCATGCTCCAACAACAGATATAATATTACAGGAAAAGTGTGCAAATTGACACACTTCTACTGTCCAGGTTGTGATGTTGAGTGTTCATTGGTGACTGTTTCATAACATATCACACCATGGACGTGGACTAAATATGCATCAGTACAGCAATGGATACTGGAAATACCGTCTAATTGTATTTATGCTGACATCTTGTTATGTTTCTGTTACACATAATAACATTTTTTCTCGCACTTCCAGATGTACATGAAATGCTAAAGAAGTTATTTATAGTTGCCAGATGGACAAAAATAGTCTTCTATTAGATGGACAACTGTAGTTGATCAAAGCAACAAAAGATTATTGCAAGCAGCTCACAATAGAAGCATCACATTGTAAAGGCAGATATTAAATACTTTCTGAAATCTGGAGAGATATTTAGTTGTTCAAGTAGTGATGGTGCATAATCAATATATTAAAAACAATGCATAGCAAGTTGTCTCCTTTACAATCTAAACTTTAAGTTTTAAATTCATTTTGCAGTGACAAACTCTACAGTGTTTATCATTTTCACCCTGTACTGATGGATGCATACTGTGGAAAATGGAAATGGCAGTTTGTCAAAATTAAAAAATATACATGCTTCTGTGCTCCAGATTTGCATATTAAATCATTGCTTTTTCAAGTTAGTTCATTTTTCACAGTTTAAAATGTGTATTAATGAGTATTCACTTATAAAAAAAAATATCTGCTTGAACATATAGTAAGCATCAGTTATGAAAGTCAATCTCAGAAATATGCAGCTACAAAAGTTAAAATAAAAAAGAAAAAAAAAAAAAAAAACTTTGGATCAATTTTTAATTTTGCTTTGGTATCAGGCTGATAATTATCCCTTCATTTGCTGAACTTGTTTTTTCCATGACAGGCTTGTGGGTATGAGAGTGTATTACTTATTGCAGACCAGTGAATTACTTTATTCTTTTGTACTTTTATTCCAATACTATACTTCAGTGGGTGATTGCAACAGCATTCTTTCAGATCAGGTGAAAGTTAGGCAGTGGCCTTAAGTTACTCAGTTTTCTTACCGTGCTATAAATCTGATGCAAAATTTCTCTGCAGTTGGGGACACCCAAATCAGTATTCATAACAATCTTCAGTCCCGTTGGTGTCTCATAATAGTGCAGCTTATATTTGCTGGTTTGAAAAGCCAAGAACCCATCCTTCCTTTATTACATTGTGTTAAGGTAAATTCTAATTGTCAATTTAAAAAAAAAAAGCCATAAAACATGAAATGAGCAAATAACAGTACATGTCTATGTAGTGTTATCCATTACTGTACAAGTTAACATTACATTAGACACTGTGTACACAGCAAAATAATCCTTCTCACTATTATATACTGCCAGTCTTGTAATAATGTTCTGTTCCCTTACCCAAGCAGATTTACACCATGACAAAGCTGCTGACCTGAACAGCCAGCTATGAAATTCTTTAAGAATGTCAGCTGTGCCTCAAAAGTAAACTGTAGGAATATATGCCTTATTTTTTCCACACTTTTACTATTTTATGCAGCACAATATAAATTAATCCTCAGTCTATTCAGGGAGTTATATGTACAACTTTGTAGCTGACAGATTGAAAAAATAAGACTTTAAAATACAACAAACCCAACCTTTATACTAGGATTGCAAACAGCATTACAAGTTGAAAAGTTTGACTGTCCACCATTAGTTTACAAAGTAAAAATTTTATTCTTAGATAACACACAGTGTGCATCTCAAATTCATAGTTATATTCTTATTAACAGGTAAGCATTGTGGCCTAGTGGCCAAAAACCTCTACTGTACAAAGAAGCAATCATTCTTCCTGCCGAAATTGCTGTGTGATACGGACGCTCACTTAACTTGCCTACGCTAAAGGGGTGTAAATATTTTTAACAATTGTACTGCATCTATAAAACAGTTTTGGTTGGTTCAGATTATGAAACATACTATATAAAATTATAAAATAGTGCACATTTAATTGTTGCTTATGTGATCATAGATGACTGATGAGCATTGGTTATACTCAAACACATTAGATTAAAATAATTTAGTAACTGCATATTTAATATAGGTAATGTTATGTACTAAGTAAGTATTGCCTATTAGGTAATAAATGTCCTCTGATTATAAACCATTTGATTAGTCAAAGTGGAATAAAAGCATACAGTTAACTAAACATTTCTTCTACACTCAATCTTTAATGTTCGGTGCATACAGAACAGTTCTTGATAATTGGTTAGGATACATATCAAGAGGAGACATCTTACTGACAAATGATCGAATAGAGAAGAGCATTCCATACATCAACTTGAATTCCTGAAAGAGAAGTATATGGATTATAGGATTTAGTTTCTATTACATACATAAGGTGCACAAAAAACTGAGACTAAAGCTACATTGGTTACAAAAATGCAGAAACACTAAAAATGTCATAATCAATACCTTCCTGGCATGATAAGGCACACTTATAAAAAAAAAGTATTACATTTTGTTTTATTTTAATTTGCATCTACATAAAATCAGTCTGAATGAAATAATGTAAACAGCAACACAATTCATAATTTCAAATACTATAAAAACATAATGAAATTTCACAATCAAACAACTTATCTCTATTACCTCATCTTTGGATATCCCAGCTTGCTTCTTGCGGTTCCACTCACTATAATGCAAGCAGGTCCCATTTCTATCAAAGATGTACAGGTTGTAAACAGTCATAGTCTAAAGGGAGAAGACAGAGGTTTGGGTGAGTTTCAAGGAAATGCACTGTTAGTGAATTTCCTGATTCTATGTTAAATTGTTTTTCTATTGGCTCATTGATGATTTAGACTTACTATTTCAATGAAATATCCATACAACTAAGTGGGGCTTGATAGTATAAAGCTTACCAATACCAATTTGTATAATTTAATAATATGCCCACAGCTTACAAGATCCTGTAAAATTGACCCAATACTCTGTTATAATCTGTTGTGTTGTATAGTTGCAGCAAATAAAATTCTTATTACCCAATATTGAACTATTCTTATGTAGCAGAACATAAGTGTTCCTTCCTAAACAATTGTTTAAAAAGTATCTGCTACACAGTAGAAGAGTGATACAGGAAACCACTCTAGTGACACCTTAAGGTTGTAAAGCACAACAGCTCCTGACTACGAAGTTGAACAATACTAACAACACTTTACTGAAGAATACAGAATTTATCTAATCCAAAAAAATGAAACAAGAGTGATTTTAGCCATAGAGAGATAGAGAGAGTATTTTAAATAGTTAAAATAGTCTGTTATTAACTTGGTATTGCATAACCATTATTCTACTTTTAAACTATTAACAATGACAGACCAAAATCATACAAGTTTGCAGAAACATAGTGGAGGGAAACTCTCTGGTATGGACACTATCACAGACATCTATACACCATCTCCTTTCAAGATACTTTGTCAGTGCTGATCAGGTCATAAGGAAAGTAGAGAAACTCAGTGCTGGCAAAGTACTTAGGTTGTACACATGTGCAAGAAGGGCTTTGTGGGAACTCTGAAAAATAGCCCTGCCATAGTTAATCGATGCAATCAACTACCAATTTTGAATATTATTTTCTAAATTGACTATCACCAGCATGACCCACACCATCACATGCCAACATTCTATGAGCATCTGTAATGTTTTTGAGTAGACTAATTAGGGCAGCAGCTGCACCACATTCAGCAGAAGAAGGTTCCTCTAAATATCAGGAAAAATTACCCCACGTATGGGAGTATTTCATCAAAGAAAATAGCTGTTTATCAGTCATTATCATACCCGGTTCACTGAGTAAACACCAGATGATGTTCCACAGCAGCACTAGCTCACTGCATGAACACAATAAAGCAAACTAAACAGAAACCCCAGGACTTGTACTTACTTAGCTGTAGTTAATTTAGTGTTGTGAAGCTGCTTAACTTGAAAAACTTATGCTAGTTACTAGCGTTGGGACATAAGTTACGAGTCATGGTATTTCTTCAGACAGAACAAATACATTGTCTGCTAAATGCACTTGTCAGTTGCCACCATTATCACTCGTGAATGTCACTGCATAGTTTAGCTAAATACAATAGACTAGTCTGTTAAATTCACTTGTTACCTTTATTTTAGATAGAGTTGCATTTTCACCTTTTTCTCAGACATTTATGCCAAGGCTGGCAACCTGTAACTTTTTAACTGTTATCTTATGGTTACAAAAGAAAAGTGCTTATCAACCATTAGTAGTCAACACCGAACAGCAATAGCATCTTATATAAAACAGAGGTCAGCTTTATAAACGTCTTTTAAATATTTTTGTACAATCATTAACTTTAAATAAATCACATTCAATAAGTGGTCAGGCTGACTCAGGAATATGTTTTTTTTTTTTTTTTTTAATCTAGTAATATTGATGAGAGTTTAAGCACAGCAACATGTAGCTGTCCAACCATTGTGGAGCTGCTGTTGAGAAGTTTTCATTTTCCAAAAGAAATAGTTTCTATTTCAGTTTAAAGTACAACATTTGCAGACTTTACAGCTCATCAAAATCCTGGCTTTAAAGGTAAAAAGTATGGAAGTCTTACGTAAAACAATTCTGGGCTCAATCCACGTTCTCTCTTAAGTCTGTGTGGACAGGCTGATGACTGTCACAATATCCTTGTGTGCCTGGAAAGGAGTGCACTGGAAGAGCCACATGCAAATTAAATTGAATGCCACCAATGAAGTGTTCTATGGTATAAAGAGTTTCTCACACTTTTTATTTTGCCTCCTATGTCTGAAAGAATTTTTTTAGCAGATGAACTGTTGCGTGAATTTTTTTTTATGTTGCACAAAATGTTTTCAGGCTTATTAATGAGCAATGATGTGCTAACTTACTAATTAACTGTCTGCTTTTGAAAAATTGCTGATGAATATCATGAATTTAAAAGAAAAATTCGTGTGCATATTATCAGTCCTGCTTGTAAATAAATATTTAAATGTGATGATGGCCAGAAGCAAGCAATGGGTATTTAACAAATGCTCATGGTTCAGTTATTGCCCCATCAGAATAAAGCATGAAGCCATACTAAAGTTGGCTGTGCAACAACTGTTATTTAAAAGTTTAACTTCATTTAATTCTCTGCAGCTGTAAAAGTATAGGATATTAGTTTTACCTCGGTGTTCTTTTCAAGGAATACGAGTTGCCCGACTTCTAAAATAGGATTTCAGTTGGTATCATTTATACTTTACAAACCTTATTAAGCTGCTTTATGCCAAATATGCCTATCAGCTACATTCAAGGATGTCTATGAACAACACCTTACTCAGTTTAACAAGGACTTTAAGATACATGTGAAAAGAGTTTTAGAGTGGATCCATTGTAAAACCGAGGTCTAAAAGAACCCAAAAGCCTTGCTTCATTTTGGGCTACTAACACCAAGTTATGTTAATAAGTTCATTATTAATCAAACACACCAGTTTTTACTTTCAGGCTTTTATGACTCAAAAAGACAGCATTGTTAACAATGAAATATTTGTCAAAATGAACATGAATAAAAAAAAAAAAGAACAATGAAATGTTTGTGTTTTTTTCATATGTTATCAAATATAAAATTATTCAATAAATATTTAAATACAGCACATATTCATATGTCTAATTGAATGATCTAATAAATAGATTGTTTACAAATAAATCATTGTAGCAGTCTTACTAAAAACCTCTTCACCCTTGCTCTAAATCTACAGAAAGTGCTACAGCTGTGGTGGACATCCTACCTAAAAATGGTCACCCTAATGCTCTTACGGACTACAGACCAGTCGCTCTCAAATTACACTTTTAAAAAGACTTTTTATAGGCTCATTCTGAGACAACTGAGATACTCTGAATCCCCAAAAATTTGTCTACCAATCACATACAGTAAAGCAGCAGATGACATTTCAATTTAAATGCTACAAGGAGCCTTCTCCAACCTAGACATGACCAGCACTATGGCAAGAATCGCGTTGTTGACTTCTACAGTGCTTTTAATGCAGTACACCCTCTTTTGTTAGGAAAAACAGCTCAATATATTGCTGGTAGATCTTCACATGTTCTGAATCAAGGCCTATCTAACTAAAAAGAGACATTTTGTGAAATTGCAGGACTTTGTGATCAGCAGCACAGGGAAATGTTCCATCTCCATTTCTATTCAGTCCATTGGTTAAGGGTGTGCAAATTTGGCTCTGAATGGCCATATTGGCTGCAGGATTTTATTTAAAATCAGTTTCTCAAAGAAAAGTAAATTATTGCTGTTTAAGCACTTATTGCTCAAAAAACATTTTTATGCTTCATTTTAGTTGTCTTGGTGTCGTGGCTTTGTAAATCTTCAATTTTTGAACTGCACACTGTTTAAATTAAATTTTAATTACTTTGCTCAAATGCAACAGGATGAACTGAATTTACTGGCCTTTAATTACAGTCATTGCAAGCATCTTTTTGTATTGTACTTGTAATGTATCCATTTTATCCTGTTAGTTTCTTTTCCAATTAATTTTTGACCTGGAAATAGGAAATAAGTACAGATGCCACAGAACCTGTTTTAATTAATTTATATCCAGGGAACAGATGGATGCCATGGGGATAGGAATTGGAAAGAGTGTGGAGGTACTTAAAAGATAAAACTCTTTGATCAGGGTCATTCATTATCAAAATAAGATAGCCAATCACATGTGAGCAATGTCACATGTCCTGAAACTCCACATGTGCATTTTAACATAAATATGGCCCATCTGATGGACCAAAAAAGAATAAAATGACAGCAGAGTAACATAGGAAGCAACATCAGAGATTAAGACACATAAGACCATCTGATTTGGACATCAGAAAACATAACTCATGAATACTGTAACACCAATTGCTAAACCAAAAGCTGCCTAGGACAGCATCCACACCTTGACATTACTGATTTTTAGCAGTTGTATAAAGTGAGTCTTATTTAAACATAAATGTACTTATTTTTAACTTGTGTGTTTTTGTGGAAGGTTTCACATCAGCTGTATATTATAGCTGGTACTATCTGATGCAGATCTTCTTTAATATATCGACTTATTTATTTTAACACATTTTTGGCTGTGTTTTGTTTCACAATAAAAGTCTCTAAAGATTTTTTATTCCCATACTTTTCAGTGTCCTAAATATTAGTTCTCTATTTATTTTACATTGAGAGTAATATTGAAACCAATTTAACAAACTCACCCAGTTGTTTAATTTTGTTTCACATGTCACATGCACTATTTTCAGCAATGTATCTCGTTTAGTAGAAAATTAACCAGCTTCTACTGGTGAAGTAATCAGAACATCTAAACACATTACATTTGATAATTAATTGTTCTTTGCTCATTCTAATGTTAGTAAAATTACTATAAATTTGGTTGAATACAAAGACTATTAAATCCATTGTCATTAGAGATTCACTAATTGTGAAACTGTTTTAAACAAAAACATGCAGCCATAGATCTCCCCAAAGACTGAGATTGGAAACCATTAATCTAAACTGTTCGTGCCACTGAGGACTGAGATGGAGCCTTTCTTAACTACTGCAAAGCGGTATTCACTGGCTGTAAAATTCTATCTTTATACAGCTTTTAGTTAACTCAAAATGCTGATGCAAGAATAATTACAAGAGCCAAAAGTTACGAACACACAACTCCAGTTTTTAAGTCCTTACACCGGTACCCTGTTAAGTTATGGGCTGATTTTCAAAAGCCTCCTTTTAGCAAATAAAGCCTTAAAATACTTATCTAAACTTATCAATACAAACCAAAGTGTGCATTAAGATCTCAAGTTGCTAGCCTGCTTACAATTGATAAAAGGATTAATAAAATAACAGTGGGTGGTTGATCTTTTAGTTACATGGCCCCGAAGCTGTGAAATGATCTGCCCGCTAACATAACAGATGCCTCTTCCTTCAGTCTCAGCTTTTAAATCCAGACTGATGACTCACCACTTTAGTGTAGCATACCCAGACTACAGCTACTGATTAGCTGTGCATACTACATTTCTGTTAGTTATCTGTGCAAACAATATGCAATACAATATGTATAAACCATTACTAACCCTCGTTTATTCTATTTCTTTTCTCAGTATCCTGATATGGCACTTGGTGTAACTACTCCTCTCTATGGAAAAGTCATCTCAAATAAAACAGCATTGGAATAATTGAATAGAAGGGTAATTTCACCAGGTTGGATAGCCCAGCACTAGCTCTGCTATAGAATGCCCAGGATGAGGTAGGCAGCTGGTTTGCTGTGGTCTCCAAGAATCCCACTGTGTCTGACCTTGTCTTTGACTCTCTTTCTTATAATTTCATCTCTTTCATTTGTCAATTGGCTATGGTTTTACAATGGACAGATATTGTTGATTTCCAATTACGTTAATCAGTTTTGACTTTGTTTTCTGTGTACTTTAACACATCTGTATCTTTAAATGTGCTTATCTGAATGTAATAATAATAATAATTCATTACATTTATATAGCGCTTTTCTCAGTACTCAAAGCGCTATCCACACAGGGAGGAACTGGGAAGCAAACCCACAATCTTCCACAGTCTCCTTACTGCAAAGCAGCAGCACTACCAATGTAATGACTTGTATAATCTTATCTTGCATTTTTAAGAGTTGTAGCAGCATTCTGTACATGCACTTGGTGAGAAGCACTGTACAAGAACAAATTATGTAGCACTGTATTTCTGTGGTGACATTGATATATTTGCCATCTAGCTCTGAGAAAAGGACTACTTGTATTCCGTTTTGTGTGTTGTATTCACCCTATTTTTTTTTTGGTCAACCATTGCACGCCCAAGCTCCCTTGGAAGGGGGTCTCTTTTGAACTGTCCTCAGGATTTTTTCCTGCAATTTTTTTTTGCCTTCTTATATACTGTAGTCTGTGAAGGGTCCGTCAATTAAACAGGGCCTTGTGTGATTTTGGGAACCACTTATGAAAAAGATGCCAGTACATTGCAAGGCACACATTCAGTTTAAAGCTGCTAATTAATCTAATAGCATGTGCAACACCCACATTAAATTTAACAGTACTAATTGCCAAATACGTTAAACACTACAATATCATCTACATTTCATTGCATTTTATTGATATTAACTTAAATACTAAAATTGTTCTTATCGAAATTAACAAACTATTTAAACCAAAGAGATTGACGCATTCACCGATTGCATTCTTACTTGTACATTTCAGTTAGTAATCTGAACGTGACTCGGTGAAAGAGTAGATTTAATTTTTGCTAGTGTGCCTTGTAATTCAAATCTAACACCAGTCTTGGTAACCCTTTAGACATTTCACCAAATTCGACTTGTACAGTATATAATTCTTAAGATCCCTTCTTAAATGAACTCGAAATGATGCAGTAAACATTTTGCCTTTCAATAAGCTTGACAGTCGCAATTTTAAATCGATCTAATAATCAAAACATCAAATTGGCCATAAGGAGGATATGTAGGTGCACAACGGTTTTGTCTTTATAGACTACCGTCCAACACGGATTGCCATGTTATTTCACTCTTAAAGGAAGATTCTGGAATTTATTCACAATTGATACTCATAAAAGGAAGCATTCGCATTAAAGTCAGAATATAGAACTTACCTCCTGCAGTTGTTGTTGTGGTCTTCCGGTTTTTCCTGCATGGGCCTAATATAGGTATCCTTGTTGAAGCCTGATTAAAATAATTTATTATTTCAATATTTAAAATGAATCCCAACTGGTAACATTTTTCAAATAAGTATAGTTAATTATTTTTATGTGCTCATTTATCAACAGCACCCCTTTCATCGCGTACTAGAAACGATATAACAATTATTAAAAAACAATGTTGGACGCGTACAGGCAACGAAAGAAAAACCTTGGGCGATATTTGTTGGTATAGGTTCATAGGGTCAATATTTTTATTATAATAAATATTTATTAGTTGTTTTTTTTCAGAAGAATATGTATTTATTATATAATTGCATATCAGTAGTATTTGAGACTTGTCTGTTAATGTCATGCTTCACAGTGTTTATGTGTGCTACAATTATTTAGGATAGGACTGCCCCCCTCTTGGTGCTATTTAAAATAAAAGTTGGGAGGTAAGCGTCTTTTCTTCAGTCTGGCTCTAAACAGTTTACATAAATAATGGAGTCGCGACGAATAACCCAATGCTAAACGAGTGATTAAACATAACAGAAGAGGAAGGACCTCACGATACGTACGGGCGGCCGGAATGGCGCGACGCTGCACAAGACGTTCAAATGCGGAGCTGGCGGCATGTGCCGCGGCTCTTAACCGAAATTCTTAGGCGCGCGCAAAGACGCGGGTGGCGCTGGCGGCTTCTTCGTGCTGTCCTGCTTCTTTAAGCTGCACGAAAAGCGCCACCCTTCCCGGGTTACTCGCCGCCAAGGCAGTCTGGAGGCGAACTGGAATTGTTGAAGTTGCTTGTACAACTAGCCCTGCAGGAGTCCGTATGTGCCACTCACGGGTGAACACTTTTTTCTTGATAACTTGTGGTTTCGAACAAGGACGGAGAAATTGGTGATTTCTACTACGATCAGCGGAAACTGTAGCGTAGACGTTGTTCAACAGGACAGTTAAAAGGCGTTCTTTCGACTACTTTTTCTGAAGTGGGTGTGGAGGAGGGGGCTGTTAACCCATCTCTTTCGTGGCTTCGCAGAGAAGCAGGTAAGGTTCCACTGTGTGTGAGTCATCCGGCTAAAGGTTTACCGTTAACTTTACGAGCTCTAGTATTAAAACACTTTAAATGTTGTTATACTGTACGAGGCCATATTTACATCGCATCGTGTTGTTTGAAATGCTCATTCAAAAAAAGACTGGAGAGTTAAACGACTGCTGCGTCCTCATCTTTTTCTAAAGATAGAGCAACATGTTCATCATTGCTACATTAAGAACGGAAAGTCTTCCTTTTTAGAACCACCTCCCGAAGCAGGTCGGAGTTCAGGACGGGACGCCACACTCAACAGAGCCAGCGAACTTTAGAGTTGCCAGTTGACATAATGTGTAGATTTTAGGTATGTGGGAGGAAGCCTTTTGAGAGACAATACGAACAGTATATGCAATGTTAATTTTGATAATTTTCCACGAATATATTGACATTCTTCATTTGATAATTTACAGATGTGTTTAAAAAAGTGAAAATGTTAATGACCTTAATAAAACCTCAAAACCTTTAAAATGGATAATGATAATACATATATAATGCTTATATAGCGCCTTTGTCATACACAACGCAAATCACGAAAATTCAAAGTGAACAGGGAATATACAACATTGTAAACAAACACTATCTGCATGAGCAACTAAGTAAATGCATAAAATACAAAGCGTTGAATTAGAATAAGGGAAAATAAATCAGAATAAATATACAAATACTACAAAAAACCTGCACAGATGTCATTATTTGTAATACAGTTGCAAGTCATACAGAGCAACTGGACGGAGAGGATAAACTGAAAGAAAGTCTTAGAAGTTAAAGGCATCCCTGAACAAAAGTGTTTTAAGATTTTTTTTTTTTTAAAAGAATAGTCCGCTGATCTCATTAATTTAGAGAGGCCGAAGGCTGGGTGCAACAAAGCTGAAGTCATCCACAGAGCAAAGGTTAGTTTGGGGCACAACAAGACTGACAGAATGGACCTCCATGGGCAAACAGGATGCTTAAAGATGGAGGAGGTTACTGATGTACAACAACAACAACATTTATTTATATAGCACATTTTCATACAAAAGTAGCTCAAAGTGCTTTACATAATGAAGAAAGGAAAAATAAAAGACAGAATAAGAAATTAAAATAAGACAACATTAGTTAACATAGAAAAGGAGTAAGGTCTGATGGCCAGGGTGGACAGAAAAAACAAACAAACAAAAAAAAAAACAGACGGCTGGAGAAAAAAATAAAATCTGCAGGGGTTCCAGGCCACGGGACCGCCCAGTCCCCTCTGGGCATTCTACCTACCATAAATAAAATAGTCCTCTTTGTAGTTAGGGTTCTCACGGAGTCACTTGATGTTGATGGTCATACAAACTTCTGGCTTTTAATCCATCCATCATTGTTGGAACATCACGGTGCTTTGAGTAGATGAGGACACCGGAAAAGGAAACAGAAGAGAGAGTAGGGGTTAGTACAGATTTCAGAGCCACCATGCTAATAATTATTATAATGAGTTGGATATACAGAGTATCAGGATTTTAATTACAGTGAATTTATGAGAAGGCCATGTTAAAGTAATGTGTTTTCAGCAGTTTTTTAAATGTACTAAAGTGCAATGCCTTTTTAAGGCTTTGTAGGTTAGTAATACATTTTTATATTAAGTCCTGGAAGACACAGAGCGGTGGAGCAGAGTTGGTGTGATTTGCTTGCTGCCGAGTGCCTGTGTAAGGAGTCTTGCAGCACAGTTTTGAATCAGTTGGAGCTGTGTAAAAGATTAGACAAGCACCTGTCAGTAGAGTTGCCTTAGTCAAAGCGAGATATAATAAAAGCATAGACAAGTTTCTCAGCATCAGAATAGGAGAGGAAACGCAGGATACGTCACAGAGATGGAAAAAAGTTTGGGTTTTTTTTTGGTTTTTTTTTTTTAACGTAATAGGGTGTTTTTTTTGTCACAGCCCATGTGCAGTTTGGACATTCTCAATGTGTATCTAATTGGCTTTCCGTTTGGAATGCTGGTTTTCATCCCATGTCATTGAAGATGTATATGCTAGGCCTTGGTGAAGTTGTTTTTATTTACATTTATGACCACAACAAAAAAAAAATAATTTTTCTATCACATCATATTTAAGTACAAAATTGATACAATGTTTGATACCCAATACAATAAATGATATAACTAAACAGAAAATGTATTTCAGTACATTTCAGTTCTCTATGCATTGACATTTTTACATTGATGGAAACAAATAATAATTTTAGATATTAAATGAAAATAAAGTAGTTCAATCTTTTGTAAAAAGTAAAAGTAAAGGTCAGTAAACAATAAAAGTAAAAACTTTTTTACATTGATGAAAATAAATATGAGGTAGAACAATGAAATGTTACAAATGTCATTAAAAGTCGATTGAATAAGAATGGAAAATTTTTGTAAACATTGTACATATACTTAAAGGATTTGCATAAATGCAGGCAGTGCACATTGCAATTTTATGTAAATAAACTACAGTGTCTTTGTAACTTCCACATTTTTTGAATGAAAGACTCAGACATGGTTTTGTTGGGTTGCAGTTACGCCCTGACATATTAAATACATGGGCTGAAGCACAGCTGGAAGTACTGTATATGAGCACACAGAGGAGTAGCACCACTAGTAAATGTCATCTGCTATTTCAAATGCAACAGTTTACAGATTTGTATTTATTAATGTTTAAAATTTAGAAATCCGGTACTTGTAGAAATTTTTTGTATTGACTTGCATATTGTAGGAAATGTGAGGGATCATTGTTTCACTTTCCGACCAGGATGCCAGAAATTGAAAGTTCTATACAATTTATGAACACATTTCATAGATCAGCAAAAGTCTACATTAACATTTACTTTCTCTGATGTGGTTCTATCTATCTATCTATCTGGCTTTGCCCAATTACTAAATTTAATTTAATAGTTCTTGTAATCGAAGAGACTGAACTTATTGTTCTGGTGTAAGCAATGTTTTTTTCCTGTCCTGTTCTGTTTTCTTCAGACATGTGGAAAAATTTTCAGTAAACTTTCTTTCTTTGCTCAGGAGTTCATTTCTTACTTCGCCTTTGGTCGTACCTTCTGGCTACAGCTAGTACTGCAGTTTCTTTTCAAATTTTTTTTATACACACAGTGTCCTCAGTTGCTAACAAAGTTACCCCAGCTGGGTCAGCTGGTGATCAGTTCTCTCCCCTTGTTAGCAAGGCGAATGTGTGGCTTTCACATAGGTCTCTCTCATGCCTGTGTACTTGCTATTCCTCAGCAAGTTTGGACTAATGGTAACCTTGTCCAACTCTATTACAGATAAGTATTCCACCTTTCCAGTCCAGTACAGTTGACCTTTGGAGAAAAGGGATTGCTTCAACCTCTGTTGCAGCCACATCCTCTAAGTTATGGGTTCTGAGTATGAACAACTAAAGTAATGACCAGGATGAGCTGTAGCTTGATGAGAAGAACAATAAGTGAGAGTCTTACAAGGGATTTTAAAGGAAAGAACAGAATAGAATAGAAATAGAACAGAAAGCCTTTAATGTCATTTTAAAAAAATACAATTTTGTTGACTATTGGTGCAAAGTTCTGTTCTTCAATATTACTCATCCTTGAGTAATGCCCAGAGGGGACTGGGCGGTCTCTTGGTCTGGAACCCCTACAGATTTTTTTTTTTTTTCTCCAGCTTTTGGAGTTTTTTTTTGTTTTTTCTGTCCACCCTGGCCATCGGACCTTACTTATCCTATGTTAATTAATGTTGACTTATGTTTATCTTTTATTGTGTCTTTTATTTTTCTATTCATTTTGTAAAGCACTTTGAGCTACATTTTTTTGTATGAAAATGTGCTATATAAATAAATGTTGATTGATTGATTGAGTCATGGGCTTATGTTTGAAATTGGGTGCCCAGCTCGTACATTCAAGAGATGTCACTGCCATGTTACAAGGTCTGGAATTGATCATTTTTTAAATTTTTTTTAAAATAATTTTGTTTGATTTTATTAAAATCAAATAAAATTCTATACAAATAACTCAAGTTTTACAAAAAAAAAGGGTTTGAAACAAGTCAACCCCTACTCCTGAGAAAGACCGCTAGGCCAGCAGTGTAAAACTTTATGCTAGTAAAAATAAGTAAATAGATAAATTAATAAATGAATAAAGATAAATGGAGTAAAAGAGGGGAGAGAACCTGCTTCGTCAATTTAAATGCTTATTCTAAAATGTTATTGATTAGATCCTGCAAGGTTTTAAAAAGGTTTTGTACAGATCCTCTAAGTGCGAATTAGATTTTTTCCAGTTTCAAATTTAATATAACATCAGTTACCCACTGACTTAGAATAGGTGAGTTAGGATTCTTCCATTTGAGAAAGATACGTCAACATGCCAGTAGTTTAGTAAAGGCAATTACAGTTTGTTTGTCCTTCTTTATCTTTTCATATAATCGCAAAAGCTGCATTATAGAAAGGGACCCTGCCATGGAGAGTGAGACTTTGTATCTGCCAATAACAGTATCCAACTTTGGCTTTTAAATTAGGATCTGTGTTTTGGTCATAGCAAAATAATATATAATCTCAGTCTGTCCTACAGTGTTAGTCCTTCAACTTTGAGATTAAATTAGTTGTATTTTCTCCCTTTAGTTGGTATTGTGCAGTAGTAAAACTTGCATACAGGCTTACCTTGTATATTCTTGTTTTCTGTCCCCATTTGTCACAAAGCCGAAGTATTTCCAGATGCCACTCTGGCTGCTCTCATTGTCAATTAAGCATGCCAGTGAAGGCTCTGATGCTGCTGAAGTTGTCTTATTAAAACTTGCATCTGGGTGGAAACAGGGCTGCAACTCCAGCCATGCCAATTGATAGCCTACAAGTGTCAATTTTCAAAAGCCAGAGAGAACTGGAAGTCCATTCGTAATACAAGCTATAAAATCAGTACCATGAAAATTGAATAATGAAGTAACTTTAAAATGAAATGTTGAAATATTGAGAACTATCAATTTTGATACTTTTGACAACCCTAATTGTTCTAAATCAAGTTAATGTGAAAATATTTAGTGTGTCTACTATTTATAAACAATGCATATTGGAAAACAATGCATATTAGTGTATTTATATACAATGGTTAGTTTTTGTCATGTCTTAATTTTTCTTGTTTGGTGGCCTGTCGCTTGTACAGATTTTCAAGTGCATCCTTATGAATCGTTCGGCAGTAGTCCACCATCATACTGACATTCCAGTGTCCCTGGTATCTTATCCTGGTGGATTCTTTTACCCAGGTTTTCATTCACTGATCTAAGATTTTCAGGGAAAAAACTCCACACTTTAATCGAAAAAAGTAAACTTTGAAACTCATGTTTCAACCTAATTCCTTAAACTTAACTAATACATTTTTCACAATTTATTTATAGTTTGAGTCTTTATTGTTATCTGAACTCTTAGAAATGACTTCTTTGAATGATTTCCATGCCTCTTATTGCCCATAGTTCATTGCACCATAATTTTTTTCATCAGAAATCATTTTTTCTAATATTATCTTGCGAAAGGTGACCTCTTTCAATTTAACCTCCAATAAAACTGAGAACTTTTTGGCACAAATACATAAAACAGATATCATCTTTTGGTAGGGATTTGACAGACTGTTTCATTAAATGAAGATTAATATGAAATAGTGGTAGCAGAACTTTACCTGGATCATTTCCAATTTCCAGCTATATTCTGTCCATATTATCGAATAAAATAACATGTTTTGTATTAAACATAGATATTTAATATAAAAAATATTAAATTCAAGCATTTTCATTAAAGTATTGTGAAAACAATAAAAAATGTGTTTTGTGAAAAAATGTTGCATGATGAAGAAAAATGGTTTTCATTTTAAAATTCGCCACCCAAAATATATAAAAATAATTTGAAATAATCAAAACAATTTTTTCAATATATTCCTGTGGAATAAGTTTTGAGAATGTGAGTGGAAGTAAGAATAAATGGATATTACAACCAATTTTGAAGATGTTCTGTAATTTATTGATGTATGGCATCAAAACCCATAGTAATGAACTCTTTTTGTCAACTTCACAGTTTTATTGCTGTATCAAGAATAAAAGAAGTTAAAAATAGATTTAATCAAGGGCTGTCGTGATTGATCGATTTAATCGACTACTTGACTAACAAGTTTAGTTAGTGTTTTTTTGTACTTGACTAGTTGTCCCTGCCCCTCCCCCTATATTGTGCATCGACATGCTACAACTCTTTATATTGTTTTTGTATAGACTAATTGTGTCAGCCCGTGCACCACATTCAGCAGAAGTCCCCCCAATACATCAGGCAAAATTCTTCTCTGTGTGGGAGTATTTGACCAGAAGATCTGAGAAAGTGGTTGTTTATTCATTGTGTGGTGTTCCACGACAGCACTAGCGCAGTGCATAAATGCCTGAAGAGGAATCAACGCTGGCAGGAAGTAAAGTACAAGACAAGACAACAATATCATAAGTACCCCACTTTCACTCACTTAACTTGTTCAACAGTAGTTTTTTTAGTATTGAGAAGCTGAGTAAGTTGATAAATTCATGATAGCTTCAGGGTGAAAGTTAGAGCCACTGTATTTCTTTGGAAAGAACAGACAATCTGTCTTCTAAATGCATTTATTAGTTGCTGTTATTATTACTGTAGACTGTGCTTAAATAAAATAATGTTTCAGCGCAGGTGCTATCTAAATCCGATAGAGTAGTCTGTCAAATGCACTTGCTAGCTTTATTTCCAGCAGAAATGATAAACTGGTTCTAGCATTGGCCCCCAATGGCCATAACTTGGATCATAGGCTTATTTTCATGTGTACAGAGGGCAAGGAAATTCTTACATGGATTTGTATTAAGTGGGTTTGAAAATTTTATATTACTTGCTATACTTTCTCTTGACCCTTTGTTGCCTTGAAATGCGTTTAAAAAGTTACCTGCCCACTTGCACAAGAGATGACAATTTCTGGGAATTGGCAGGTAATGCTTCAGATTTGTTCGGTTAGCTTAAAATTCATGTGATTAAGTTATAGTGTTACCAAATCAGGACATCCGCACTTACATTTGATAATTTTTTAGTCATAGAATTTGCTTTTGCAATTGCCAGTACTGTGGTCATTCTTTGTATTTTCTGTTTGCTTGAAATTATTGCTAATTTCTTTAAATCTTAGGAGTGCCATACATTAATCCATTTGAATGAGAAAACCTTGCTATCTCATTATAGTAAGCAGTATCTCGGTGTACCTGGTGCTAATTTAAGATGGCGGTGAGAACATTTTATAGTGGTATTAAAGTTGAATAGCAAAGTCTAATGGTACTAAAATAGCATTTGTGCATTATTTAACGTACAGTAAGTGAAATATGAATGTGCAACTTTTCACCAAAATTTAAACTTCAAATAAAACATTTTGAATTATATGTATTTGGATGTTTTTGTGAATCTTGTGATTTCTTCTCTTGTCTGTTTGGGGTTTCCTCCCATATTTTAAAATGTGTGTGATAAGTTAATTAGTGACTCTTAATTGACCCTGTGTGTGTAAGTCTTAGAATGTGTTAGCGCCCTATTCAAAGCTTGATCCTGCCTTGCGCCTGATGCCAGTTAGCAGGCCTTGAATTTGATTTACTGGGTTTAAAAATACTTGGATTTTCTTAGGTTTTTAATTAGCTTGTCTGGTGGAGTGAGACCATGGATAAAAAGTATCAGTTATTTTGTGTTGTAAGTTTTACAGTTATTTATTGCTAGAAATCAACTTCTTCTTAAGACGATTGTGTTGGGGCTGACCTGTTTCATTTTGTGGGTAAAGAAGGTTCTGTTATGTTTCTTGTGTGAACAAGGGTATACAGTATTTCACAGTTTGCTTGAATTGCAGGGGCCTGTGTATTTTCAATAAATCAACCTAAATTTAAAAAAATCTCTTGTAAATTGCAAAGACTTTTTTTTTTTTTTGATTTCTGTCTTATACTTGATTTTATTGTTTTAGGCTTCAGTTCCCTGCAGCTCTGTATTTGAATAAATATTTTAGGAGTAAATTATATTAACTTTTTCTGCCTTATAAAAGTGGGCTAATTTGAGAATAGATACTGAAAACATGGAAGGAAGCGATTTATTATTGTTAGAATATTTTATTAGAATATAAAGTAGAAAATGTATGTTCTGAGAGTTCATTTTAAACAGTTTGTTATAATTCAGTAAATCTCGGTACTAATTATTTACATTTTCCTTTTCTAGATCTGTATGTCTCAGTTTGTGATGGTATCCTGTTGATTCTCTGGAATATGGCATTGCAAAGTGAAGACCTTCTTAGCGATGTGGATCTATTGCCTTCATCCCAGCCTTGCTCTGCTCCTAATTCCCCTCGATGGCATACACATGACCAAAAAGGTACCATCGACATTAACCAGAAGCCTCTGACTCATTCCTGGCCTTCAAGTCCTTACTCCACTATTAGATCTTCTAATGAAGTCAGCGCTCGTTTGCATATGTCCTTAAGAAACAGTATAGAGACAGAGGGAAGAACATGGTCTGGAATAAGTGGATACAATGACAATCTAGTGTTTGGAAAAAGAAATGAGCAATCTGCCAAAAGACAGGTCACCTTTAATAATGGATCTCCTGATTCATCATTAGGCTCTTCAGTTAATTCCCCTTTGGAGTCCGATCATTATAGTCCTAAGGATAAATGCTCACCTTGCTCTGTTGAACAGAAGCCCTTGGCACTGGATTCAAGCGGCAGTGATTGCCAGCCAGTTTCTGTAGAACATGCTGTGCCATGTGCATTAAAGCTCAGTAGAGACCAGTCAGACCCTAGAGTAAATTCTGCCGGCAGGCACAATTTTGCAGATATCTTTTCTTCCAGCCATTATCTTTCACCAAGAAGCATTGGAGCTTCTGTTTCTGATAACTTCAACATGTCCAGATCAGACCTTATTCAGTCAAGCCATGACCAGGCTGGTGGTAGCAGTGAAATGGAAACACTTGCCCAAGAGATGACAAGGAATTTACAGACTGGAATAGAAATCAGTTCCATCAACTCTAAGGTAGTTTGTTTTAGTAAGCTTTTCTTGTAACATTGCATGATATTAAAAAAGAGTGAATGAGTGCGTGTGTGTGTAACATTCTTAAACTTGTCTTAATCCAGTTCAAGGTCATAGGGTAAACCTTACCCAGGCTGCATTAGGTGGCAGAATACCAGTCCATCCAATGGCTCATTCACATATGCCCAGAATAGTGTTGCCAGTTAAACTAATCAGCACGTCTTTGGCCATTTGGGAGGAAAATTTACACAGACAGACATGAGAATAACATGTAAACTACAATTGGGTAACGTCTGGGTACAAGATTCAAACCTAGGGTATTGGATTTATTAATTCGCACATGGTAGAGCAGTACTTAGTATTTCTATCTCTGTAAATATATACAGCCCTGAACAGAGTATCTCTCACAAGACCTTAATCCACATCCTTTACCACTTACATAATTCCAATTTACAGTCACCAGTTAACGTAGTGCACACATTTTTGGGAATGTGGGAAGAAACTCTAAATACCTTGACAAAAGTAATTAGGGAGAGCTTGTAATCTTTGATTGGGCATGGGAATCAAGTCCATGAGGCTGGATCTGTGATGCAACAACTCCGATCCGCATATTTACAATATCACATATAGTTTGTTTTTTTCTTATTGTTTTCATACTTATTCCAATTTCTTATTTTAGTATTTTACAATATTTAATATTTCAAATAGAAAATATTTGAAAATGTATAATTTCGGCATAGTTGTTTTTTTTTTGTTTTTTTTAATTAGATCTAGTGCTGTTTCAGGAGAAAATTAAACATATTTCATAATGACAGTCAACTGGCTCAGAAGATTTATATATCTATGTATTGTCCATCCTGCCTTGTGCTCTATGTTAACTGAGATAGGCTAGGTTCACAGTAATAAGTAAACCATATAACATTGTCTTTGCAATATGAACAGAAAATGTAAATTCTAATATGCAGAAATACAGATAGTTTAATGACATACCTTGGCTCACAAAAGTACATCATGACTATTTAGCTTCTGTACCAAAATGGTCTTTGGTTTATGTTCATTTTATTATTTTGTTTCCAGCTAAGCAACCATTTTTGGCCTTATTTGAAAAGAATACTTTTTAAATCTTGTGAACTGTTTTCCTGCACATGTTTGAATATGTTATGATTGTTTAGATTTAGAATTTAGCAAAGAGTAGAGTTGACAAAGGTGGGTGATTTTAAATATTTGGGATCAACAATACAGAGTTATGGGGATTGTGGAAGAGAGGTGAAAAAGATAGTGCAGGCAGGATGGAATGGGAAGAGAAGAGTGTCAGGAGTAATTTGTGACAGACTGGTATCAACAAGAGTGAAAGGGAAGGTCTGCAGGACGGTAGTGAAACCAGCTATGTTATATGGGTTGGAGATAGTGGCACTGACCAGAAAGCAGGAGACAGAGCTGGAGGTAGCAGAGCTACAGATGCTAAGATTTGCACTTGGTATGACGAGGATGGATAGGATTAGAAACGAGTACATTAGAGAGTCAGCTCAAGTTGGACGGTTGGGAGACAAAGTCAGAGAGGCGAGATTGTGTTGGTTTAGATATGTGCAGAGGAGAGATGCTGGGTATATTGGGAGAAGGATGCTAAGGATAGAGCTGCCAGGGAAGAGGAAAAGCGGAAGGCCTATGCGAAGGTTTATGGATGTGGTGAGAGAGAACTTGCAGGTGATGGGTGTAATAGAACAGAAAGATATGGAACAAGATCATCAGCTGTGGTAACCCCTACAGGAGCAGCTGAAAGAAGAAGTTTAGATTTAGAATAAATTATACAGTTGCAGTTTGTTCTTCATGGATGAGAAAAATTAAGGTAAGCAAACTGTTCATTTGCTACAGGTAAGCACTGTAGTCAACTTGTTTGTAGACTTATTCAAAGTGCATAGTAAACAAAATAAACCAATTATTTTCAGTTAGCTGGTATTCATTCTCTTCTACTCGCATATTTTTATGCAAGTATGCATTTGCTATCTGTATTCTAACTTAAAGCAAAAAGTGCCTTTTGGTGATGGGTTCATGTTCTGCTCACTTAACTATTCACAGTAACAGACATTTTAAGCAATAGGCGCCCAAACTTTTGCATGCCACTGTATGAGAGATGTATCAGTTCTTGAGTACTCGGTGTGTGAATAGAAAAATATCAACATATTGTGTAAAAAGCAACAATTGATCCTGTCAGAACGTAGTCATCTTTATTGCAAAATTGAAAATCTTACAAAGAAGGTGAAAACAATCCAGAAGCTGTTTAGTGAATAATGGAAACAAAATCCTACAAAAACCTGCTTGCATTAGTTTGCACAACCCCTAAACTAATATTTAGTTGAAGCACGTTTTGATTTTATTATAGCACTGTCTTTTTGGGTAAGAGTCTATTAGTTTGGAATATCTGGACTTGACTTTTGCTCACTCCTCCTTCCAACAAATTTCCAGATTCATCAAATTACGAATGCATCTCCTATACTAAGCTCTCTTCGGGACACCCCACAGATTTCAACTGGATTAAGGTCTGGTCTCTGGCTGGACCATTCCAAATCATTGATGCTCCTTTGATGAAGTCTTTCCTTTGTTGATTTTGATGTATGATTTGGGTCATTGTCATGCTGAGAGGTGAAGTCCTCCTTCTTCATCTTCCTAGCAAATGCTTGAATGTTTTGTGCCAAAATAGACTGGTACTAGCAGCTATTCATTATTCCATTCACCTTGACTAAAGCTCCAGTGTCAGCTGAAGAAAAACAGCTCCATAGCATGATGCTGCTTCCACCATGTATGGTATACTTTTGATGATGTAATGTGTTATTTTTATGCAAAACATACCTTTTGGAGTTATGGCCAAATAGTTCAAACTTGATCTCAAGAGACCATAATACATTCTTCCATGTGGTTATGGGAGATTGTGTATAAATTTTTGCAAAGTTTAGCCGGGCTTGAATGTTTTTTTCTTTGTGAGAAAAGGTTTTCTTCTTGCTACCCTACACCACAGCATAGATTTATGAAGAATATGACTGATTGTTATCACATGTATGAAACAACTCTGTGCTCCAAAGGATGTTTAATGCTTTGGATACCTTTTTGTACCCCTGTCCTGAATGATACCTTTCAATTATGAGGTCCCAATCTTGTTATAAAAGCTTGTTGACCATGGCTTTTGGAGTTTGTTGCAACCAAGAGAATATCAAACTTTTTCCTACAAGAGCAGCCATTGATGTCAGGCGTATACTGACTACTGTTTTGAGATGAGACTTCTAGTAATTGGTTGATTCTGAACACAGTCACATCCTTAATTATTAGAGGGTGTGTACACAAATACAACCAGGTTTTTGAAGGATTTTTTTTCCTTTTTTTTAACTAGACATTCTGATTTGTTTTCACCTTCTTTGTATTGACTAGGGGGCTTCACTCGCCCACCCCTGGGTTTGGTTTACTGGACATACAATTTAAAGAGATTATTTTCATGGGAGTTGCTACGTATGCATTATTTTCACTTTTACTTTAAAATTTTAGTAAAAACAATATTTGGAATTAACTTCTCTTCAAGATCGCATTGAATTTTTATTCTGTGTTTGGACTTGCATCGTGACAACGCAACGTATAACTGCCTGTGAGTGAATATCGTTTCTTTCTCTCTAATAAATAAAACGACTTTTTCGAATGTTTTTCCATGCTCTTCTTCGCTTTGTTGTTGACGTGTCATCTAGAACGTATAAAATTATTGTCCTGATAAAATTTTTAAGAGCTGAGAGCGCAGGAAGTGTGCCTGACAAAAGCATTCACACGACTGAGGTTAGATGACCATGGTTTTGTTTGAAAATAGTTGTAAGTAAGGCATTACTTTAAAGAATCTCATGTTAAAAGTCTCTGTCTCATGGGACTTCATACCGCGCCAATGTTTTTGGAATCTTTGAATTCTCGCTGACAACACAAATTAGATGATCTACATGTCTCCGACTTAAAGTTTAAATCCGTACAATATATTCGATCTCCTTTCGCTGTTCTATTATTTCACCGAGTAATAATTTCTGTTTGTTTGCGCTAATGCGAACTTTCCTATCCTTTTTTTGAGACTTTCGAATTTTTGTTCTTCCATTATCTCTAACATGCTCTGTATGTGTACTGCTCCAAGATTTTTGAATTCTTTACGACGTTCTACTTTGTCATCTACTCTTTGTCCTTTATTTCCAGCCATGGGCATGGTTAAATCTCTTGCAGGACGTCTAAGTGTCTCTCCGAGAAAATCATGTCTCATCTCCTTCCAAAATTTTTTTTTATAATAGAGAGATAGCGATTTTGCAATAAAGGTGGAATAAGTTCTGACAGGTTTTATCTTGATTTCATTTTTTTATTACACAAAATCTGCAATTTTCGCAGGTGTGTATAGATTTTTTTTATATCCACTGTAGGTTTACTTAATTTTAGCATGTCTTTAATTTATTGCAATGCAATTAAACAATCATTTTTTCTTACAGCATTTCTATTTTAAGATAAAAGAAGTGCTGTTTTTTTCCCTGAGTTTTTGTTACTTCACATCACTGTTTAGAACATTGTGTCTGTAGTACTGACAACTGTATGTGTTAGTATTCATCTAAGTAGAGGCACTTTACTGTGATATACAATTGTTTTTGTTTATTTTAGATCAGTATAACATTGTTGTAAGTGGATGTGGCTAGTTTGGTTATCAACTTTTAGTTATATTGGTAAAATGGCCCAAGATAATTGATTAGTTGCTGTTACCCTCTCCCCTCAACCATACTGATTGGTAGCATGTTCTATCAGTTTGGAGTCCTGCCATGTTCTTTGGTCAACAAGAATTTTTTAGCTTTAATGCTAATTAATCATAATTTTCCCTCCATAATGTTTGTTTTAAATTACAAATCAAACAATTCAGATGTGATTAAAGTGCACATTGCAGGCTGTAGTTTAAGGGGATTTGCATACCTTTCGGTCACACCATGTAGAAATGACAACACTTTTTATACATGGCCAACTCCAATTTCAGGGCACTAGAATGTTTGCGACATAGCAATTGTTGGTATATTAAAGCATCACCAGGTGCTAAGCATCTTCTTTAGTGATGCATGGCCAAGCTTCTAATGCAGCTATCTTCAGCTCCTACTTGTTTCAGGGACTTGGCCCCTTAAGTTTTCTCTTCAGTATATGGAAATATGCTGAATTAGATTTAAATTGGGTGACTAGCTTGGTCATTCAAGAATTTTCCATTTTTTAGCTTTGAAAAATTCCTGTATTGCCTCAATAGTATGTTTGGATCATTATCTTGTCGTAGGTTGAAGTGCTTTCCAATGAATCTATTGACATTTACTGAAACTTGGAACAGATAAGATGTTTATTTAAACCACAGAATTCACTGAGCAATTGCTATTAGCAGTTATATCATCAATAAAGAGATGTATGCCAGTTCCAGTGGCAGCCATACATGCCCAAACAATAACACCAGCAACCCCCCCCCCCCCCCCACCCCCAATCCGATCTCTGCGTTTTGATCTTGCCATCACTCTGATACAGGTTCATCATTGTCTCATCTCTCCACCAGACCCTTTTCCACAATTCTGTAATCTGGCCATCCTGTTTGTGTGGCCAACTAGTGGTTTGCCTCTTGCAGTGTGGCGTCCTGTATTTCTGTTCATGAAGTTTTCTGTGTATAGTAGTCTCTGACACATACACATCTATCCCTAAAGACTGTTTCTGACCTGTCAGATAGACATTTGGGTTTTTTTCTTTACCATAGTGAAGATTCTTCTGTCGTCAGCAGTGGTGGTCTTCCTTTGCCTACCAGTCTCTTTGCAATTTGTGAGCTCACAAGTTTGTTATTTCTTCTTAATGATACTCCTTACACTTGATTTACAGTTAATCCTAAGGTTTAACCGATAAGTCAATGGATTTAATCTTGTTTTTCAGCCTCATAATGGCTTCTTTGACTTTCATTTGCACAACTCTTGTCCTCATATTGAACAATGGCAACTACAGTTCCAAGGTTAGTCTGTAAGTAGAAACAAGTCTAGGTGTCTTATGCCTGCACCAATAAAGCAATGAAATACATCAGAATAATCACAAACACCTGTGATGTCAATAGTCATATACATTGTGGTGTTCTAAACTGGGGGGACCATGTTTAAAAAGTGTTGAAACGTCTACATGCGAGACTGAAATACACTCACTGGCCACTTTATTAGGTATATGTTGCTAGTACTTGGTTGGACCCCCTTTTACCTTCAGAACTGCCATAATTTTTCATGGCATAGATTCAACAAGGTGTTGGAAACATTCCTCTGGGATTTTGATCCATATTGGCATGATAGCATCAGGGCTGAGAAGTCAGTATATAAATTCTTCAACTCCGACTCCTTAGTTTCCGGTACTTCTGACTCCTCTGTATCTCTGTATTTAATATGCGAATGTATTTTCCATGTTGTTTGAAGGAAGGCAACATACATGTCATTTAACCACATAACTACTGGCTAGGAAGCTGACTCTCTACCGTATTGGCCAGTTAAACGAAAGAAAAAAAAATGAAAACAATAAGATTTTAGTTATTGTTTTTATTAAGTGGCTATAAAGTAGTATCAGGAGCAGGAACTTTACCAGTTCAAAACCACATTCTTCGGTAGTTTTAAAACAAAAACAAAGGTTAACTACATGAACAAAAAACAGTTTATATATTAAACTTGGAATACAGTTGTAGAGTAGAATAGCTTTTAAATGCAATCCAAAATTAACTCCATGCAATATTCTAATAAACAGAATTGCTTCTGCCAGATCCTCTTTCATAGAAGCTCTTAAATCTGACTTGATTATTTTTAGAGCTGAAAATAGTCTTTCAACACTGACTTGGGTTGGTGACATTGCTGTTACAGTTCTAGCCACATCACTAATAATCTCTGGATCAACAAGGATGGCTTCTTCTACAGTCAGTTTCGATGAGTGATCATATTTTTCAACTTCTTTTGATTCTTTAAAAAACTTTTACTGGTCGTTTATCTTTCACGCATAGGTGATGCCAGTTTGCTTTTGAAACTTCCATTTTGTCCAAGTAGGAATCAAAGTCTAATTCTTCATTTGAAGAGGATAATCCTGAGTTACCAGTGCTTATAGCTTCTTCCAGTGGTGGTGTTTCAGGTAGTAGTAATCCCTTCATGTGAACTGCTACATCATAGAGTGTATTTTTTCCATTAGCAATCTGGTCACTACTCAATAAAATGTGGTTCATTGGATCAACATAAATAGCAGCTAACAAGATTTAATTATCCAGTAAGAGACTCTCTCTTTTCTTCGTTGAAGATACGATGCCATCAACTATTAACCCTCCACTTTTGCTCAGGCAGTATATCAAGCTCTTCCATTCCAAGAAAAATTTACCGGGTGTTAAATCTTCATATTGCAACCTCTTGGTTACAGTAAAAGGGTAAGAAAGTAGACTTTCCAATTCTTTTACTTGTGCCCACTAGCATTCAGTTAATAAAACACTTTCATTGTCCAGTTCTTCAAGAAAGTCTTTTAGTTCAAGCAAACTCTTTACCATCAAATAAGTGCTTCTGCAGCATGTTGTTTGATCCAGAATGGCTCCTTTTCCTGCACATCTTTTCAAAATGGCAACTGTTTTAGGAGCCCTGGCTGCAACAGTTACTTGCCTCAATTTGCCAATTAGAGTAGCTGCATGATGATCTTTCAATCCATCTCTTATTGCAAGTTGCAGAGTATGAACAGCACAATGCATATGTTGAATAGTAGTAAGCTTAGATGCTTCTACAGCAGTGTTATCCAAAATTTCACTATCCTCTTCAGTTTCACTTTCTCCAGTACTTGCAGAACTGTCTTCCTCTGTCACTTTCTTCATCTACTTTATTCATTTTCTCAGTTGTGCTTAACATATTAAAAGCATTATCTGTCACAATACGTAGAATCTGTTCCTTTTTAATTTCAAAATCTTCTACAACAGGTGGTGTGCAAAGTAATGATAAAGTTCAGCCTTGGGTGGGAGCATATGTGGAGAGTGCAGACAGAACCCCTGAACACACATCAGGCCATAGCACACACCTACATCTACATCATTACACTTGTTTACACTCAAATGAACTTGTTAAACACATAATATCTGAAATAAAATGAAAACACTTTTTGTAATGTACCATAATCCAGATTACAATATGTGAATGTCTGGTTGTATAATAGCTCAGCTGAACTTCACACTAGTAGTAACACAATTATGCACTGAGCTTTGTTCTTACATCAGAGAGGTACTTAATTATGACTATTGTTTGTGAATTGGGACATTTGAACTTCCTGTATTTTTTTTTCATTACAATTTAAATTTATTAGGAGTCTGAGTCGGTACATTTTTGCTAACTCCGAGTCCAGGTACCCAAAATTGTCTCAGACTCCTTGACTCCGACTACACAGCCCTGGATAGCATCATACAGTTGCTGCAGATTTGTTGACTGCACATCCATGATGCCAATTTCCCATTCCACCACTTCCCAACTGTGTTCTATTGGATTGAGATCTGGTGGCTTTGGAGGCCATTGGAGTACAGTGAACTCCTTGTCATGTTCAAGAAACCTTTTTAAAATGATCCGAGCTTTGTGACATCCCATGTTATCCTGCTGGAAGTAGCCATCAGAGGATGGGTACACTGCGGTGATGAAGGAATGGACATGGTTAGCAACAATACTTGGGTAGGCTGTGGCACTTAAACTATGTTGGTACTAAGGGGGCCAAAGTGTGCCAAGAAAATATCCCCCACATCATTACAACACCACCAGCAGCCTGATCCATTGATACAAGGAAGGATAGATCCATACTTTCATGTTTTTGATGATGCCAAATTCTGACCCTACCATCCGAATGTCGCAGCAGAAATAGTCTCATCAGACCAGGCAATGTTTTTTCATTCTTCTGTCCAGTTTTGGTGAGCCCATGTGAATTGTAGCCTCAGTTGCCTGTTCTTAGCTGACAGGAATGGCACCCAGTTTGGTCTCCTGCTGTAGCCCATCTGCTTCGAGGTTGAACATGTTGTGTGCTCAGAGATGCTCTTCTGCATACATCAGTTGTAACAAGGGGTTATTTGAGTTACTGTTGCCTTTCTATCAGCTTGAACCAGTCTGGCTATTTCCCTCTGATCTCCTGCATCAACAAGGCATTTTCATACAGAGAGCTGTCTCTCACTGGATATTTTTCCTTTTTTGAACCATTCTCCGTAAACCCTAGAGATGATTGTGGATGAAAATCCCAGTAGATCAACAGTTTCTGAAACACTCAGACCAGCCCATCTGACACCAACAACTATGCCATGTTCAAAGTCACTTAAATCACCTTTCTTCCCTATTCTGATGCTTGGTTTGAACTTCAGCAGGTCATCTTGACAGTGTCTAAATGCATTGAGTTGCCTAAATGCATTGAATTGCTGCTATGTGATTGGCTGATTAGATACTTGCATTAACAAGAAGTTGAACAGATTTTACCTAATAAAGCGGCCTGTGAGTGTAGATGCAAATACCCTTAAAAGTCTGCAATGTGCTCTTTAATTATGTCTGAATTATTTGATTTGTAATATCAATCTGTGGAGCAGAGGGATAAATCAAGGAATAATGTGTTTTTGTCCCAAATGTTATGGAGGACACATGTTAGATTGCTGCTGTCTAATTTTGTGAGTGTTGTTTTTTTATATGGTAATGCATTATAAGTCATCTGGTTTTGTTTTTCAGCACAGTATTATGTAGATTTATTTAAAAATCGTCATCTTTTCAATGTAAATGCAAATAATGGGATTTAGATGTATTATGTTCATGTTCCATAAGCGTTTTCACACTAGTTCTGTCTAACCTTTCCACCTTGTAATATTGGTGTGAAATTCCAGTCAGATATTTGGGGGAAACACATTTTGCTGCTTGGTCCACACACAAATTTAAAGATTTAAAGATCTAAATTGAAATTACCAGAAAAGGTTTTTTTTTCTTCCAAAAATTACATGACACCAAGCAATAGAAGCCTGTTGCTTCCATACATGTGCTGGGTATAGCTGTTTCTGCTATGTAACAACTGTTATGCTTGTTTTATGGATACTGGCTGCCTGGTGTAAAAATAGTGTTATAATTGCTTATGATACATTTGAACACTGCATTTATAGTATATGTTAGTATAATTATATTTGTGTATAGATGCATATATACAGTTCCCTTGCTTTGGAACCTGCAGTTCTAACTGTTTAAATATGGTGTAAGATTTTCCAAGGTTGTCGATTCTTAACAGTTTTTGCAGTGAAAAAACAGTTTAGACAAGCAATGGGATGAATGCATGAGAAGCATGCTTTAAATAAAGAACTTAAGATGTAACAGTCATGAGATCATGTTTTCCACAAAGCTAGGTTATTAAAAGATGTGTGGACTAGAGGTCCACATGATACTTTTTTTTTTTGTTTGTTTGTTTTTTTAAATCCTGCTTACCTTATTCTCTTTCCTGCTCCCAAATGCATTGCCATTTTACCCTCCAAATGAAACTTTAGTTGGATGCATAGCCTCAGTGTTATCATTAAACAATATAATTCACAAGGGAAAAATTATACTGGTGTGCATAAATCAGTTTATGACCATTTATTCTTTTTAAATAATCTAAAATTTGCAAAAAAAAAAAAAAAAAAGATTTCCTGTTTTCTTGGAGTTAGCGTTTTTTTAATGATCTGAAAATCTCAGTGCAGGTGGTATTTGTAAATATTGTCCAGGATTTAGTTTTGATTGTTACTCAGACTGCGTGAACAAACAATAACTCTACATATTTAATCTCTTCCATGTGACACAGTTATGTTCTTAGCCTGCATGCAACATAGAGTTCATTTAAAGAAAAGCATGGCAGTTACACACACTTCACATCTACGAGGCCTGGGCAGATCATGTTATTATTCAAGAGTTTATAAGTCCAGATGGTACCCAAATGAAAATGTTCATTTATATATAAGGTTAAAACGCCACCCATATTTTCGAACTGGAAACAATAACTAGAAAGCTGAGTTATTTGGCTTGTAGAGCTGGCATGTGTGATTTACTTATTGCAACCCTATAATTGCTTGAAAAGTTCACTAAAGTTTAGTGTCAACTAAGATATTTTAGGTTTATTATTATTTTTTTTTTAAATTAATAAAGATTGATATTTAACACATGCCTTTGCATAAAATTAATTATAAAATTATCTTATCCTAATAGATTACTAATTTGTCTTGCACTGGCATACTGCTAAGACAGGCATTTAAAATGCAAGTTATTCATGCATGCTTAGGACAAGATGCGAGCTGCCTCCAGCACAGCAAAACATCATCACTATAGCCATGCTCACACAAAGTTAAGTCAATGCATAAAGGAAAAAAGAGCACATTATTTCAGGTATTAATCCCTGCTGTGCTGATATGCTTATACATCACCATGCCAGTCATAATTCATTACAAAACTTAGTTTAAAAAAAAAAACAAAACTGAGATACCACCAAATCAGACAGGCCTACAATATCCTTTATTCTTTACTGATTGCATGTACATTTCCAGTAAAACAGTATTAATAAGAACTGTATTCTAATAAGTGTGAAGTTAAACCTAGCAAGAGGTTCTTACCATAACAATTTCTTTAATGTCACAATACCTATGGTTTAAGTTTGCCCAAGTAAGTGTCTTGCTGGTTACAGAGCAATCCTGAATAAGGTTTAACTGCCTGCATCTATTTATAACTCTTAAGTTTAGTCCTAAACACCAGGTAACGTAGACCTCTAGGGTGGACAGAATTTGCATAATAAATAACTTTTGTAAAAGACCATACTTAGCAGTGGTCAGTCTTGTAAGATACCATCTAAAAAATATCTGATAGTATGTAATATAAAAAGGAATATGTGACTTGCAGTTGTCTAGAACAAAAATGTTTAAGTGGTACTGTATATCATTTCCATGGTTATTGTAATTCAGATGGCTTTCCTGAAGAGGGCAGCCTGTTAATTCTATTCAAAAAGAGCCAGCTCTTTCAGTTCTCTGTCACTTCTAATTGTATACAAGTAGTCACAAATGATTATATGGGTCATTAGGTCAGCTTAGAAAAAATATGTTCAAAAATAATGTTTCATACCACTTTCTCCTACAGAGTTTGTAAAAAGATGACAACTTGGTTGGAATGGCAGGTATATAAAAGTGTTGACATTACAATTAATTTTTTTTTTTAGTTTATATGACTAGTTTTACTCTAAGTTTGAAATATTTGAATTATACAAATTACGTTAAAGACTGCTATGATATTCAGATTGATTTAACATGTACAGTACAGGCCAAAAGTTTGGACACACCTCCTCATTCAATATGTTTTCTTTATTTTCATGACCATTTACAGCACTCCATCACTCTCTTTCTTGGTCAAATAGCCCTTACACAGCCTGGAGGTGTGTTTGGGGTCATTGTCCTGCTGAAAAATAAATGATCGTCCAACTAACCTGACTTCTGCACAACACAACTGCTGGTCCCAACCCCATTGATAAAGCAAGAAATTCCACTAAATAACCCTGATAAGGCACACCTGTGAAGTGAAAACCATTTCAGGTGACTACCTGTTGAAGCTCATCGAGAGAATACCAAGAGTGTGCAAAGCAGTAATCAGAGCAAAGGGTGGCTATTTTGAAGAAACTAGAATATAAAACATGTTTTCAGTTATTTCACCTTTTTTGTTAAGTACATAACTCCACATGTGTTCATTCATAGTTTTGATGCCTTCAGTCATGAAAATAAAGAAAACACATTGAATGAGGAGGTGTGTCCAAACTTTTGGCCTGTACTGTATATTAGATCATTTATAAAATAATTAAAAATTTATTATTAAATGAGAAATGCAAAAGACCCAGGAGCATGTTTCATTCATCTTTGAAAATTCTCAGTCATTGCAAGATTTCACTGGTATTTTAACTCTGATAGTGGCTACCTAAACATACCTGTATTATTGGTGTTACTAGAGTGACTTATCTCGTTGTTTAACAGTTTGTATATATGACTCCTGAGCATATTACTATGTTCTGATTTTCAGTTAAAACCCAGAAGTTGGTTTCTGTAGTAGAGCATCATATTTTCTTCAGATATGAGCATAACATCATATCATATTCTTATTTCAGTTGCTTTTTTTCAGTGTTTGAAGTCCTTTGTCACTTCAGTATTGATTTGAAAAATCATTTATCACCCATGAGTGTCAAGAGTCATTTTGGTTGTTTTTAAATCAAATGAGTGACAAGGTGGATGGAAAGGTGTGGTCAGAGCAATGTCACATGTAAAGCTTTATTTTATTAGTTCTTTTAGAAGTGCTTAACTAGACATGGCAAGTGGGCAGGCATACATGCTTAAATGATTGAACTGTTGTGCAAGTAAGCTTAAAAATTTAAAAATATGTTAGAGGAAACCAAATATTTTAAAACTATCTGAATAGTTTCATTTTTAATAGAAGTGTTGAATATACACTATGAAAGAACCTGTGTAAGATCAACAGATTAATAAATAAAAGATAATTGCCAAGTTTAAGTGTCATGTTTTAACATGTCTGATCTGCATAGAGATTTGTTTTCCCAAGGCTATGTTTACATTGCAGTTAAAGGTGACAGATATAAATGTGTACAAATATATGTCCTGCTTGTGGCCTGCATGCACAGAATTTAGAAAAACAAATACATAGGTCAAATGTGACAAACATGAATGCCAACATTGTGTTGGATTCTGCAGTACTTAATTTTGAATTCAGTGCAGGATATTTGTGCATTTGTTGATTCATAATGGCAAGGAAATAAAAATTCAAAAGCTTAAAAGTGAGTTGTGGATGGATTGTGTGTGAAAGAGCAGTTTGACAGTTTCAGAATGTCAGGAAGGGGAAATATGTTCTTGAGTTGTTTCTTGAATTGTTTCTTTCAGAAAATGCCTACTATTGCTTGGTGACAGTCAACTCTAAATTCTTTTGAAGCCCACCACTTTGCTTTCTTTCCTTTGGCCTTCTGGGTTGGACTGGAAATGTTTCAGATTGTGTGGTGGTGTTTTGTTTTTTTTTTTTTTTTCTTTTGCTGTTCATAAGTCTCCAAAACTGATCTTTGTCACCTTACCATTGGACTCGAGGTGTTCATCTGTTTATTTATGTGTGAGTGCTTATTTTTTTTTTTTTTTTTTTTTTTACATTGGAATATTTTTTTAATCACATAAATTTTATTAAAGATTTAAAGTCATTCTGTTATGTAACACATTGAGGAAATTCAAAATATCACAGTATAAATACAGTTCCTGCTTTTAGAGTACAGTTATGTGCCGACTTACAACTCTATTTTGGACCAGCCTTTTGGCCATGTGACAAATTAACTGTTGGTCACGAAGTGCACAGGTCATTGCAAGTGAGGTTCTGTGGGTCCGAATCACTGGTGTGTATACTTTAACTGCGTATGTGGAGTAGCACAAACTGATCTTCATATCTCGGGAGCTGCATGCTGGGTGTAAGGCAGTGTTTCTTCAGTGGGTTGCAGGTTTGTCATCATTGGTTCGTGTGTGGGTCGCTTCACCTGCGCAATCAGCGGCACTGCTCAATATGATTCCTCGCTTCTAAGTGAGCGTTTTTTCACCATGGGGGACCCCTGATCATGCTTGTTTCACTATGGGGGCAATTTTCAATTGGATTGTAAATGAATTTAAAATGGCAAAACTGGGGTGCGAACCATAAAGGTTGAGAAAACCAAATACATAATTACTCTATTGTTTTCCTGTGGCCCTTAGCTATAAGGTCGATCACATCAACTCGGTTGGCTGTAAATTGGCATAGAACTATATTTTTGGTGAAATTATCGTATTGTGTCTTTCGAATGCATAGTGAAAAAATAAGGTTTTCCGGGATTAATTTTATCACCAAATGAGTTTTGTTAATTGCTAAAATAATTTAAAACTACAGCAATAGATTAAAATGTAACATATTTATTGTAAATCACTATGGCAGTCACAACTTTTGAAACATGTCTTTTCCCTGACCTATCATTGGTATCGTAATCATTGATTGATAGCTTTGTGTGTAACTGTGTAATGACCATTCATCTTCTACAATGCAGATGTCAAGATCGGATTCTGTTTGCCGTTTCAAATTTATCAGATTTCTTAATTTGAATCCAGTTATATCTGTACATTTTTTTGTTTTTCTCCATTTTCAGAAAGGGCCAAGACACATTTCAGATATGGAGAATATTCGTTCACATTTGCAGAACTTTATGAAGACCTCTCTGGACAAGTCTACAAGTAAGTACTTGAAAGAAATAATGCAATAAGAAAACAAACCGTGTAAATTGCATTATTTTCTGATTCTATGTTAAAAGATGATTAGATTTTATAGTGATAGTTTACGTAATTCGTTTTATAATGCAGTTTCATCAAAATCAGCACAATGTCAGTACTTTATAGTCTGTTGTATACATTTTGCTCCATGATTTTTTTGACAACTCGTTTCTAGTCATGATCAACTCCTTTAGAATGCATCTCTAAGCAGAGAACATGTGTGAATTACAAAGAAGAAAACAGAAATATTTATATACAACATTTTATAGCAAACGGAATCCCAAAGGAATTTTATAAATTCATCTGCTTAGGATAATTGTTTAAGTATATTTCTTACATTACTCAATTTCACAGATAAGAAATGAATTGGCAACTTTTTGAATTTAGAGCCTACTTCCTTATCAGTTTTGCCAAACTGCCTGACAAAATATACATTTCTATCCATGTTCAAGCATACTGTATGCTTCATTCAATTTGTAGTTTTTAATGCAGAACTGATTCTGGCAGCATTGAACACAAGGAAAGACCAAACCGTGGACAGGGTCTTGGCTCACGACAAAGTAAAGATATGGTGGCCTATCCAGTTTTTAGAGATTATCTGACTGAGAGAAGTTAAATGGTTTATGTGTGCAGCTCATGTTTTGGGGCTCTGCTGGATAATGAAGACATATGTAAAGTGTCCTTTGGACATGGTAGCCATTAAATAATAGCTGAGGTGGTGGTTAACTAGTACTACAACTGTGTTGACTACTCTTGCATTAGGTAATAGTAGCAAATGACCAGGAGTTTACCTGGACTATACTTGTATATATAAAAAAAAAAAAAAAAAAAAAAAAAAACACAACTTTTAAGCCAAATTTATTGTCCAAAACGTGTTTGCATCATTTAGTTCCACCCTGAAGACATTAATTAATTACTGGTATCTTGCTAACTGAAAGGAGGAACAAGCTCCAGAATGATTTTAGCATATAGGCGAACTAATGCTGGGCGGTATGACCAAAATTCTATATCACTGTATTTTTTTAAATTATACCGGTTTCACCGTATTCAACTGTATTTTTTTCCCCATGCATGAGTGAATGTTAACCACATTTTCCACTGCAATTACTACAGTAGATTGGCTAAGAATAACCTATTCCAGGCATGTCAAACACATGACCCCCTGGCCGCATGCGGCCCACATGACAGATCCTAGTTAGCACTGAACTTGTACAAAATGATTACTATCATTTGTGATTGAATCATTCTGCATCTTTGGCGTTACTTATTGACTTTTCTTACTTCTGCCTTCTGACAAAAGCGCGTTTTCCCATGGCATTACGGTACCGGAAACGTCATCTGCTAGTATAGCCATGAGCCTTGACCAAAGTTAATGAGCCGCAGTGTCACAACTGAAGTGCTAGGCTGCAGCAGCGGGCAGCAGGGGCGGCCTTAGGCATGTGCAAACTGTGCACCTGCACAGGGCCGCCACGCCAATATATATTGAATATAAAACAGAAAGAGAAAATAACGACACAGCTGACGGCAATGTGACCGAAAAACATTGTGTTTCTTGTTAATTAGTACGCTGTATTTACTAATGTCGCTAGAGTCGGAGCAGTAAGCTATATGTAGTATTATAACGTTCTGCCGTAATGAGAATATCATGGGCCGCCACTTGGTTTTCAAGTTACGGACACACGCATATAGAAGCATGTCATAAGCACGAGGCGGCTATACAGTGTCCGCAACGGACGTAGTCATCCGCTGTGCGTAAGATACCATATTGACATTGGCGGGCAAAGGGGCCACCGATTCTTTCTGTGCCCAGGGCTGCCACAAGCCTAGAGCCGCCCCTGCTAGGTTACACTACTGGCTGGGCTGTTGAGACTGGCCACTGGGCAGAACTGACCATCACGAGTAGTAATAGCTCGCATATTTTCACGTTTTATTGCTCTAGTTTTATGTAATTTTGTGCTAGTATTGTAACAAACAGTTAGTGCAGACTGCAGCTTAAGATCTGAAGTGGACGCAAGAAGTTGGTGAGTTGTTTATTAACATATTTTTGTGATTTTGAGTTTGTAAAATTAGTGTAGATCAGGTGGCTTTTTGCATATCGGCTTATTTTACAATATAAACTTTGAAGTAAACTTAGTAAAGTAAAATCTGATTTTTGGAGGATTTGTTTTCCAACTTGAATTTCTGAGCAATGAATTCAGTGAGCGTTTTCGTGATTTCAGTTCACACGAACAGGACTTTGCGCTGTTCTCTTACAACGTTGAGAATATGCCTGAGAATATCCAAATGGAATTGATTGAACTGCAGTCAGATTCTATTCTGAAGGCAAAATACAGTAAAGTTGGTGTGCCAGGCTTGTATGCTTACCTGCCACCCTCGTATGTGCAGATCCGTAGGTTGGCATCGAGAGTACTGTCTGTGTTCGGAAGCACTTACCTTTGTGAGCAATTGTTTTCGTTAATGAAAGCTACCAAAACCCCACATCGCTCAAGACTTACTGTCGAGCACCTTTCATCCCTCATAAAAGTTGCAGCTGCACAAGATTTCAAGCCTGATATTGACGAACTGGTTACTAACAAGAGATACCAAGTGTCGGGACAAAAGAAATAGATCTCACACTGTAAGACTTCTATATAAGCAATGAATATAATATAATAATATAAGGACCTAGCTAAGAGGCTAAGACTCTAATTGTACGCTGTTGTACGGAGAGTGTATGGAAATAAATTGCTTTTCTTTAAACTTTAAACTTTAAGTGTTACATTTTTTCAGGTTTCAGTATTGGAAAGAAAGCTACAGTAACTTTGTATAATAGTATTTGTTAAGGTGCAGCACGCTGACGCATGTATGGCAGTCGAAGCGGCCCACCAATGGTAGTGAGTTTGACATGCCTGACCTATTCCACTGTCATGAGAATTGTACATTGTACAAAAAAGCATTTTAATGTGCACACATTAATATAGGTTTGCATGGCCCCATAAAGTGATAGTTTTCAAAGAGGTGGCACTAATGAAGAGAAGGAATCGCATTGCATGGCAGTTGCAGTGAAAATATAGAGCCTTTTTGTTGAACAAATTTTGCAAACAACTTAAACAAAAATTTGAGGCATTTAGACTTAGTAAAATATCCAGAGGTGCTTGTCAAAAGTTGTATTGCACTGAACATGTCTTAGAAAATGAATAAATAGTAAATATTTTTTGTAAACCAAGTACACTTTCTGTTAATGTTAACAATCTCTGTCCACTGACACGTTTTAAAGTGACTTTTTAAACAACTTTACCATCATTAAACTGCATAATATTTAAATTAATAAATAATAACAGTAAAATAAAGAATAGTGCAACTTCCAGTAACAATACTATTACTTCACGACTTCAAGCCCAAGTGCATTACACAGTATTCACCAAATAAAAATAAAATAAAACAAGTACAACTTGGTGATGACATCTTTACCAACTGAACCGTCATTAAGGCAAATTGCATTAATATGGACCTTGCTTCAAGCTAAGCTATATACATAAATAATAAAACTGCAACTTGCATTTATAAAGCTATTTGTGGTATAGCCCTACGGAAGCGTATTAGGGTCACGGTGAAGAAAATAAAATACGGACACAGTGAAGAAAAAAAATAACTATATGTCGAGAATAAAGTCGACATGTTTAACTTTATTCTTGACATTTCCACATTATTCTCGCTGTTTATGTCGAGATTAAAGTCAACATTTCCACTTTATTCTTATAGTTTATTGTCATTAAAGTAGAATGTCTTAAAGTAAACTTCATCCTAAAATCAATGTTTAATTTACTAGATTTTCTCAAACCCCATCATAAGTTAATGTAGCACATTAAATTCTTTGTGTTAAGTGTTCCCCGACCCAGTTGTTAATCGCTACACGCTTCTTAAACTGACTTCCTCTTGCACTGAGGAGGCGCAGGCAGCGATCACCACACAGAATTCATTCACTTTATGATATTCGTGCTCTTTGAAAATTTAGAATGCTAAGATAAATACTTGATATCATTTTCATGATGAAATGCATTAAAGCAGGTATTAAACATGCACGGTAGTGTGGCAGTAGTGCTGCTCTGTCGCAGTAAGGGGTCCCTAGGTGTACGTTCAGTGTAGAGAACGTTATGGCAGGTGTGACAAGGCTCCAAAAAACTGGATGTATGAATGGGTATCGCACAGGTTTAATTGAAATATTGTGTAAATGTGTACACCTTTTTTTTTTTTTTTTTTTTTTTTTTTTTTTTTTTAAAAATAACCAAAGTGTTGTCACATATATAGCATTTTATGTGACATACAAGTCTCACATGCATCCTTCAGAATAATATATAATCTCTCATATGATTGCTGTTAAAAATACAAAGAGGACTTTTGAATAAAGTTTAGTTAGAAAACTAAGCTGGAAGTCTGAGGAAGATGAGACAAGGAGCATATGCTATATTACTGGCTAGGAGTCAGCGATGTTTATTTGTTTTATAATATTTGTAAAATTTTGGATGATAAAAGTATATATCATGGATTAGACCTAAAAAATCTAAAGATGTCAAAGTATGTAATTATAACTTAATTTTGAATTATTTTCTGTCGTCTCTTTTTAAACTTGAGATCAAGCAAAATTTAATTGGATTGTTTTTGAGCAGTCCTGTGAACTGCAGCTAAACAAATCAAACATTAAATACTGTTTTAAAATAAAACCTGTTTGGCATCAGTGCAAATGTCTTTTAAATAAAAAGTCCACAATGTGCCACCTCACATGTAATGTTTTCACAAAAACTTGGAATACTAAGTATGCAGGCAGCGTCAAAGTGTACCAAGTATCTGAGTGAAGCAGATCTGTCAGTATATGAAGTACACTGCCAGCACAAGTTTAACGTGGGGAAAGGAGGGCAAATGAAGTATAATATTGTAGACGGAACAAGCTACATGCACAGAGCACAACAGTGACGAACAAAGCACATTTCAAACTTATGCTATGTACTTTGTATTGTGCAGACGCTATAACTGACAGTATGTGCAAAAGCAAGAATAAAGTCAACTTTCTTTGCTTATGTGTGCATCTGATATAAAACCGTGTATGTTTTATGTGATTCAATACATGTGCCAGTATTTCAATAAAACTATATTAAATTTTTTTTTTTCCCTAAAAGGCACCTTATTTATGGCCAGGTGCCATGATTCATCAGTCCTTCAATTTTCACAAAGAAAGACCACTTTTCATTCTTTCCCCTTTTTTCCATCTAGATAGTTGTACCACCACATGCAGAGTTGTCACCAATGTCTTAAGTTGAAAATTACCTCTTCAGTAAGGTCTGTCTTTGAATGTTGGTTCCCAAATGAACAAAGACTTCTGGCAGTGGCATTTGTTTAGCAAACAGGACAGAAGACGCATTTCTCTCAGAGTTAGGATGTCACCTGCCTCTAACATTTAAAAGCTTAGATGTTTATTTCAGTTGTTATGAATTATAATAAAGTGCTTGTTTTGGTTTATATTGAAATTTGAATTTGTTAAAGCAGTTTCTAGCTACAGTATTGTTGGCTAAAAATTTAAAACATTTATTGTAGTTATTATAATAAATAGAATAGCTTTAATTTCATACATGTTATTTCTTTATAAGCATAAGTTTAATTCACTGTGACTTAATAAATAAAATTGTATTGTTGCCATATATTTGTTCTTAAAAATGTAGTATTATTCCCTCTAATAAAAGGGATGGCCTACAGTGTACACTGCATACTTGGTTTTGGCTGTCTTAACATGGTATTGGTGTATTCCTAGTTTCTACTCGCCTAAAAAACTTGTATCCAGACCACTTCTTTCTCATACTTGTTTACCGGTCTTCCTTACTCACATATTCACTGTATTATTAGTTTAGTCTTTAATTTCTAGCTTTGTTTCATGTTATACCTGTATTACCCTCACTTACATATCATACATCTCAGTTATGGGACACGCTCTGAACCCCCTAGATGTAGCAAAGGAGAGAATTAAAACAAAACTTAGTGCCTTTATGAACAATGCTGTACATCCTCTCTCTGATACGCTAAAAATGAGTACTTTCAGTCAACAAATTATTCAGCAGATGCATGTCAAGAAACACTTCTGGGAGTCCTTTATACCAACAGCCACATCAGAACTTTTCTTCTTAATTTTCTTCCTTTAGAGTCATTCTCTAGTGTGTTCGGATTTAAGGGTATGTGTGTATGTATATTTATTTTCCTATTTATGTATTTATTTATTTAAAAGCTTCTGTAAAAAGCTAGATTTCCTCATGGGGACAAATAAAGTTCAGTCTTTTATCTGCATCTCCTTGCATAGTATGCGTAAATGCTTCCTGTTATTACTATAGAAATTCCCTTAAAAGTCAAAGAGTTGTAACTCTAAGAATGCATTTAATGCATCGGTTGCTGCTACTACTGAATGTGCACTTCTCTTTGAATGTCTTCCAGAGTAGCACAACACCCTTACTATCTACCATAATAACTTATGTATTTTCACTTGCTTAGCATCTGGTATCACACACTTCAGTTCATATCCAGTCCTTTTGTCCAGCTGTAGACCTTAATGTTTGATGTTTGTCTGGGTGTGGTGCTTTTTTCTGGGCTGTTGGATTTGTATGAGCATCACCAACTTAAAGTTAATTGTTTGTGTGATTTTTTTTTTTTTTTTTTTTTTTAAATTTTTTTTTCTCTTCTTCATTTTGCTTAAGTGTCAGTCAGTACTAACATACATATGTGCTTCAGTAATTGTTCCTTTTTCAAACTGTAGGGGACTCTCATGGCTTTGCTTCTGCATCTTTGCATACTGCTGTGACTGAAGAGAAAAAGGATGATGACTCTTTTGATAGTGACAGCACTGGTGCTTTGCTGAAGTAAGTTTTAAGTTTATTCAGTCATCTTTTTTTAAGGAAAGCATGTTTATATTCTTAGTTGCATTTTGTAGTACAATTCCTATATGTTGTCATATTCTGCAGATGATTAATAAACAATGGTAATTTGGTTTATGATATTTTTTGTCATTTGAAGGAAGCTTTTAATTATACATAGTACTAGGTACAGGCCTACTTATTTCATGCTTTGACTGAATTGGACTGAAGTTAAACCATTGAAAATTACCTAACTATAGTTCATGGGAAAGGTATATATGAGCTCAAGCCCTACACACACACACACACACAATAAATAATATATATATTCATTTTATAATAAGATTTTATCACTATCTAGGCAACAATTTTGTTAATTAATTTGTTTATTAAAAAACTCCCTTTAATATTGATACTTCCCTAACCTCAAATGTTTGTTTTTGTTCAGTATACATTGTTTCCCATAAGAAGCAGTTCATTGGAATGTTATCTACATATTTATATTTCTTAAAGCCTAAAGATGAATAAAAAGATTTTTTAGGAAGCTGAACTACTGTGTTTCAGGGTCATAGCTGTAGGTAAAGTGTACATGCACAATCTCTTAGGATAATGTTCAAAATGAAATTATAAAATACATTGTAGCGACTGAATTTATTACATTTTTATTTCAGTGCTAAGCCAATGCCAGATATTTCTCCACCTTTGACAGTAAATGGCCTAGAAGATCTCTTCCCTCGATATTCCCGAATGCGCTTTCAATGCTCTGCTGTTCCTGCAGAGATTCAGATATTGAAGGACACGATTGAAAAAGAAAGGACAAGGCGCAAGGTGTGTGTGTGTGTGTTTTTTTTTTTTATTTAATAAAAAATGTTTACAGTCCAATCATACACTGTATGTTTATTTTAGCACAGACTGTTTTGTCTTTTTTTATATCAAAGTCAGTGGGACATATGGAGAAAATAATCTAAGTAGTAAAGTTTTGTTTATCATGTTCTGATTCCTGCCCACATTGGTTTTGGGTTTCTGTGATAGATAAGCACAATTATTTGGAATGCTTATTTATTAAAGATAGATGGCAGTGGGCTTCATTGTTTATGTACCAAAATACCTTATATTAATAAAAAAATATAAAATTAATAATTAATATTAAATAATCAGACCGTACATATACTTATTTTACAATATACTGTTGATTTGCTCACACTATATGGTTAATTACGAAACTTTCACTTGGGTTGCATTGCTTTTCTGTCTTGGCTTTCCACTGACCAGAGAGTACATCATTCTATAGCCATATTGTAATATCTGATTTGGCTGGATTATGAGATACTTACCTCTACAACCCTGAATTAACCAGTTTGACCGTTGCTCTAGGGCAGGAGTAATATTGTTAATGGAGTCATGTGACCCTGGGATTTAATTAAAGCCGATTAGAATTACATAGTACTGATTAGCTACAGTGAAATGATGTAACAAGCTTTGACTAAGAAAGCTTTAAATCAAACCCACATGACCATATGCACACAGCTCTATTGGCTCATTTATTTTGGCAAATCAGTAGAGAGGAAAAGAGACCAATTTTTTTTTTTCCCCCACATTTTTCTTAGCAGAACAACTGCACTAGTTCAAATGGATAATGAACTATCAAAACATTTATTAGAAGTTCAGATTAGTTGTGTCTTGATGAGTATAAGTGGCTGTTGTAGAATTTAGCAGTTAAAAGTAACTTGTTTTAGTTTCAGCCTGGAAACAGAGTGATTTACTTTATCATGCACAATAGAAGAACTGCTTACAATTAAAACATATTACAGCATATTGGTTCATCCTTACATTGACATTGGCTGTCTATTGATTAAAGGTGTGGTTATTTCTGTTACTGCATTATGGATAAAAACTTGCACAAGTGTTCCATGCCACTTTAATCCACGATTATACAACTATCTATACTAATAAAAGGCAAAGCCCTCACTCACTCACTCACTCACTCACTCACTCACTCACTCACTCACTCACTCACTCACTGACTCACTGACTCATCACTAATTCTCCAACTTCCCGTGTAGGTGGAAGGCTGAAATTTGGCAGGCTTATTCCTTACAGCTCACATACAAAAGTTAAGCAGGTTTCATTTCGAAATTCTACACGTAACGGTCATAACGGTCGATAACGGTCGACAACGTCCGCCATGTTGAACTTTCTTATTTATGGCACCATCTTCACGAAATTTGGTAGGCGGCTTCCCTGCGCTAACCAAAACCGATGTATGTACTTATTTCGATGGTATGACGCCATTGTCGGCCGCCATTTTGAACTTTCCAACGTCACTAATTTTTCAACTTCCCGTGTAGGTAGAAGGCTGACCCCATCTTCACGAAATTTGGTAGGTGGCTTCCCTGCGCTAACCAAAATCGATGTACGTACTTATTTCGGTGGTATGACGCCACTGTCGGCCGCCATATTGAATTTTCCAAACATCACTAATTCTCCAACTTCCCGTGTAGGTAGAAGGCTGAAATTTGGTAGGCTCATTCCTTACACCTTACTTGCAAAAGTTAAGCAGGTTTCATTTCGAAATTCTACGCGTAACAGTCATTACGGTTAACAATGTCCGCCATGTTGAACTTTCTTATTCATGGCCCCAACTTCACGAAATTTGGTAGGCGGCTTCCCTGCGCTAACCGAAACCAATGTACATACTTATTTCGGTGGTATGACACCACTGTCAGCCGCCATATTGAACTTTCCAACGTCACTAATTCTCCAACTTCCCGTGTAGGTAGAAGGCTGAAATTTGGCAGGCTCATTCCTTACAGCTTACTTACAAACGTTAAATAGGTTTCATTTCGAAATTCTACACGTAACGGTCGATAACGGTCGACAACGTCCGCCATGTTGAATTTTCTTATTTATGGCCCCATCTTCACGAAATTTGGTAGGCGGATTCCCTGCGCTAACCGAAACCGATGTATGTACTTATTTCGATGGTATGACGCCACTGTCGGCCGCCATATTGAACTTTCCAATGTCACTAATTTTCACAATGTCCGCCATTTTGAACTTTCTTATTTATGGCCCCATCTTCACGAAATTTGGTAGGTGGCTTCCCTGCGCTAACCAAAACCGATGTACGTACTTATTTCAGTGGTATGATGCCACTGTCGGCCGCCATATTGAAGTTTCCAACGTCACTAATTCTCCAACTTCCCGTGTAGGTAGAAGGCTGAAATTTGGCAGGCTCATTCCTTACAGCTTACTTACAAAAGTTAAGCAGGTGTCATTTCAAAATTCTACGCGTAACGGTCAACAACGTCCGCCATGTTGAACTTTCTTATTCATAGGTAGAAGGCTGAAATTTGGTACTTATTTCGGTGATATGATGCCACTGTCGGCTACCATATTGAACTTTTCAACGGTCTTTGTTACTTATGGGCCCATCTTCAAGAAATTTGGTACGCGGGTTCCCAACGCTAACTGAATCCTACTTACGTACATATATACGTCCATAGCCTGCAGCTCGGTCACCGTGTGAGGCGGCGTTGGGTCCCCCATCCCAACGCCTCCCACGTTGTTGGCTGCCTGCCGATATAAGGCCGTCTGTCGCTCCAGTCTCTACATTCCCTTCCTTGCTTCGCCACGGTATTCACATCTCCCTGCTGATAACTACAGCCTTTTTATTTAATCCACGGCTTCTCCGCTGTTTTATTGTTCATTTATTACGATTATAGTTATTGTATAGGTATTTTAGACTTACTTTACATTGTTCAGGTACCCATTTCCTTTATCATTCCAACCGTACCCCCATTAACATGTCTATCGAGGTAATCACCATCGATCAAAGAACTGTCACTTACCAAGTGGTTTCCATGCCCGGAGATGGCACCTGCCTTTCCATTCTCTTTGTTACATATTGCACAGCCATATCAGGCTCACTATTGATATCCGGAGGAACATTGTGTCTTATGTATTGAATGACTGGGACAGGTTCAAGGTGTGGACTGATGACGGTACAGGAGATAATTATACTACACAGGAGCACTAGAAGAGTGAAATGCTTAAGTGTACCGAAATGGCCAAATATTTTACATCTTTGGACAACCGCCAATGCCTCTTAAACATCTTAGCTTCACAGGTGACGATTTCAGTAGTGGACACTTTGATGTTTAGAAATGTTTAAACTCTCAAAAGCTGGATGTGAAGTTATCAATGAAACTGGTTGTATACTTACAACGCTTGACAGATGCCGAATGTCTCTTCAACACAAGTCCTACAAATACTGTCGTAACTGAAACAAACCATGAAACTCAAACCGATTATGACAGCAGCAATCCAAGCTGTGAGATTTGAAACAAGATTACTGTTCACATGGCCAACTGTACATTGCATGCTCAAGAGTAAGCTCAGCGCACAGCTACAGCTTGGTCATATTGCAACTGGAGGGCCGAACTGACAACGTGGCATACAAAGATCTTTAACAAATAATTATTGGTTTATTTTCCCTCAGTTTAAAAAGGTTTAATTTTATTCTTAATAAAAATTTTAAGGCAGTACTTCACCACTGCGAAGCGCGGGTATTTTGCTAGTACAACAATAAAATCAAGTTAAATTATTCTGCAAACATCTTTTGTTATTGCTTGTATGTAGTTATAATAACATTTAAATTATTCTATCTGCATTTTTGATGTATATGTGGCTTAAAATGCTTAATTAAATATTACCATATAGTAATGTTTTTTTTTTTTATCATGTATGCCTATTCTTTCTTTAAGGTAGTTTCCTCCATTTCCAAGCATACCAGTTGTGACTTGCATAACACTGGTGTGCAAAAAAAAAATTCTTTTGCTCCCATCAAAACTTTCAAATGTTCCTTATAGATGTGAGGGTGCAAAATCCAAATCTTTGACTTTAATTCTCTGTCACATCCATTATTGAAGAGGTGAAGATTAATAATGAAAAAAACAGAATTTTAGAGAAAACAAAGTATTTTTGTAATTAGACTTAAACAAATATAAATTACAAATGTAATTATTTTACATATATTCATAACAAACAAAAAGTATTCATTTGGTAGTTGTTTTTTTTCCCCTCTTCTGAAGGTGTTTAACCGTGCAATGGCCAACAGTTGCCTCCTAAGTTGGACTCTCTCCACTTTCCACTGTGTCTCACACAGTGAGACATGTTTGAGTGATGTTCTGTTGGAACCTCTCCTCATGCACATAAAAGACCTCTTCCATGTTATCAGAAGGAAAAAGTTTAAATGAGAGTGTAGGAAATGGATTTTTAAAGACATGTTGCACCCAAAGTGTACTAGATTGGAAGAGAGAAGCTAGGTCTTTCATAATTTTTTGCCTTTCTATTCCTAAGAAATTGTGTCACATGCTTTTTTTCCCTCACCCATAAATAAATGGTGTATAATCTTCTGCCATGTGCTTACCTGTTTCCTGGTTAAGACAATGGGTGGATCAGCCTGACTTTGCATTTCTATGGGGGGGGGGGACAAAACACTTAAATAACAACTTTCTCTCTTCTGTACAAAAATTGGAAACTTTCTGATTTCATAATTATCAATTCCTGGCTAATCTGAAGGTCATGTCATGTTTGGGAGCATGCAATGGTACAGTGTGTTGTCGCACCCACCACATGACGAAACAGCTCGGGATCTTGGTTGGCAATCTCCCAGGCAGACACACAGTCCAGGCCCACCCTCTAGAAATGACCCTGTATCTGCCGCAGCCAGTTGTTATGTGGGATCCCCGTGGCCTGGTCCAGGCACTCAGTCCTTAACAGTGAGGAGTCTGAAAGCCGGATCACCCTTGGGGAATTGCACCACATGGCTGTAGTGCCGTAACTGACTCTTCCTCACAATGCATGTAATCTGCCTCATTCGGGACTCCATGAGCAACCGCTAATTCGATACAAAGTGAAACCAGCTGTACCCATGGATTCTTCGAAAAAAAGACAAAGTACTGAAGGAGACTAGTTCTCCTCTCAGGTCACTGGGTAATAGTCCATGTCCTTCAACCGTATATAAAGACGGGAAGCACCAGGTCTGTAAAGACTTGGACCTTCGTCCTTTTTGCATAGATATCGGGAGCACTACACATGCCTTTCCAGCGACCTCATCCTAATCCGTCTGTTGACTTAATAGGAAGAGTCACCAGAGACATTTCACTGCCGAGGTAAATAAACCTGTAGACAAGGTCAACACTCTCTCCGCAGATAGACACACTGCTGATGGCTGTGCCTAAGAGGTCATTAACGGAATGAGTCTTGGTTTTTATCAAGGGCACTGGTACTCTTTGCTCAGATAGAACTTTTTGGCCTTAATTCTAAGCGGTATGTGTGGAGACAACCAGGCACTGCTCATCACTTGTCCAATACAGTCCCCACAGTGAAGCATGGCGTTGGCAGCATAATGCTTTGGGGGTGTTTTTCAGCTGCAGGGACAGGAGTTGCAATCGAGGTAAAGATGAATGCGGCCAAGTATAGGGATACCCTGGACAAAAACCTTCTCCAGAGTGCTAAGGACCTCAGACTGGGTCGAAGGTTTACCTTCCAACAAGACAATGACCCTAAGCACACAGCTAAAATAACGAAGGAGTGGCTTCACAACAACTCTGTGACTGTTCTTGAATGGCCCAGCCAGAGCCCTGACTTAAACCCAATTGAGCATCTCTGGAGAGACCTAAAAATGGCTGTCCACCAACGTTTACCATCCAACCTGACAGAACTGGAGAGGATCTGCTAGGAGGAATGGCAGAGGATCCCCAAATCCAGGTGTGAAAAACTTGTTGCATCTTTCCCAAGAAGACTCATGGCTGTATTAGCTCAAAAGGGTGCTTCTACTAAATACTGAGCAAAGGGTCTGAATACTTAGGACCATGTGATATTTCAGTTTTTCTTTTTTAATAAATCTGCAACAATTTCAAAAATTATTTTTTTTGTCTGTCAATATAGGGTGCTGTGTGTATATAAATAATCTCATATCTCATATATATATACACACAGGGTGGGCCATTTATATGGATACACCTTAATAAAATGGGAATGATTGGTGATATTAACTTCCTGTTTGTGGCACATTAGTATATGTGAGGGGGGAAACTTTTCAAGATGGGTGGTGACCATGGTGGCCATTTTGAAGTAGGCCATTTTGGATCCAACTTTTGTTTTTTCAATAGGAAGAGGGTCATGTGACACATCAAACTTATTGGGAATTTCACAAGAAAAACAATGGTGTGCTTGGTTTTAACGTAACTTTATTCTTTCAT
>JANRMT010062791.1:141352679-141432075 GCA_026402145.1 Polypterus bichir lapradei
TTTTGTGAGTGTTATTGAGTGTTGCTGTGATCAAGGATTCGATTATCATTATTTGTTTCAATCAGGGTCGTATTTGTACGATGTGTTGTGTTCAAGTTACTTTCCGTGTTTGTCAATCGTTGTAATGATGACAGGTTTCATTCATCGATTCGTTTCTTACTGCATCATTAAACAGCTCGTCTTCTTCTTTATCTGAGACCTGACACACTGCATGCACGGGATTTTTTTTTTTTTTACACTGTCTTCCTTTAGCTGGACATTGACGTTTTCCACCATGTGCTTTGTTTCCGCAGTAGCTGCACTTATGAATATGCTTGTATGCGTCACTCGCTTCGTATTGTGTTGCTGCCTTCTCAATTGTGTAATGCATTTTTTGTTCAGCGCTCTTTGGAACTGTTGTTTTTTGTCTGCGTACTGCGTTCACAGTCAGTTCAAAAGGGGGCTGCTCGGTGTACATGCATCGAAGGTTCTGAGCAGTGCTTGTGCTATCTCGTGCGATGTCCACGGCTTTATTTAATGTTAGCTAAGATCCGGCACTTAAAAGTTTCTCTCGCAGTTTCGGTGAGTTTGTGCCAAACACCACCCTGACCATCTCATCTTTGTTTCCATAAGCACAGCCCTAAACCCGCGAATATTTAGCGGTAGAGTGTTCCTATTGGATTGCCACTGACGGACGGCCTTATATGGGCAGGGACTTAATTACGTAGGAGGCGTGACGATGAGAGACGCAACTCCGCCTCACACGGCGACGGAGCTGCAGGCTATGGCCGGTATATATGTACATAAGTAGGTTCCAGTTATGACTGTTACGCGTAGAATTTCGAAATGAAACCTGCCTAACTTTTGTAAGTAAGCTGTTAAGGAATGAGCCTGCCAAATTTCAGCCTTCTACCTACACGGGAAGATGGAGAATTAGTGATGAGTGAGTCAGTGAGGGCTTTGCCTTTTATTGGTATAGATATATATACAGTGGAACCTCGTTTTGCGAGCATAATTTGTTCCGGAAACGTGCTCGCAGTCCAAAGCACTCTTATATCGAAGTGAATTTCCTCATAAGAAATAATGGAAACTCAGATGATTCGTTCCACAACCCAAAGCTATTCATATAAAAATGATTAATACAAAATATAAAGTAAAAATACATAAAAAATATTAAACTGCACTTTACCTTTGAAAAGAATCATGGCTGGTGTGAGCGAGTTTCTAAACTCTTGTGGGATTCCACCTAACGGGACGACACGCAGAAGAGCGTCTCAAAGCAATCGCAGTCTCCCAGCGCTGTAGCAGAGACACACACACACACACACACACACACACACACGCAAGCGCGAGACACACACACACCCACGCACGTGAGAAGAACCATCATCTCAGTTGTGATCACATGACACTCGGCAGACAAAGCATATCCATACTACTCGTATTGCAAGACCTCGCTCGTTTATCAAGTCAAAATTTATTAAAAATTTTAGCTCATCTTGCAATACACTCGTAAACCAAGTTACTCGCAAACTGAAGTTCCACTGTATTATATATATACATAAATATATATATACACAAGTAGTTCCCAGGTTACAGACATCCAACCTACGACTTACGAACGGGGCCGCAGCTGTGACGCATGCGCCTCAGTAACTGCTGCTCTGTCATCTTCATCCTGGGGACGCTGCAAGCGGTGGCTGGAGGGGGGCAATTTCGCTGCTCGCGCAGTGTAGTGTCCCTCGGGTGGCTCCCAGCGGCAAGCAGTGACCCATGGTCCATAGTCACCGGGGCCACAGCTATTGCTCGTGTGCAGAACGGAGACTTGATGGGGTGGTTCGCTGCCCGCCCACTATGCCGCCGCAGCTACTGCTCTTGACTGGATGCAGGCTGGATGGAGCGGAGGGGGGTGTTTCACTGCCCGACCACCACACACGGCCCGTTCATTCTCGCTGGTAATGCTGCAAGCGGTGACCTGGTTGTGGCTAAACGGGGCGGTGGGGGTAGCATTGTAGGGTCGCTGCCTGTTTGAATGGTGGCAGTGGTGGGCGATTCACTACCCCCCTTTGGCTGCACCATGTTCGTTCTCAGTGAGCGGATGCTGCAGGCAGCATACTGTAGTGTAGGTGACTGTGTGGTGGGGCTGTTAGTGAACCGCCCCTCGCCTCCCCCTTTCATTCTCAATAGAAAGCCTGCTTGTACAGTTATGCACATGGCAGGAAGTTGTCTCACGTCAGTACATCAGACGTGTTGACGACGGGTGCCTTCCTGCTGTGATAGCGTGTACATTGCTGTGCAGAAGAGCTCATCTTAACCTTTTGTCTTCACCCTTCAAGAATGTCTCTGAAACACAAATCTGATGCAAGTGCTGGTGATACAGTAAAGAAGAGAAAAAACATCACCATTGAAAATAAAGTAGAAATAATAAAAAGGTCCGAGAGAGGTGAAACTCAATCATTCATTGGCAGAGCACTTGGTTACAGTCGGTCAACAATAGCATTTATTAAAATAATGTACCTGTTCCAACTTGCATACAAATTCAACAAATTCACAGCTACAGTTCAGAAGAATTTAAAAAAATAAAAAACAAGGAATACTGAGATTAATAAAGGATCACCCCCCTCCTAAACAATTTTTGTAAACTCAATCAGGTGTAAGTGACCACAATTTCAATTGCAGACCATGGTTACTGGCTTCCACCTGTTATCAATTGTAATCAGCTGTTCCTGGAGCATTCCCTTGCTTGGTAGTGCAACTGCCAGCAAACAAATGACTATGGGTAGCAAACCACTTTCAAAAGAACTCGGGGATAGAGTTGTGAACAGAAATAAGGCAGGAGATGGATACAAAAAGACTTTATCAATCCCAAGGAGTACAGTAAAGTCCATAATAAAGAAGTGGCAAGTGTTTGGTACTACTAGGACTCTCCCTGGATCCGGCCGTCCCTCCAAACTGGACGAAAGAGCAAGGAGGAAACTGGTAAGAGAGGCTGCCAAGAGGCTAATGGCCACTTTGACAGGATTTTATGGCAAAGAGTGGTCATTGTGTGCATGTGACAACAATTTCACAAGCGCTCCACAATTGTGTCTTGTTCCTTGCAATTGGGTCGCAAGGAAAAAGCCACTTCTCAAGAAAGGCCACATTAAGACTTGTTTGAGCTTTGCCAGAATGCACCTTGAAGATTCTGATGCCAAGTGGAAAAAGGTCTTATGGTCGGATGAGACCAAAATCAAACTGCTTGGCCTCAATACCAAACAGTACACCTGGAGGAAATCCAATGCAGCTCACCATCCACAACACACCATACCTACAGTAAAGCATAGAGGTGGCAGCATCCTGTTGTGGGGGTGTTTCTCTGCCGCATTGCCTGGGACTCTCGTTAGGTTAGAAGGAAAAATGGATGGGGCAAAATACCATCAAATTCTTGAGGAAAACCTGCTACCCTCTGCCAGAAAGTTGAAGATGGGCAGAATGTTCACCTTTCGACATGACAATGACCTGAAGCTCACAGCAAAATCGACCACACAGTGGCTGAAGGATAAAAAGGTGAATGTCCTTGTGTGGCCCAGTCAGAGCCCAGACGTAAATCCCATTGAAAATCTGTGGAAAGATTTGAAAATAGCAGTCCACCAACACTCACCGTCCAATTTGACCAAATTTGAACAGTTCTGTAAAGAAGAGTGGGCAAATATTGCTCAATCTAGATGTACAAAGCTGATAGAGAAGTTTCCCCACAGACTCAAGGCTATAAATAAAGCAAAAGGTGGTTCAACAAAATATTGACATTGGGGAGTGATCCTTTATTAATCTCAGTATGTCTTGTTTTTGGTTTTTTATAATTTTTCTGAACTGTAGCTGTGATATCTTTCATCTATTGGATGTTATAGGTTGCATTGACTAAGTAAAGCTGGGAAGAAATATTTTTTGTGTGCGTTTTCATTTAAGGCTGTAAAGCAAAAAAATGGGAATATTTCAAAGGGGGTGATTCTTTTCTGTACCCACTGTATATATGTATATATATTGTGGAGCCAACCCGGACACAGACAGGCAGACATGTTGTTTTTTCAATCACCACACGTTTTATTTACACTATTTACAGTACATAACCGGGTCACACAGACCCCAGCAATGGTCACTAAGACCCAAACAGTGCACAATCCCCAATACACTCAGTCTTGGCCAAAAATGCCTCTCTTCGGGCCGCCTCCACACCTCCTCTGTGCTTCGTCCTTCCTCCTCCCGACTCCAGCCCTGAATGAATGGAGATGGCCCCTTTTATATGATTCCCAGATGAGTACCAGGTGTTCCCGGCATTCCTCCCTTGGCCACGCCCTAGCGTGGCGGAAGTGCCGGCTGCCCTCCCGGCAGCTCCCTGGGTGTCTCCCAAAGTCTTCCCCCCAGCACTTCCTGGTGTGGCGGAAGTGCTGGGGCAACAGGTCCCCAAGGCATTGGGGCGCCTCCTGGCGGTGACCACGGGCCCCTACAGGGTGGAGCTTCCATGCCCTGTACCCGTGGCCCCCAAAGCAACCAGGAAGGCAGCCCCCACGTGGTCCCAGATGGGCACATGCCCTCTTCCGGTCTTCCAAGGCATCCCGGCCGGGTCATCGCCCCGGCATCCACGACAAAATATATATATATATATATATATATATATATATAAAAACGTACCAAGCAGTTATATGGGAATAATGTGTTGTGTTTTTTTTTTTTTTTTTTTTAAACAATATTTTCATCTTGATTTTCATTGTATTTTTCCAGGTGTTCTACTTGTTTGGTTAATCTATTATTTACTTATTAGTGGGTCTGACGCTAAAGTAGATGAAGCCTTTGATTATTCATTGTGGTTTACCTGGATGTCTGCTCTGCTCATTTTTAATTGTCATTAATAAGATACAACAAAGGGGGAAAAGTGCACAAAGAAAGGGCAAAATATAATGAAATCCGCAAAAGAGAGTTAATCATTTAAGTCTATAGCAAAGCAGAAATATTTCTAAATGTCTTATTAATGTAAAATCATGCTGCTGTGCTTTTATAAATGTAGAATAAGAGGAAAAAAAACAGCTCATTAAATGAGTGCTGTGTTATGAGGTGTTGTCACTAATTATAAATCTGGTTAGAACAAAATCTGCAGCCACAGTGGGTCCCCAGGACCGAGTTTGAGAACTCCTGATCTAAAGCGATACCACATACAGTTTCAGTTTTTCAAGCCGTGACAAGCATTCACAAAACTCTCAATGAATGTGGTTCATAATTTTCCATGAAGTTACAAAGAGTTCTACATCTGAAGATGTGTCTTTCCTTGACTAAGGCAAGTTTTTGCAGACCTATAATCAGAAAGGCACTAGGCAAAATGCATATATGTGTGGCTGAACTGCAAGATGAAAAACACTGCCTAAAGGGTGTTTTTTTATTTTTTTTTTAATGTTATTGTCAATTTCTGTACTATTTTTACTTCTCATTCCATTTGTAGTTTTGTTTCAGTTTAGCTCTATGAACTTCTGGTGGGTTACACAAATTAATTGTTATTTTGAGATAATTGAGTTAAATTTTTCATTTCATCTTAAAGGGCAGTTCAATGAAGAATAAAAAATACATACAGTGCCTTATTAGCTCTGGGATTGTAGAAAAATACAGATATGTCCGTAAGAGATGCAGTTTGACTGTTTTTGACACAGCCATCTATACAGAGCATTATTTTCTGAACATTTGGGAAAACCTGGCTCACTCGCATTGCAGCATTGTCCAGATATTCAAGGAGCAAGCTGTTTACTTGAGCAGCACTAGGCATTTTAAATTTAGGATTAAGTACTTTAAAGATCCTTATGAAGGCAGGGAATTCACACAACCTGTAATACATGCCTGATTCCATAAATCACTTTACCAGCAGAGTCTCTCTCTCTCTCTCTCTCTCTCTCTCTCTCTCTCTCTCAACCAGATAGTAGGCTTCTGCATGTTATTTTACCTTATTTTTTAGATTTTGTTCAGTGCATCATGGCCCTCATCCATTTTATTTATGTCTTTGTAATAGCAGATTTTTAAGCAGTGTGTGTGTGGTTTTTTTTTCCTTTTATATATATTTCTTTTTAATTAGGCATGTCAAAGTCCACCAACTACATCAATTATGCACAGTCATTATTGTCATATCATACTTTTTTTTTTTTTTTTTTTTTTGTTTATGCTCTCAAATTGTCCACATTTACAATCAATTCTTTGCTGTACATCCATGTTCAAAAACATTGTGTGTCTAGTTTTGTGACATTGTTATATAGCCTCATAATTAGCCAATCAGTTACTGAAAAAGGAGGGACAGACAGTAAGTAATAGCCTACCAGCAACTGATTATTTTTGAAGTGCTAGAAACAACTAAATTTAAATTTAATTGTATTTCATTTTTACAGTATTTTAATTTGTTTAGCTTTTCAGTCAGCCTTTAGTTTTTTTTTTTTGTTTGTTTGTTTTTTTATATAATTAATGTCTTCTTTAGTTGTTTACATTTTTGTTGTCAATGATATTTCTCTGCTTACTACTAGTAAGAACATGGACATGCTTGACATAGGCCTGTCAAAATGAACCTAGATAATTGTCTGTTACCTGGAACAGTATATTAAGAAAAGTCAAAACTGAAAATTGCTTGGCAGCATGTGTCTGTAGTATGTTTAGCAATGCCTTTCATGATAAAGCCAGTGGCCAGGTATTATAATACTGATATTGTTTAAAAACATTCTGCTGAATCAGGTCTTGCCACAACTGAATAAACTGTGGATACTTAGTATCAGAAGTTTAATTAGGTAGGTGGGTAGGCAACCCTTTAACTGAAACTGAAGTCTAGTGGAAATCATACAGAGAGATATTGATCAGAAACGCATAAGCAAGTCTACATTAAAATAACTAAATAAGGAGTACAAATGTATTGTTTTGGAATGGCCTAGTTAAAGCCTAGGGCTTAATGGCGTTAAGATGTTTTGGCAGGATCTGAAATTTTAACTCTTTGTCTTCTCCATATATTTAAAGAATTTCTGCAGTAAGGAATGGGTTAAAATTCTACCTTGGTATTGAAGCTATTGGAAGCGGTAGAAAATATGTATTTGTACTTATTAGTACTAATGGTGGCATAACCACTTACTGAGTTAATGACTTTTGTATGAAATATCTACACGTAACAGTATCAAGATTTTCACTTGGGATCTGTTTTGACAGATTTTTATTTTTTTTTTTTTGCCAGGAGAAATTAAGCAACAGGTAATACAACAAATTAGTACTCTCTCATTGCCCAATATATGTAAACATATGTGTGTTTACTTTTATCCCTGTCTGTCATCTGCTATTATTAAATTGCTAACTCTTTTGCGAAAGAAAAGCAGTTCCTTTAGCATATTGGGAATTGGATATTGGATGTGAAAGTCCAAAATCTAGAAGGCTACTGGAGAGAGGAATTTTGTCTCCAAGAATAAGGAGGAAAATGTGATATCTGGCTTTTTTTTTTTCTTAACCCCGTACTGTTCTATGTAATTATATTTTTTGTTTATTTTCCTCTTACATTACCATTTATAAATATACACCGGCATGAGAGTTTCTTGGGTGTTATGCACTTTGCTAAAATTTAGCCGATCAGCTCAGTGCGTGAATAACCATCTGTAAGTGTACCTTCAGTTGTTGACAGGTTTTCTCAGAAGTATGCAGGTCACTTTAAAGATGTGCATGTTTGGAAGGAAAAACTTGTAATTCACTTTATTTATTCTTATTCTTTCTGATTGTTGAGCTTTCAAGAAAGAGGTTGATTGGAATGCATTTTTCCTGTCTTTTGCAATGATTACTTGTTTCATGTATCCCTGACTGAATTGTCTGGACTCCACGTGCCATGCTTGTTGCTGAGTGACCTTGTCCAAGATGGTGAAGTCCTGAGGGCTCACATGTCTGTAAGCTGCTTGAAGGATCTTGATTTTTCTCTTGAAGACTGCTGTATTTAGCAGGCCAATCTCCCTTCCTAATCCTCTTACTTATTGGACTTTGCTGTTATACCAGATTCCCTGAAAAACACTGAAGCTTCATGCAGAGTATAGCAAAGAACACATATTACTTTTACTATCAGATATTAAGACCTATTTCCTTACTGGGATTTGAACCTAAGTTTGCTATTTTGCTTTGAAGTATCTTGGTTTTAACTTTATAATGCTTTAAAAAGTTTACATAGTCGTTTTTGTGTTTTAAGTAAAAACATTTTTTCAAGGTCCTTTCCTTTTCTTCTACTGGAGAAATTAGTTATAAATTAGTAGAAAGTGGAAGATTGAATATTTTTCATTGCTCTTTTTTCCCTTTGTTTTCTTTTACAGCAGTATTGTTTAGCATCATAAGCTACAATGTTTAGCTGCACATAAAAACTTCACTATAAAAAAAAAATGAAAAAATTTGGTTAACCTTGAATCTCAATGTGCAAGCATTATAATAGATGGAGGGAAAAATGTGGCTACTGTACTCTTAAATTTGATTTATGTCCAGCGCTGTGATGGTAAAAGTATATTAATTTGTTTCACAATCACTCTCTTGGTACACCTACCCCCTCCAGTCTCTTGCTCATTTTTCTTTTCATGTAAAAGTTGAAATCCATATTGAAATGCCATGTTTTTCCTTTAATATATTGTTTATAAATAACTATTGGAGTTTATATTTCTTGTTTTGGCATGTTCACCTTTGTGATGTTGTACTTTATGCACTTATTTATTTTCAAGTATGTTTATTTACTTTTTTTATGTTATTTATAGGACAGCTCTTTATGATATAGCTTATTTTGAAAAGCCTAGTCACAACTGCTTGATTGATTTGATCAGGCATTTTAATACAATTGCACAACTGTTAATGTGTATTTATTCACATTAAAACCTTTGAAAGTTATTTTTCTGTGTTTTTGGTTAACATTGGATACTACTGAATAATACATTTTGATCACAAAGCAATTAATTTTACAAGTTGATATTGATGCATTATAACCAATCTATAGCAGTAAGTTTAAAAAAAGTTTTTTTTTCTACATTCTTATAAAGAACTGCTTCAGTGATCAATAAAGAATAAACATGCATTAATTTCCCTTAATATTATTTCATTTGTTGCATTAAGATGATTTAATAACTATGCAGAGGCTTAGTTCTATCATGTTGCATTTTATATTCCTATAGAGAGATTTTTTTTAATTAACAGAATCTTTTTTTTTATCATTAGCATTGTGAGAGACAAATTCAGACTCTACAGAACAAAATTCTTGAACTCCAACAACAGTTAGCCATTGCTGTTTCTGCTGACAGGAAAAAGAACATTATGATTGAACAGCTAGACAAAGTGAGTCTATTTTTTATGCAGTTCTTTTAATTTGTTTTCAGGTCATACTAATTTAGGAGTTTTATCTTAATATATTTTCTAGGAGTCTTGCTGTTTGGATCCACATTACCTTTTATTCTCATTTTAAATGTTCTTTGTCTCTTAGACTCTAGCCAGTGTTGTGGAGAGCTGGAAAAAGAACGAGTCCGAGAAGAGTGCTCTAATTAAAAGACTGAAGGAGGAAAATGACGCTGCCAGCAAAAGTCGGGTCAACCAACAAGAGGTGAATCCATTTGTATTTTACAGAATATGGAAAATTACACTGTTTTGGGGAACCCCTGTGTAATTTGTTACCTTCTGATTGTATTAAACCCTATGTGCATAACACAGCAAAGATAGCTTTTAATATACATTTATACATATCTGGAAGAATATTGCTTGTTGTAGTATGTGACATTGTCTCTGTGCTAGGACCCAGCAAGTCTGTTTTCAGATCAGGGGCTGTAGCGTCCACTATACCACTGGGTTTGTGTGAACATGTTTAACCTGGACCTTCCAGTTTTGTGATGGAATTCGAAAATCATTACCTGCATTAAAATGAGGAGCATAGACTTGCACTTCAAGTTCAATATTTTCCTATTCATGGTCCTGTAGCACACTCCAGGCAAGCAGATGTGAAAATTCCTATACCATTTGCTCCTTATATGGTGGTAAACAATAAGCAGGGAGGAAAAAGAAAGGAGAAAAATATCACCAATGCAGCATTCACAACAACAACATTTATTTATATAGCACATTTTCATACAAAAAAAATGTAGCTCAAAGTGCTTTACAAAAATGAAGAATAGAAAAATAAAAGACACAGTAAGAAAACAAAATAAGTCAACATTAATTAACATAGAATAAGTAAGGTCCGATGGCCAGGGTGGACAGAAAAAAAAAAAAAAAAAAAACTCCAGACGGCTGGAGAAAAAAAAATAAAATCTGCAGGGATTCCAGACCATGAGACCTCCCAGTCCCCTCTGGGAAATCTACCTAACATAAATGAAACAGTCCTCTTTGTATTTAGGGTTCTCACGGAAGGATTTGATGATGATGGTCACGTAGACGTATGGCTTTCAGCCAATCAATATTGGAGCATCATGATGCTTTGAGTAGGTGGTGGTGGCGCAGGCCACCACCACAAAGAAACCGGAAAAAGAAACAGAAGAGAGAGTAGGGGTTAGTACGGATTTTTAGAGCCACTATGAATAGTTATTATGATGAATTTTAACATGCAGAGTATCCGGTTTAAGTTAAAGCGAAGTTATGAAAAGGCCATGTTAAAGTAATGTGTTTTCAGCAGTGTTTTAAAGTGCTCTACTGTATTAGCCTGGCGAATTCCTATTGGCAGGCTATTCCAGATTTTAGGTGCATAACAGCAGAAGGCCACCTCACCAATTCTTTTAAGTTTAGCTTTTGGAATTGTAAGGAGGCACTCCTTTGAGGATCTAAGGTTACGATTTGGGATATAAGGTGTCAGACATTCCGATATATAGGATGGAGCAAGATTATTTAGGGCTTTATAAACCATAAGCAGAATTTTAAAGTCAATTCTGAAAGACACAGGTAACCAGTGTAGTGACATCAAAACTGGAGAAATGTGTTCGGATTTTCTTTTCCTAGTTAGGATTCTAGCACCTGCATTCTGCACTAGTTGCAAACGATTTATGTCTTTTTTTGGGTAGTCCTGAGAGGAGTACGTTACACTAATTTAGTCGACTGAAAACAAAAGCGTGAATTAATTTCTCAGCATCTTTCAATGATATAAGAGGTCTAACTTTTGCTATGTTTCTTAAGTGAAAAAGTGCTGTCCTAGTGGTCTGACGAATATGCGATTTAAAATTCAGGTTACAGTCAGCAGTTACCCCTAAGTTTTTTTTACTTTCGTCTTAACTTTTAATCCTAATGCATCAAGTTTATTTCTGATAACCTCATTGAATCCATTATTGCCAATCACTAAAATTTCAGTTTTCTATTTATTTAGTTGGAGAAAATTACTATTCATCCATTCAGAAATAACAGTAAGACATTGTGTTAGTGAATTGAGAGAGTCGGTGTCATCAGGTGCTATTGATAAATACAGCTGTGTGTCATCAGCATAGCTGTGGTAGCTCACGTTGTAGCCTGAGATAATCTGACCTGACGGAAGCATATAGATTGAGAAGAGCAGCGGACCCAGGATAGAGCCTTGTGGAACACCATATAGAATATCATGTGTCTTTGAGTTGTGATTACCATAACTCACAAAGAATTTTCTCCCTGCCAGGTAGGATTCAAACCAAGGTATAACCCTGCATCTCGATTTCACTCGCTTGGAGATGGCATATCTATTAGACATCTCATGCTTGACATAAGCTTCAGTTAATAACATAAAATGTTTAAAATGAGTTTCCTACAATTTTTAATGAGCAGCCTAGAATTTTATTTCTATGTACTAGAGGAGCAACACATTTAATGCTACTGCATTACAGCTTCAGAGTCCAGGGTTCAAATCCCAACAGTGGCGCTGTCTACAAGAACTTTGCATGTTTCGCTTGTCTGAGTACTCCACTGTCATAACAATTGGAATGCTTGGGCCAGTTAAGAGATGGCAACTGACCTGTGAAAATGTAAGTGTGGATAAATGGGTACCATATTCAGGATGCTGTCTGGATGCTGAGAAAATGGATTAATATTTAGCAGAGATGACTATTCGATGATGAGTTGTTTAACTCCAGACTAGTGGGAAGATAAGAACATTACAATGATAAGAACAGTTAGAATATTCATACTTCACTATACATTCTCTTACAGAATTAAAGCTGCAACTCAAGTGTTGAAAGTTTTTATAATTTATTTATTAAGAAAATTATTAAATTATTTATTTATTTATTAGTTTTAGCCTCAATGAAGTGTCGACTAATGTTTCACACCAACTGGATCACAAGTGGTTGTTGCTGGGTTGCAAGCACAAAAAAGGCATTTCAGAGGCTAACTTGTCAACACTTGTATCCAAATCCAATTTTGTATCCCATTCTTAATCGGAGTTGTGTAACCAAGAGCTCTTTGCAATAATTTACTGTTACTAATTATGAGTGTTTCTACCGATTGGGTAATCAAAGAACATAAGCAGTTAAAACTGGGTCCCGAAGCCATAAAAGTTGAAAACATTACCAGCTCACCTTTACTCGACTGCTTTTTGTAATTCTCTTGTGTCCTTTTTTAATGACAAAATCCAGATGATACATCAGCACCTTGGTCCAGATTCTCTCTGTATTTCCTCTGAACTGCACTCATCTATTCACTCATTTTCCTCTTTCCAGCTTCCCACCTTCTCAGAAATCTCAGATCACATCCGCAAATCAAAGCCATGTACTTGTCAGCTAGACCCCCTTCCCACAGTTCTGGTTAAAGCCTGCCTCCCCTTTCTGGTCCCTCTTATTTCTGCTATAATTCACTCTTCTCTTACTACTGGTACTGTTCCTTCATCTTTTAAAACTGCTGAAATAACCCCAATACTGAAAAAACCTGGTGCTGATCCTACTAACTTCAATAATTTTCGCCCTATTTCTGATCTGCCCATCATCTTCAAAATTCTTGAAAAAATTCTTGAAAAAGTAGTAGCTATCCAACTTCACTCCCACTTATCTCATAATAATCTGTATGAACAGTTCCAGTCTGGTTTTCGCCCCCTGCATAGTACAGAAACGGCACTTCCAATGACCTTCATATGGCTGCTGACTCTGGTTTAATTACAATTCTCATCCTTCTTGATCTGAGTGTGGCCTTTGATACTATTTGCCATACCACTCTCCTTAATAGATTATCTTTGATTGGAATTACCCACACTCCACTAGATTGGTTCAGATCCTATCTTTCAGGCTGCACTCAGTTCATTCAGCTTAAATCTTTCAAATCCCAACCCACTGCTGTTACTTCAGGTGTGCCCTAGGGTTCTGTCCTGGGGCCTATTCTTTTTATTATTTCCCTTCTTCCCCGTGGCGCTGTCTTTTGTAAATTTAACCTTAATTTTCACTGTGACACCCAGCTCTACCTTGCTAGTAAACCCACCTCTTCTTTTTCACCATCTTCACTTATTGACTACAGTGCTGAAATTAAATCCTGGTTCTTAAATTAAACATTAACAAAACTGAGGTTCTCCTCATTGGTTCAAAATCACCATTATCCAAAGCTAATAATCTTTCACTTGCTATTGATAACTTCTTTGTTTCCTCGTCACCTCAGATCAAGAGTCTGGGTGTCATCCTTGATAGTACTCTATCTTTCCAATCTCACATTAATGACATCACCTGGTCTGCTTACTTCCTACGTAATATTAATCGCATCTGCCCATCCCACACTCCCCTATACCACTGCCATTCCTGTTCACAGTCTTGTTACTTCTCGTGTGGACTATTGCAATTCACTCCTCTTTGGTCTCTCTAATAAATCTCTCCATAGGTTTCTGCTGCTTGCATCAATACTCGAACCCTGTCTATTCACCATATTACTCCGGTCTTGCAGCAGCTTCATTGGCTCCCTATTAAGTTTTGAATTGATTTTAAAATTCTGCTGTTAACATTTAAGGCCATTCATAACATTGCCTCTCCATATAAAGCTGCTTGCGTTGTGAAGGGGGGGGCGGCTGAACGCATGCTAAGGAGATGCCGTCAGATCATCTGCTGTCTTTCTGCTGCTGGCGAGCTGCCTGTTCTGCTTGTTGAATGTTGTTGTTTTAAGAGCTTGGAGCACACGATGCGTGTCTGGGAAAAGCAAATCAACAACTGCTAGGTTAGATGTCCATGGACTTGTTTTAAATGATGGCTCACTGCCTTGTCTCGTGTGACATTGTAAAAATAATACTTGTCCATTATTTCCGGTCCCGTGCGTGGTTAAACCTCTTTCTCGCAGGACGTATAACGCTGCTCACGTTGTGAAGGGGGTCAGCTGCCGTTGTGTTGCCCATCGATCAATTTAAAGCCTGTACAGCCGCTGTCCTTTTTGCCACTTCGTGTCTCTGCTGCTTGCATTGTGTATAGGGGGTGTTAGGGTGGCTGAACGCACGCAAGGAGAAGTGGTCGGATCATCTGCTGCGAGCTGCGTGTTTTGCTTGTTGCTTGTCATTATTTTATGAGCTGGGAGCAAGTTAAAGTGTCTCTCGCGGGTAATCAGATATACAATTTTAAAAGCTTTTTTTTTTTTTCCTTTGAAATTGTTTCAATTTCATTATTTGCACTTTTACTTTAAAGCTTCATTAAAAACAATATTTGGAATTACTTTTTCTTCAAGATCGCATTGAATTTTGATTCCGTTTTTGGAGACACATTGTGACAACACAACGTATAACTGCCCGTGAGTGCATATTGTTTCTGTTTCTCAAATAATCTGACTTTTTCTAATGTTTGGCCCTGTGATTTGTTAATTGTCATAGCAAAAGCTATTCTCATGGGAAACTGTAAACATTTTAATACGAATGGCATATCAAGATCTCCTTTGGTGTCTGTTATTCGCGGAATATATACATTACCTTTCTTGTTGCCTGTTAAAATTTGCATCGCTTCTCTGTGATCATAAATATACACCTGACCGAATTGTGCTTTCTTTGAAATTAAACTTGTCGTTTCTTTAACTGTTGCGGGACCACAGATTCTCATAGCGTATGGTCCATTATTGTGTAAATCAACATTTTGTGCATTGAATGATGCAAAGGCGAAAAGACTTTGTTTTCTGCTCTTTGCCTTTTATCTCTGACCTCACTTTGTCCTGCTATTTTTTCCAGTTACACCTGGTCCTGTTGATTAATTTCCTTTTGTTTGCACTAATGCAATCTTTACTATCTTTTTTTTGATACTGTAGTGACTGATGTAATAAAGTGTCACAAAAGTTTTACTTGAACAATCGCAGACTTTGTAACCCCAAACACAACTTTCTAGCACCCTCTCCAACCCCTCATCCCCCGGGTCTCAACCCCCCACCCCCACCCCTACCACATCAATCAATACCCCGCTATCAGTCTTCGTGCTGTACTCAAGTCTCGTCGCCCTGCTTTTCCTTTCCAGGATTTTTTTCAGTAACATATATTAAAATATTAAATATATATATATATAGAGAGATTAATAAAATATCCAAAAAAAGAGAATTTAAAAAATCCTCTTAACTATAAGCCAGTCTACTGATTTAATAACTGTGTGTCGTGTGGCATTGTGGTTGAAGCACTTTAATCTAAACAATGTGTTCAGATTCAGTTTTAGTTGTTAGGTGATGTGTCTATTACCACTTATAATCCATTTGTTGTAGTTGATATGAAGTTATCTCTGTTGTTTTCAGGTATTGTTTTCTAGAAGTAGTATTAATCCACAAAGTGACATTTGAAGTAATAATTCTCATTTTGTCAGTCTGAATAAATCATGTAAACTGTTTTGTCTATTATACAAGTACTGTATATACATCTGCAATATTGTTTCTTTTAATTTCACAGTTCATACAACAGTGTGAAGAACGTCTGTTGAAAGAGCAGAAACGAGTAACACAGCTAGAGAATGATAAACATCTATTGGTAAGTTATTTTGAACCATAAGTAAAATATAATAAATAATATATACTAAATTCTGAAAAACAACAGGAACACCATGTTTTAAAATGTTGTCAGACTTCATTCACCTCCCCTAAAATAGGACCTTGATTATGGGTTTATGAAATGGATTAATGAATGAATAGCTGTTCTGTTAATAAGCTAATTGTAGATTTTCCTGGACATTGATAATTAGCTGCACATTGTTAATTTATTATTTTGAAAAGTCTTAAAGAACAGACTAAATGCATTCACTGTAGTGAGTATTCTCTTTGTTAATATGCAGTCTTGTTAAAACAGAACATCTGGAAGAGTAGTGAATAGTAATATTTACGTAGTAGTTCAGAGATTATATTTCTATTGGCTGCCTAATTTAATATTGGAAGAGGCAAACACTCTAAAATGTTGTGTAATAGGCTAATTGCTCATTTTGTACACCCACAAACTGAAGGAATAAGTGCTTAAATATATTTTGTTGTATCCTTTCTGATATAAAAAAGTATAATTTTGTCTGGAAGTGAACATTTTAGAATATGCTTTTTTTTCACCAGTCTCTACATCTGTGTTTATTTCCAGGAGGGTAAACTTGCTGGTCTCTCAAGGCAGCTGGAGCTAAGTAACCTCAAAATTCAAGACCTACAAAGGGAACGAGATGAAGCAGTGAATGTTAGCCAGCAGGAGCAGAAGAGAGCACAGACTGTGCTGGCAACACTTGAAGAACAGAGGGATACCTGGGAAAAAAGAGAAAGGGAGCTAGAAGAGCAGCTTAAGCAGCAAGAGTCTGATCTCAAACAGCAGATTGAAAAAGAGAAGGTAGAAGAAATTTTGCATTCAACTGGAGTCAACTCAGGATTAATTTTATTGTAATCTGTTTTGAATTTTTAAAATGAAAGGTATTATTTCTATCTAATTGTAGAAATACTGTATATTTCTTGATCTTGCAGGAATTTCTGACATTTCTTTGATAGTACTTTCTGTATTTATTCAGGCTATTGCAGGCCATGAAACCCAGCGTGCCCAAAGTGCTCATCAGGTCCTTCTATCAGTGAAGACAGAAGTGCAGAAACTAGAATCTGAACTGGAAAAAGCTCAGCTAGCTCGGGACAACTTTCAGATGGAGCTGAACCTTGCTGAGGCAAGTCCTGTTTGAACTTTTACCTGTATTTGCTGAAATTCTTTTGAATTCTGTGGGTTTTCATTAATTTACCAGGTTCATATGTGAGTTAGAGTTGATCTAATATTGCTATTAGTTGTACTGGTAGCTTATTGTATATGAAAATTATGAAAAAAGAAAACATTAAAATTTCTAATACTGGATATTGCCTAGTTGAAACGGAAGCCCTCCTGTAATGTTTATCAACACAAAAAATGTGCCCTTTTCTGTCACAAAGTAGTCACAATAGGAAAGTTAAGTCAGTAAGAATAAGTTGTATTGCTCAAACCGGTAACTACGTTACATACTTTAGTGAAAATAGCATTGGAGAGTTTGGTTGGCTTTTGGTCAAATGTAATTTGGATTTTAAAAGTCCAATAGCAAAGCTGAAATTTGATTTGTTTTCCTGAACCACCTATTTTAACTTGGTTTACAGACATTCTATATTTTGCTTTAAGCTGTAAAAAAAAAAAAAAAAAAAATTTTTCATGACTGTCTGAAATATTCAAAACTTGTTAGGGTATTTCTCACCTTTTCATTGGAACAGTTTCTATCCTTACCTCAGGCACTACAGTTTGGCTGTGAAAAAAATGTAGTTTTAGCCCACAAGTAACAGTTTCCTCAATTATTTGTAGCCACATTTAAAAAAAAAAAAATAGTGAACTTGAGCCTCAAACTCTAGCATTTAACATGGACTTTCTACTTGAGCATTTCAATTAGCAAGTCAATTTTTGTGTTATTTTATGTCTTTTTTTAATTCAATTTTATTCCTGTATTCCAGGTTCGTTTTGAAGCAGAGAGATCTCAGATGCAAGCTCAGTATAAGGTATCCTTGGAGCAGCAGCTGTCAGAAAGACTGGCACAGTTCCATAAAGAGACTGCACAGCAAAGTGTCTCTATTCAGGAGCAGCACAGGTGACTGCAGATTGTTTTGTCAGGTGCTATTTTAAGGGTGTGTCTCAGTGTATTGGAAAGTATGAATTTATTTACATTGGTCAGCTCTCATAATATTTGAAATTTGTGTCCCTACGCACAAAAATTAAAATTACATCTAGTGAAGTTCTAAAGAGTCTGTATAAAGATGGAGTGTGATACATGTTGAACATGCATACGTTCATTCTTTAAACAGGTGTTTCTCAACCACTGAGTTGCTACCCACTTTTGTGTCATGGACTGTTGCCTGTCAGTTACAAGATCCTATTGTTTATTTCGGTTGTGGGTTATGATGGGTTGCCACTAAAATGATTTGATTATAAAAGTAGCTTCTACGAAGTTAGGGTTAATTAATTTCACACAAATGTCATAATTTACAACAGTGACAGCTTCTAGGGTTGCAGTGGTTTAAGAAATAAATTAATATATTTATAGAATATACTTTAGTCTGGAATATCTGGAGGGAACAAAGTTGTACACCATATAATTGTGGCAAATAAATATGAAACCATGTGTTTCACTGATAAACAGCAGTAATGAAAAAATGTAAAATATCAAAATAAATCAATATTAAAAACTTCAAAAGTATCTAGGAGACATTTAAAAATTAAACATTAACTCCACAATCTTTGAACACACTTCACCTCATTGACGCAGCCTACCAAAACATGCTGTTGAAAATGTTTATTCCTGCCATATTATATATTTTATTTGTCTTTAAGTATGGATATATGTATTTATGTGAACAAGATAGATCAGTGCTATGTGATTTTGGAAATGTGTTTAAGTCTTTGCTGTGATAAACATAAATTCATCCTATGAACTGTGAGTGAACTCCCAAAAGAAGTACAGACTGAGGAAAATGTATTAATATACTGTAGTAATTATCAGATAGGTTGGTAGAATCTGTATTGATCTTGAAGGAAGCTGCAAAAATGATAGTAACAATCATATAATATTGTGGGCGGCACGGTGGCGCAGTGGTAGCGCTGCTGCCTCGCAGTTAGGAGACCCGGGTTCGCTTCCTCCCTGCGTGGAGTTTGCAAGTTCTCCCCGTGTCGGCGTGGGTTTCCTCCGGGTGCTCCGGTTTCCTCCCACAGTCCAAAGACATGCAGGTTAGGTGGATTGGCGATTCTAAATTGGCCCTAGTGTGTGCTTGGTGTGTGTTTGTGTGTGTCCTGCGGTGGGTTGGCACCCTGCCTGGGATTGGATTCCTGCCTTGTGCCCTGTGTTGGCTGGGATTGGCTCCAGAAGACCCCCGTGACCCTGTGTTTGGATTCAACGGGTTGGAAAATGGATGGATGGATATAATATTGTGACCAAAAAATACAGTGCAGGACAACAACTTAAAGATCATAACCACCATGGCACTAGGGTGATTCATTATAGAGTATAGTAGGTGCTGGCAGAAATTAACTTGGATCAGTCTGTTGATGAAGATACTCCTCTGTTTAGCGAGAATGATGGTCACCCTCTGAAGACAAATTTCATAATGAAAAACAGTTTATTATGAGCCAGCCTTCTGTATCGGTTTTAATTTTCTGGTTTGCTCCAATCTAGATAATAATAAGGAGGTTAGAAGCTTTAATGTGTGGTTCCAATCTATTAGCGGAACCTGGAACAAATTAGGCCTGTATCATCATAATGAGCTGCATTTAAATGAGAATAGCACCAAAGTATTATGGAGACATATGGGTAGGTTGGCTTAGAATTGTTTAAATTGTTGTTTAAACAATTTCATGGGTTAGTTAGGGAGTTTAGGGCAGGCCGTGTTCACAACTTCACAGAAGCCCACGATGAAAGTTGGAGTAAATAGTACATTAGAATTGATTGCCTTAATGCTAGCAGTATCAGGAATAAAACAAGTAAAAAGTTATACAATGATGCACATAATTACAATAACATTGCAGTAGCAGAAAATAGCTAATCAGATGGCTGGGGATGAAGTCAACATTAGCAGGTACACATTATTTAGGAAAAGAATCAAAATCAAAATGGTGGAGGAAGAGTTGCCATTTATGTTTAGGAGAATTTGAATTCTTGAATTTGAAAGCATCAGGGATAGAGGCCTGATATTGATAGTGTGTGTATGTGTGTCAAAATTTGGACAGCTCTACACTGCGTAAATAAAGATTTAAACTTTATTGTTGTGTAGACTTGACAAGAATCTAAAAAAACTTGTTAAATTGCCTCATGATACTAAACTAGAAGGAAGTGACATTTTTCTACTTCATTTTAGTTGCAGATTTTGAGCCCTTAATTGCTTATTTTAGTCTTAAACTGCTATATTCACCATTTTAACTGCTCCTTATTAGCAGTAAGATGCAAATGACAAAGGAATCACTAGTTCTACATCTAGTATGTCTCCATTTCCTGCCATGTGCATTCATCATTCACTGTTTAGTTTAATTAAGTACTCTGAAGGAAACTGAAGAGAAAGTGAAAAACTGAAAATTATCAGCGTGTGGCTTATCTATTTGAGAGTATGTATACCCGTGTTTCGCAGCGGAGAAGTAGTGTGTTAAAGAAGTTATGAAAAAGAAAAGGGAACATTTGAAAAATAACGTAACATGATTGTCAATATACAGTAATTGTTTTGTGAGTGTTATGAGTGTTGCTGTCATCAAGGATTTGATTATCATTATTTCTTTCAATCAGGTTCGTATTTGTAGGATGTGTTGTGTTCAAGTCACATTCCGTGTTTGTCAATCGTTGTAAAGATAACAGGTTTCATTCATCGATTTGTTTCTTACTGCATCAATAAACAGCTCGTCTTCCTCTTTATCTGAGACGTGACACACTGCATGGATGGGTTTTTTTTTTTACACTGTCTTCCTTTAGTGGGACATTGACTTTTTCCACCGTGTGCTTTGTTTCCGCAGTAGCTGCACTTATGAATATGCTTGTATGTATCAGACGCTTTTTTTTTTTTTTGCTGCCTTCTCAATTGTGTAATTCGGTTTTTGTTCAGCACTCTTTGGACCTGTTGCTTTTTGTCTGTGCAATACGTCAGTTCACGTGAGCCGCTCGGTGTACATGCATCGAAATTTCCAAGCTGTGCTGGCGCCATCTCGTGCGATGTCCACGGCTGTATTTAATGTTAGCTAAGACCCGGCACTTAAAAGTTTCTCTCGCAGTTTCGCTGAGTTTGTGCCAAACACCACCCTGACCATCTCCTCTTCTTCTGCATAAGCACAGTCCTTCACCTGTTAATATTTAGCGGCAGTGTTTCTATTGGATCATCAATGTCCGCCATGTTGAACTTTCTTATTCATGGCCCCATCTTCATGAAATTTGGTAGGCGGCTTCCCTGCCCTAACTGAAACCAATGTACATACTTATTTCGGTGGTATGACGCCACTGTCAGCCGCCATATTGAACTTTACAATGTCACTAATTCTCCAACTTCCCGTGTAGGTAGAAGGCTGAAATTTGGCAGGCTCATTCCTTACAGCTTACTTACAAAAGTTAAGCAGGTTTCATTTCGAAATTCTACACGTAACAGTCATAACGGTCAACAACATCCGCCATGTTGAACTTTCTTATTTATGGCCCCATCTTCAAGAAATTTGGTAGGCGGATTCCCTGCGCTAACCGAAACCAATGTACATACTTATTTCGGTGGTATGACGCCACTGTCAGCCGCCATATTGAACTTTACAACATCACTAATTCTCCAACTTCCCATGTAGGTAGAAGGCTGAAATTTGGTACTTATTTCAGTGATACGATGCCACTGTCGGCCGTCATATTGAACTTTTCAACGGTCTTTGTTACTTATGGGCCCATCATCAAGAAATTTGGTACGCGGGTTCCCAACGCTAACTGAATCCTAATTACGTACATATATACGTCCATAGCCTGCAGCTCGGTCACCGTGTGAGGCGGCGTTGGGTCCCCCATCCCAACGCCTCCCACGTTGTTGGCTGCCTGCCTAATATAAGGCCGTCTGTCGCTCCAGTCTGTATATTCCCTTCCTTGCTTCGCCACGGTATTCACGTCTCCCTGCTGATAACTACAGCCTTTTTATTTAATCCACGGCTTCTCCGCTGTTTTATTGTTCATTTATTACGATTATAGTTATTGTGTAGGTATTTTAGACTTACTTTACATTGTTCAGGTACCCATTTCCTTTATCATTCCAACCGTACCCCCATTAACATGTCTATCGACGTGATCACATTCGATCAAAGAACTGTCACTTACCAAGTGGTTTCCATGCCCAAAGATGGCACCTGCCTTTTCCATTCTCTTTGTTACATATTGCACAGCCGTATCAGGATCACTCTTGATATCCGGAGGAACATTGTGTCTTATGTATTGAATGACTGGGACAGGTTCAAGGTGTGGACTGATGACGGTACAGGAGATAATTATACTACACTAGAAGAGTGAAATGCTTAAGTGTACCGAAATGGCCAAATATTTTACACCTTTGGACAACCGCCAATGCCTCTTAAACATCTTAGATTCACAGGTGACGATTTCAGTAGTGGACACTTTGATGTTTATGAATGTTTAAACTCTCAAAAGCTGGATGCAAAGTTATCGATGAAACCAGTTGTATGCTTACAACGCTTAACAGATGCCGAATGTCACTTCAACACAAGTCCTTCAAATACTGTCGTAATTGAAACGAACCATGAAACTCAAACCGATTATGACAGCAGCAATCCAAGCTGTGAGATTCGAGACAAGATTACTTTTCACATAGCCAACTGTACATTGCATGCTCAAGAATAAGCTCAGTGTACAGCTTGGTCATATTACAACCGGCGGGCCGAATTGTCAATGTGGTATACAAAGAGATCCTTAACAAATAATTATTGGTATATTTTCCCTCAGTTTAAAAAGGTTTAATTTTCTTCTTAATAAACATTTTAAGGCAGTACTTCGCCGCTGCGAGGCGCGGGTATTTTGCTAGTGTATATATATATATATATATATATACACACACAGTTAGGTCCATAAATATTTGGACAGAGACAATTTTCTAATTTTGGTTCTGTACATTACCACAATGAATTTTAAATGAAGCAACTCAGATGCAGTTGAAGTGCAGACTTTCAGCTTTAATTCAGTGTGTTGAACAAAAAGATTGCATTAAAATGTGAGGCAACTAAAGCATTTTTTAACACTATCCCTTTATTTCAGGGGCTCAAAAGCAATTGGACAAATTAAATAACTGGAAATAAAATGTTCATTTCTAATACTTGGTTGAAAACCCTTTTCTGGCAATGACAGCCTGAAGTCTTGAACTCATGGACATCACCAGATGCTGGGTTTTTCTCCTTTTTAATGCTCTGCCAGGCCTTTACTGCAGCGGCTTTCAGTTGCTGTTTGTTTGTGGGCCTTTCTGTCTGAAGTTTAGTCTTCAACAAGTGAAATGCATGCTTAATTGGGTTAAGATCAGGTGACTGACTTGGCCATTCAAGAATTTTCCACTTCTTTGCTTTAATAAACTCCTGGGTTGCTTTGGCTGTATGTTTTGGGTCATTGTCCATCTCTATCATGAAACTCTGACCAATCAATTTGACTGCATTTAGCTCGATTTGAGCAGACAGTATGTCTCTGAACACCTCAGAATTCATCTGGCTGCTTCTGTCCTGTGTCACATCGTCAATAAACACTAGTGTCCCAGTGCCACTGGCAGCACTGGCATGCACATCCAAGCCATCACACTGCCTCCACCGTGTTTTACAGATGATGTGGTATGCTTTGGATAATGAGCTGTTCCACGCCTTCTCCATACTTTTTTCTTGCCATCATTCTGGTAGAGGTCGATCTTGGTTTCATCTGTCCAAAGACTGTTTTTCCAGAACTGTGCTGGCTTTTTTAGATGTTCTTTAGCAAAGTCCAATCTAGCCTTTTCTATTCTTGAGGCTTATGAGTGGCTTGCACCTTGCAGTGCACCCTCTGTATTTACTTTCATGCAGTTTTCTCTTTATGGTAGTCTTGGATATCGATACGCCTACCCCCTGGAGAGTGTTGTTCACTTGGTTGGCTGTTGTGAAGGGGTAATGATGGAAATGATTCTGCGATCATCCACCACTGTTGTCTTCCATGGACGTCCAGGTCTTTTTGCGTTGCTGAGTTCACCAGTGCTTGCTTTCTTTCTCAGGATGTACCAAACTGTAGATTTTGCCACTCGTAATATTGGAGCAATTTCTCGGATGGATTTTTTCTGTTTTCGCAGCTTAAGGATGGCTTCTTTCACCTGCATGGAGAGCTCCTTTGACCGCATGTTGTCTGTTCATAGCAAAATCTTCCATGTGCAAGCACCACACCTCAAATCAACTCCAGGCCTTTTATCTGCTTAATTGATAATGGCATAACGATAGACTTGCCCACACCTGCCCATGAAATAGCCTTTGAGTCAATTGTCCAATTACTTTTGAGCCCCTGAAATGAAGGGATTGTGTAAAAAAAAAAAAAAAATGCTTTAGTTGCCTCACATTTTTTTGCAATCGTTTTGTTCAACCAACTGAATTAAAGCTGAAAGTCTGCACTTCAAGTGCATCTGAGTTTCATTTAAAATTCATTGTGGTTATGTACAGAATCAAAATTAGAAAAAAGTTATATATAAGTTATACAGTATATATATTTTTTTTTTTTTGTTGGACAAATGACAAACATTTTTTCAAATCTTATGTTATAAATAAATATTTTCTTTATATGATTTATTTGTTAAAAAGTAGGTATTTTAAAGAAATTTTATTTATTTTACTATTTTTATGGTCACTGAACAATAAGCCTACAGAATTTCATTTTGTTAACAAAAAATGAACAGTGGCACCAGTGATCCAATTCAGTAACATGAAACTGGTTATCGGTATCAGCCCTAAAAATCCTAATCAAAATTTCCATGGTAAAACAAAAAACTCTGTTATAGATGAGAAACAATACAACATGTTAGCCCATTTCCATTACTAGTGTAAATCTCGCTTTTGAATAATCCATTGTAGTGTTTTAGCTGGGACCTTTTTTAGTATAGATTTTCATTTATGAGTTTTGTGGTGGGTCTGTTATTGTTGTGTGTGTGGTTTTTTTTTTTTTTTTTTTTTTTTTTTTTGGATTCTTAAAACATTTAGAAAATGTAACGGAAAAAAAACATACATATGAGAGTGTGGCACAGCAGTTGTTTAAAGAGAAACACACATGGCCGTTCAGCTCTGGTGAATGTTGCCATGTGTAACTTCAAGCTCACATTCACACTGAAAAGCGAATGAACTGCTGTTAAGGAAGAGAGCTCATCAGCAGAAGTGACAGACTATTTGATGAGGCTAGTTTTATTATATCTAAGATTATTCCCATAAAATTGATCATGCATATAGTGGTCATTGTTTCTGCTTCCATTTTAAGATGTTGGTAGCATTGCATTGGAGAATTGCTGCCTCGCAATAAACAGATTGGTGTGCACATCCCAGGTACCCTGGTTTCCACCTGTATTCCATAGACCTATAGGTTAGGTTAGTTGTAGTTGCTAAGCTGACCCTAATCAGTATGTTTGTTTTAGCCCTGTGATGGACTGGCACCTTGTTTAGGTGTTGTTCATGCCTTGTGCCAATTTATTTCTGGGATAGGCTCAACCTAACCTGCAGCTGTGCCCTGGATAAGTGGGTTAAGAAAATTGATGGATGTTAAGATAATCAGTTCTGCTGAAAAAAGTTTAATTTTAAAACAGTCTAATTTTTTTTAGCTATTAAAAAATAATAGCAACCCAGCAAGCCCATAAACAGTTTATTCAGTAGATGAATATAAACTAAGACATTTAAAGTGATTGAAATGTTTGATTGCAGAAATTAATAAAAATCCATGGCATATGAAGGCATTTGTCAAATTTAGATTATATCCCTGCTTCTGGTCCTCTTCTTTGGAAAAACAAAATCTGATCACCCTAAGAGATAGATAAATATGACTGCTCTGGAATGTGTGCAGCTGTGACAAGCATTTAAAATACATGCTAGTAACATGTAACGCACCAGGTAACATGTGAGCCCATGCGGAGTGGAACATTCCACTTACCCTGTCCTCCAGGTAGTCAAAGTGTAATCATATCATGCAATTTGTCTTATATGCTTCTTTTCTTACTGTATGCTCTTTTACAGTATAACAGTATTGATTGATTGTAAAATATCTAAATATATAGTAAAGTTTATTTTTCAAGAATTTTCTCAGAGGTTCATCTGCACTCCTCCCACCTACTCTCGACTAAAGGAATAAAGTCTATAACTCACATCCACTCGCTTCTGTTAAATTTTTGTCCTGCACCAAATAAAAAGATCACATGGTATTTCCATAGAAATGTAGATCTTTATTTTGTGCCCTGCATTCTATGGTTTCAAAATTGTTCACTGGTATTTTATTTTATGGCAGTTACATAGTTTTAAATTTTGAATCAAACAAACAAAAATTAAATAGCACTGGCAATGAAATATGAAGTTTTTATGTGCCATTTCAAAAGTTGGAGAATTTTATATTTTTGTTCACTTCATCAGAAGTTTTTGTTAAATATTTTTTGCACAGTATCCTATAATAAAAGGTAACTACATGTATTGCTGGAGTACACAACTTTTTTTTTTCCTTTTTTTAAAATGGTATATTACATTGTCATGTTGGTAAAAAAACAACTCAAACAGGCAAGTGGTGGCTGAAATAGATATGATAGAGACAGCATTTCAACCCAAATAATTTAAAAATTATACTGAATAATGTACTGTTGTTCACTAATGAGGGTCTATGGCTAATTTTACATAATATTTCTGAAAGACCTATCTGATTGAGATTCTGTGTTGAAGGTGAAGCTAAAAGCTGTTGGCTATACCAGGCAATAGCAGATATCAGGCCATTGTGGCATTTTTCTGTTAAGTTACAGTGTCACTAAAATACTAAATTATTTTAATCTGCAGATAATGCAGCCATGAGGTTGTTTTTAGTACAGTGCTTAATATTCACTGTATACTGGTTTACAGAGCTAGGTTTAACCTTTTTATCCTCCTTGCTTGCATTTATTACGTTGAATAGTACGAAGATCATTTAATTTACCTTGTTGCGTTATCATTGTTTAGAGCTGCAGGTAACAAAAAGGTTCAATCATTCTTTTTGTGGTTGTTTTAGAAAGCAGATCTTGGAGCTAAGCGCACATCATGACAATGAACTAACCAAGCAACTTGCTCAGTTCAAGTCTGAACTACAAGAAAGAGAAGAGAGGCAGCACAGGCTTGTCGAGGAATATGAAATCGGGTATGAATTCAAAATATAGAGAGATGCTATTTGTAGATTTTTGCTTACTTTTTTTTTTATAAATATACATGTTTATCCTTTCAAATGTATGCTGTCTTTGCAGTTCTATTATAGTTACATATTTTCTATATGAACCTGTACATTTATAGGTTGATATACAGGGTGACACAAAAAAACAGGAACTTTTGAAAAACCCAATAAAAATGGAAGAAATCCAACAAAAAAAATTTATTGACAGCAATTGAACCACTACAACTTGCCTTTTAAGAGACAGTAATCCAAATTATCAATGTCTGAAAATTACATCCTGTAGATGGCGTCCTCCTGTACGTATGCATTATTCCAATCTGCTGTTGAGGTTCCCCATTGATCGCTGCAACATCTCAGATGGGATACCACGAATTTCGTCATGAATTCTTTGTTTCAATTCATTCAGTGTCCTTGGCCGAGTCGTGTAGACCCGACTCTTAAGGTAGCCCCACAAGAAAAAATCACAAACGGACAAATCCGGTGATCTTGAGGGCCAGGGAATGTCACCGAATCTTGAGATGACACGGTTACCAAACAATTCTCGCACAGCTGCCATTGATTGCCTTGCAATTGATTACTAAATGGTGAGATTGTTTACAGCTCAAGGTCACTGTTCCGCAGTGCTGCCAATTGTACATGGCTGCCACTACGCATTTCAAAAGTTCCCGTTTTTCTGTGTCACCCTTTATTTTTGCTCCTCAAATAATACCTACAATTTGTTATACATTCTTTGTTTTCAGAAATGTAAAGGCTAGTTTTGATTTCACTGTAAAGGTATAACATTTCAAGAACTCAAGTAGTAATTGACAAACTTGTAAACAGCCCTCCATATCTGTATAATAAAAACTTTCATTTAGTTTTCTTAAATATATGATTTTATCACTGTATATTTTGGCTGATGTATATAACCCTTTAAGCACTATAGTTAAGGTTATACAATAAATTATTCACAATGTTGCACATCATCTGTCTGATACACTAACACTGAGCACTTTAAGCCAATGAATTTTTCAGCATAAACGTGTCAGGAAATGCTACTGGGGCTTGTTTATTCCAATGGCAGTACGCCTACTTAATGTCTCCCTGTGATTGCCAAGTCAGAAGTTTTCTTTCTTTTTAATTTTCTTCCTTTTAAGTCATTCCTGTATGTTTGCAGACAATAGTGTGCGTTTGTTTATTTATTTGTTTATGAATTAATTGAGCTTCTGTTAAAAGGTAAATTTCCCCCTTGGAAAAAGTAAAGTTCTTTCTGTCTCTCATTACAGTTAAGCAAATGTTGTGCTTTTTTTGGTTTTTGATGTTTAAATTCGTGGATTACCTCTGTTAAGCCAGAAGATTTTTCTGTTGAAGTACATATAGCATAAATCATGGTTAGATTCATGTCTTCACTACTCTTTTTAAAAATGTAGGCTGGCAAGGAGCCAAGAGGAGATATCTAGTTTACGTTCAACAGCCAAGAAACTAGAATCCCAGAAATCTGAAATGGTGAACAGATTGCAAAGCATGATGCGTGCCCACTGGGATGAAGCTCGTAGAGTTCTACTTTTGGATATCTCACCAAAGTCGCTACAAAAGAAGGAGGTGTGTGTTTAGCCTGGAGCTGTCAGAGATGCTGGTTTTGGGTAATAATGTAACAAAAAGATTAAGAACTGATTCATAGGACTTTTTCTTTCTAAGTAAAAGTTCATTCTTTTTGCATTATGTGATGATAAAAAGAAAAATCTGTTATAAAATCTTGTGCTGGCTTATTTAGTGCTATAGAATGGATGAATAAATGAGAGATGATCTACACTTTTGGGATTATAAGCTTTATTAAAAACAACTGTGATGAAAATATGATAAATAATTTCTAAATTTGTAAACACCTGATTTATTTTCGTTTCATATTTGAGGTGGAAAGTCATAACAAGGACCAGCCCCTCTTGTTCCCAGAGATGAAGAGAACATTAACACACAATCTTGCTGGACAGGTAGATAAAAATCAGGACCTCATGACAAACATATGCCCCCCTTACTTAAAATTTACCGAGGAAGAAAGAAAGAAACTTATTTTCAGTGGGAGTATAAACGGCTGTAAGGCTGTCCAGGATGAAGAAAGTAATATTGTACCCCAAAATTCTGAGCCTCAGTGGACAAAAGAGGACTGGGGCCTCGGTGAAGATCATCTGAAGAAAATATCAGGTCAGAATTATTCTGTGTTTAAATTTATTTACAGTGTGTAGAGACATAAAAGGAGAATTTGCTTTACTTTGTGTCATTTTGGTAACCACTGTCTTCCCCTTTTTTATTTGTAATTTAAACTAGTCAAAAGCAAAAAAAAATAAGGGCACAGTGTTTCAGAGGTTTGTTGGATAGCTGGGTAAAAATCAGTGGCCTGTTTTAAATACCTGCTTCTCTGTCTAGAAGTCATACACAAAATGACTATTTAAAGCATAGACACTGTTAGGAAAATTCAAATTATTGTACTTCAGGTACCACTCATGTATGTACATCTTGTGCACATCCACATAGGGCAAATTAAGAATAACCAATTAACCTAATACATCTGGCTTTGAAATAGTGGGCACCCATGCAGACATGGGTAAATGCCCAAAATCCACATAGACAACAGATGGGTAAAAATTGCTAACTACTGTGTGACCATACTAACTATATATTTAACAATAAACTGATCATTTATATGCTGTATATTCTTTTTATATTTTTAATACTCCTGTTGTTGATGTGGGTGACCTTGAAAAAGGATAATTTCAAAAAATGACCTGTTACAAGCAAAAAGATACTTTGGTTATTTTAAGCATTAAATATAAGTTTAAATTTAATTTATTAAAAAAATTAACTTGGCACAGCATATTTTCTTTTGTGGTCTTTTTATATTTTTTTCCTGTTTATTTTGAATCAGGATTGGCAGGGATTAAAAATGAGTACCAGACTTCGGACAAGCCCCAGAGAAGTCAGCATTTGTTTTCTCAAGCAGTACCTTTGCAACCTGCCATGCAGCTAAGTACTCAGAAATCTTCTCTAACCATACCTCAAGACTATTTGGAGCCACCGTTAAGTGATGCTTTCCAAAGAGCTCAGATGTTACATTCACAGCCCGATATCTGGAACAGTAAACTAGAGGTGGAGAAGCAGGCAAAACAGGTTACCTCCACTCCTCCAGACAACTTTGATCCTGTTAATTCCACTTTTCATACTCTGTTGCCTTCAAACCTTGCTCTAGCAGACCTCAGTCAGTTTTTCAATCACAGCTTATTAAGTCATCAGAGCTTTGTTGCTCTCCAGCCACAACTGGATGAAAGTACCAGAACAGGTAGGTGAAGAATGTGTTATTTTAATGTATTATGATATAATATAAATTTAATGTAGCACAGTATTGGAATACACATGACAGCTCGGTCAACTGAGTCGAACACTTTACGAAAAATTGTTGATCGAGCTGCCCTGTGGGACATCTTGAGACTTCACAGAATACCCTGAAGTTGATGGATATCATGGCCAGCCTGTACACTGGTACTGTGAGGCAGAACCTCTGCATTTTTCCCAGTTGATTTTGGGGTTTTTCAGGGGTCAGTTTTTGACTCCTGCCTTGTTCAGTTCTTGCATGGACTTGGTGTTGGGGAGGTTCATGGGGTCCAGCAGCTGTGGGGCATCTGTTGGTGAAGAAAGATTCACTGATCTTGACTTGACAACAATGCTGTGATCTTCGTGGAGTCAATGGGGGCTCTGATTGGAGCTCTCAAGAGACTGAATGAGGAGTCTGAGTATTCAGGTTTGCGAGTGTCCTGGGTAAAAACCAGGATCCAGGCCTTTAATGTATTAAAGTATGACCTTTATTAAACTTGGTTGTGCCAGCCCGGTTCCCATTTAGAATGTGCTTGTTATGGTTCAGCTACATTTCTTCCCTTGGCTGGTGTTCAGATTCCCATTTAATGTCTTTCTGTCCATTTTTGATTCTTTTATCTATGTTAATATTGTTACTTTTGCTATTTAATTGCATTTTTGTTTTAGATTTATGTATTTAATTTCTATGTGTCTTTGCTTGTTGTATTATGTTTGTTGTGTTTTGTGGGTGGTTCCCCAAGAGGTGGGACAACTTATCCATCTCTGTCAAGGGGTTGCCCCTAACCCTGTATAGGCTGACAAAACCCACAGGTCCTCGCAGTTCACATAGAATGTGCCTGAGTTGGCAAGTTTCCTCTCGTGATAATTCCATTAGAGAACAATAATAATCAGATTTTTTTTTTACTTCTATGCTCTTTTTTTATTTTGCCTTTTGGATTTGTTTTTTTGGGAATTGTTTGCCTTAGATTGCCTTTTTGTTGTCTAAGTCAACTCCTTCTGGGCCTTTTGTGATCTGTGGAACTTCCTTGTTTTAAGAGTGTTTTTGAAAATAAATCTTTTATAAAGATTCTTTGTCTATGCTTTGTTTTACAAACTGAAGGTTGACAAAACCTTCCACGTGTGATTCTTTCTGGTTTGGTTTATGTGAGTTGGTGCTTCGGAACTTTGTAGTTCATGACAGTTCTTTTCTGTACACATAATAAGGGATTGAAATAGAACAATACATTATATTGCACATGGTGAAATTTACCCCTCATTAAAAACCGTTTCAACGTACCAATTAAAAAGCTTTGTTTGAATTTTTTGGAAAAATATAGGTACAAATTTCAGTGCTTTTTTTTTTTTTATGTTCAATGTTGATTGTTGACTCCCACCGTGAAGTATAGGGAGGAAATCTCCCAGCATGGCATCCAATTAAGCAAACACTTTCTCTGAGGGTTGCCTATATTTTATTGATAACTTGATATCTCTGTTTCTATATCACGAATGATACAAGGTCACAACATTTGTTCATTTGATGGTACTTCTGCATTGCCATAAAAAAGAAATCAAAATACAGTAGACATATCATACATAAATATTAACATCACAGATAATGTAAAATGTTGAAATTAAAGAGCAATCAAGAATATTACCATAAGTACAGTTTTCAGTTAATCTAGTCTGTAGTACTAGGGTCTTGCACCGTGTTACCCATTATGGATGAACTGAGAAGCCAAGCAAAATGACACCTTTTATTGGCTAACTAAAAAGATTACAATATGCAAGATTTCGAGGCAAGAAGGGGCCAAAGTTGCCACAAAAGCTTTCATATTGTATTAACCAATAAAAAAGGTGTCATTTTGCTTTACTTCTCTGTAAATCTAGTCAAAATTTTGAACCTAGGCACTGGAGTGATGTTTACCCACATAGAAAGGCTGATCAAATTTAGCCCAAACTGTGCACAATTTGTAACAGACACGTGTTAAAACACGAGTGTAGTTCTTACATATACAGTGGTACTAGACAGTTTGTAAACATGAAGCAAAGTGAGCTAAATTGCCAATGTAGTAAAATACTGTAGAAATAAGTCAGTGTTTTTTTTTTTTGTTTTTTTTTTTGTCTTTCTTGTTACAAACAAGCGTCAAGTACAGTAAATCCACCCCAATGGTTTAATGGATGTCACTGCAACAAAGTGAAGTTACAAAAATGAAATAAAATAAAGTTGCAGCAGAATTTTTTTTTAAAATAAAGCTTGAATTGCCATAAGCCACCCTACTTCAGAGTATTAATAAGAAATGTAATGTTTACTTCATGAGGTAGAAGTACATAATAATAAACAAGAATAGTTGTTTCAGATGTTTGAAATATTAATGAATGCTCAGTTTAAATGTTTAACACTAGACTCTCTGAAGCTTGCGAAAAAAGTCATAATCCTTGGCCACCTTAAATTCCTTCGCACCTCTCCATTAGCATCTTTTGTTTTTCAAATGTGTCGTATCAGCACAAGCAGCCTTCTATCCCATCCCCCCGCAGCTCAAGTCAGACAAAAAGTTCTCCCTGCTTAAGTCTATTTATCTGGGTGTGAGGTGCCTCGAGTTGTATAGGGTAAATAATACACTGTTAATTAGAACACATGCATTTCATGCGTGTTCCGTATCTACAACAATCTGTGTAAATGTAAGATCACAGGAAATGTGAATACATAGCTAAAACAAAGTTTTTCCCATGTTATAGTGCTAATGACAAAATTTTGACATGAAGTGTATAATGTGTGAAGACTGAAGTCCAAATATGAAATAAACACTTTCAGAAAAGGTACAAGTATAACAAAACAACCGAAGAAAAAGAAACCGGGTTAGGGAACAATGCTGACATGACCGCTTGGGTGGTGCAGCGGTAAGAACTGCTGACTCATAATCAAGAGGTTGAAGTTCAATTCTGGGCCCTTCCTAGATTTACTGTTTTGAGTAATGAGCTGCTTTTATTGTTACTATTATAGAATAAAAACATACATTTGATTTGAATCTGTAACAGCGGTTTACTAAAGGTTAGACTAGATACATGTGTGCGTAGTATACTTCAACTGAGTGGTCACATACTTGCTGTAGAGAATGCAGAAATGCTTAGAAAACGATTTCTGTTTCACCTCAATGAGTATATTTAAAATCTTGGTTTAAATTTGGGGCATCATATTTTTTGTGGCAGTATTAATGGAATTTAAGCTGCTGAGGAGCATTTTCTGCATCCTCAAGTAAAAGTTATTATCAGTAAACTTTTTTTTTGGTTTACCTGATTAAGATTATTGGCTTCAGAACACTGAAAGCATTAGTTCTATAACATTGGTTTCTTTTTTAAGTGGTGAATCGCATGTTTTTTGTTTGATTCCAGCTTGTTTAGGTTTAATAAAATGAAAAGGTTTTAGATCAGCATTGTGTTTCTTTCACATTTTTAAACTTGTTTCTACAAATTTTATGTGTATAGATCTAGCAGAACACCCCCTATCTGATAATACAGATGAAACAAGTGTGACCCCATCATGCAACAGTAGCAGAGAATCGAGCGGCAAGCAACCTCTCTTGGAGCCAATTGAGAGGAACAAAGAGCTTCAGCACTACATTCAAATGGTAAGCCAAGTTGAATGTAAAGGTTGTCAACCGTTCCATAGCTTTGATTCTAAAAGTAGGTTGAAAAACTGCTTTTTTTTATTTTAAGGGTTATTGTTAAGGTTATTCTATGGAATAGTTGGTCTGCAGCTAAGCAGCACAGGGTTTGTTTTAAATAAATAAATAATTAAATATCCAGCTCAGTCTCTTTGAGTGTGCAGGCTCACGCTGCTGTGGGAGGTTGTTGGGGAGCACGCCTGCACATGTGGGTGTGGTCTGTCTCGATTGCTCCATTGACTTTCCGCGGTTCACAATTCAGGCGCTGCACCCATGAAGGCATATAAGGGAGAGCCTGCAGGCAGAAGGGAGGGAATGAAAGAACAGAGAGCAAAAACGAATGAGAAAGAGAGGACAGAGGTTAAGTAAAAGAGAAAGCTGGTGCAAGAGTAAGTGAGAGAGAAGGTGCAGGCAGCCGTGAGGAGAGCCCCTCGGGGGAAGCAGGTAGCTGACGCTTTGGGGCTGTAGAAGAGAAGGCAAATCCAGCAGGGCGACCAGGGAACTGGAGTGACCTGGATCAAAGCCTTCAATTGGGAGTCCAGTGGGGGCCACTGATGGCAGTTGGGACCTGGGCCTACGAGATGAGGTTCAGATTGGGGTTCCGTTGGGGGGCCAACAGTGGCAGTTGGGACCCTGGCCTACACGATGAGGTTCAGATTGGAAGCCATGGAACAACAGGGACCCGAACCTGTAGGAGACGGTTAGCTAAGACTGTCATTTGGCCGTCTCCCCCTTCGTTGGGGTATACCAAGATAAAACAGATGCACCAGGTCTCAAAGGTTTTTAAAAGGACAGTTTCCTGCTAGTTTTAACCTCATTTTTATGGATTTATTTATTGAGCTTGTTCTAACCTCCACAAACACCGTTTTATCGGATTATTTATTTATTTTTTTATATTTTTGATATACTACACTATTTGGACTCTGTTAATTTGATTGATTTTATAATAGCACTTCTTCATTTTTGCATCTACCCCTTTTGAACATTTTTCTGTGCAGTGTGGGGATCTAAGAACTGGGAATGTTCTGTATTGTTAATTAAAATGGATATACTGGGGTTGCAGCGCTAAGATGATCAAACCTTTAATACCCATGGTTATACTATATGAACTGTATATAATTATATGTTGGAACTTCTGAATTCTTATAATTATCTTCATGTGCATCTTGTAATATCTCCTGCTTTTCCAATGGATCAGTCCTGCAGTGACATCTGTCTTCTTGCTTCTACTGGATTTTTTTTTTCGTGTTGCTATCACCGCTCAATTGCTTCACCCCACTCGTCTCAACCTTTCCACTGTGCTGCACTGCTTAAAGCCTTGTCTACATGTACCCACCATGGATTTTTTTAAAATGGGAGTTTTCCTTCTTTGTTTTAAAAAAAAAAAAAATTCATCCACACAATATGGCTTCTTGAAGAAGGCAGACTTTACCCACATCACTAGTGATGCAGCCTCAATAAAGTATTTATAGTGCTGCCAGGTCTCTCCCACCAAACTGATGACATGACACAAGCAGGATGAATGTACATTGTTAGGCATAACCCCTTTTAAAACTTCCTGGTATGCTTTTAGACCATATGATGCATTGTCTGTAACCACTGCTAAAATGTCATTAAGATTCAGCTAGTTGTTGTGAAGGGACTGAAGTGCTGCCTGTAAAAATGTGGTAAAGTTGTAGCTCTCCATAAAGATACCATCTGCCAAAAAGTACTGGTCTTCAGTACCTGTAATTGTAATTATGTACATTTTTTCTAATGATTCTTAAACCTTAAATATTTACAGATTGAAAATGTGCATCATTATATCTGTAACTTCATGTACTGCATATCTTAAGATAATTAATTACAAAGTAAAAAAAAAGCTAATCTGCAAGGCGCTAAATCCGGGAATTTAACAGAAAAAAGAAAGAGAGACACGCTTTTAATGGCTTGTGGTATCTGAGGAGAAGCCTCCTCCATGCCCAGGTTTGTAGGTGCCGAGTTTACAATGGAAGAGTCAAATGTGGACCTTGCACACCTCGTCACCACGAGGCAAAACATTTATTAAATCCGGAAACATCGTTGTTAATTTTTAAAAGGGAACCTGTTATCAACCCGTGCTGTTCACTAGTAACATTTTTCTACAGGAAAGATAGTTAATACCAGTTAAATATAATTTCATGTACGATTAGAACTTCCTACATAAAAGAATTACCATACAGCCAAATGTTTACTCACCTATCACTATGTTGAAAACTATGTGGTCTCGGCTATCTGTGGTTTCATCAACTACAACATAAATTTTGCTGCCATGAATCTTTCGAAGAACAGCATCCATATGTTGTTCAAAGACATGTGGCAAATGAGTTTCACGTAGACTACTCTCATTTTCTGGCAGCGCGCCTTCTTGTTTACAATGCTTAATAAAGAAAGAACGCATCTTTGTCCTTTTTTTGAGAGATATGTCTGACTTGCATGACCACAAAGTCCTCCACAAACAGGCGTCTTGCATCTAATGATTTTGTTGTTTTCTTGTTACCTGAAAGGGAACACTTTTTGATCTTAATTTCTTCTTGTTCTTGAGATGGGTTTTAGATTTGACATGGTCATTGCAAGTATCTTTTTGTGTCCAGACTATGGTTTGCTGGCAAAATGTGCAGAAAAGTTGTCCAGATTCGTAAAAGTTGCCGGGATATTGTTGTGCCCTCAATTTTGCAGTTAAGCTCGTGTTTCTTAGTTTTTTCGACATAGTGTATCAGATTCTGCTTGCTTCGACATTTCTGTCTCATGCAGCTAGCTAATTAACGTGCCTTTAATGAGAAAACATACAGGAAACACGTGCACAAACAGATAGAGGCACAACTGAATTTCTACAAAGAATTGCATTCACTTGAAAAACACCAAATTAGAACAAAGTATCTGAATGATAGTACAGTACTACAGATTATTCACTCGTTTAATTTATTGGGAAGTTTTGTAACAGTTACCCCTTCAGTCACTAAATTCCGCACATTTCCAATTTTAAATCTAAAATCCATTTTTATGCGTTAATTCCATGATTCCGTCCATGTTTTCCATATTGCAGAAATAGGGCCCTACTTGTATGTTAAGAGAAAACTTCCCCTTTCTGTTCAAATAATCCATGGAATTTATTGATTGATGGCTGCTTTATTTCTACATTAGTCCCGGTGAAACCCTACTAAAGGTTCCTCTAATTTGGACTCTGTGACATGTAATTGTATATGCACAGGGCCCAAGTGGACTGTAATTGCTTCATACACTTGCCTTACTATTTTAGAAACCACCTCCCTTACCAACCTAAAAGAGTTTGCTGTCTTGCATAATCTCCCCTCAACTGCTAAATAGTAGAATGAAGCAGCTCACTCAAAGACAACAGCGATTTCTTTGATAAATGAAAATTCTCATCAGCAACAACCACTTTGTTTTCAAAGTTTTCTCACCAACTAGAGGTCTGTGTCGTCATCATGTTCGGTGTAGCAATGACCTCTGTAGCACATTCCAACACCTCTGTTGCTCCATATGGTGATAAAGTAATTGCATGTTTAAATGTAAACTTATAAAAAAAAAAAATCCCATTTGCCCTACTTTAGTTATGACCGCAACTGCACAAAATTGCCTCATGTAAACAAAGGAGATAATAGTACATACTCTTTTGTTAAAACTCAGTTTTCCCTGTCTGCACATGAACATCATCACGCTGGAAGGAGTTTTTTAAAAAGTCCATTTTCAAGGACCTAAAACGCAGTTTGTGTGTGGACATAAGGGCAAAACACATACAAAAAGCTGCGTTTTAAAAAATATCTGGGTAAGTGTGGACAGGGTCTAAGAGTGCTCTACTATGTTCAGATAAGTAGTGGCTTTCTACTATGCTGAAATACTCTTGTGGTAAACTACTGCATATTAAACAGTTTGTCCAGGGCAAATGTTCAGGCTGGAATATCTTAAAAGACACTGGTGTTGTGCAGCACCCAGAAATATTTAGATTGTGGGTCAGGTTGCCACCACCACCACTGCGATTAGAAAGTTCACCGGCAGCATTTGTTCAGATATACACCGTCCAGTTCATGGTTTTGGACATAGTGTTAGCATGCCAAATTTGCAGTATGCTAAAATTAGCTGTGGTTATGGATCTGTGCACAGTAAATCTGCATTAGCTAATATTGCATTGTTTAACACAAGATCTCTTAATAGCAAAGCATTAGTGTTATCAGAATTCATTACAGACTCCATCCGTGATATGCTGTGTTTAACAGAAACTTTGCAAAAACCAAATTAATGTAGTCTCTTATGGAGACAACACAATTAGGAAACGCTTATTCCACAGAGGCTCGCAGCGAGCTCAAGACAAAACAGGGTGGTTGCAGTAATTGTTAGACCCAAGTTAAACATCAAATGAATCCATTGTCTTTCAAGTATCTGGCTCTGAACAGTAGAATTACCAAAGCCTACAAAAAAACTTGTAATCCCAGCCAACCTTAAATTCCTTCGCACCTCTCCATCAGCATCTTTTGTGTTGTAAATTTGTCGATCAGCACAAGCAGCAAGCAGCCTGCTATCCCAACCCCCCTACCGCCGCAGAAAGGGCACAACGCTCTCTGAGCTCAAGTCAAGCTGTATAGGGTAAATAGTGTGTTCTGTGTCTACAGCAATCTATGTAAATTTAGGATAACAGGAAATGCAAGAAATATTGAACACAACTAAAAAAAAGAAACATTTTTCATATTTTAGTAATAACTGACAAAATGTAGACATGAAGTGTATAATGTGTGAAAACTGAAGTCCAAATATGAAATAATATTATATAGAATATATTTATTCTATAATTGTGAGAATAAAAGCAGCTTACTGCTCAAAACGGAGGCACCCAGGATCGAACCGGGAACGTTTTGATTACGAGTCAGCAGTTCTTACCGCTGCACTACCCAAGCTGTCGTATTAATGTTGTATTAATGTTGTATCAATGTCGTACCCTAACACAAGTTCTTTTTCTGCAGTTATATTCTTTAATAAAAGCACACTTGTTTTGTTATGCTTATACCTTTTGTGAAAGTGTTTATTTGATATTTGGCCATTAATCTTCACACATTATACACGTGTCAAACTTTTGTCATTAGCACTATAACATGGAAAATGTTTCTGTTTTAGCTATGTGTTCGTATTTCCTGTCATCCTTCATTTACCCAGATCATTGCAGACACAGCTTCACACATTATACACTTCATGTCTACATTTTGTCAATTATTACTAAAACATGAAAAATGTTTCTGTTTTAATGATGTGTTTATATAGATTGTTGTAGACACAGAACATACATGAAATGCATGTATTCCAAATAACAATAAATTATTAACCCTATAAACCTCCAGGCAACTCACACGCAGCTAAACGACTTGAGCTAGGACTGCTTTTTGCCCTTTCTGCGTTGGGATAGTAGGCTGCTTGCTGCTTGTGCTGATTGACACATTTGCAACACAAAAGATGCTGATGGAGAGATGGGCAGGGATTATGAGTTTTTTCATACGGTTTGGAAATTCTAGTATTAAAGTAATAACAAAATCTGGTCTTATCTTAATTGTTGTTCTCTATTGTCCCCCAAAATTTTTCTTAACTGATTTTAATTATTGATCCACTTAACTTCCCCTTCTCAGCATTCATTCTTCTTGGGGATTGCAACATCTATATTGACATTCCTCATGTAAACTGAGAAATTCCTGTCTTTGCTGGACTGTTTTAATTTGGTGCAACATGCCAATTTTCCTACCCACTCTGGTGGTATATGTTAGACCTGATCTGCATATCTGGCTTATCTGTCGGCAACACTTGTAGCAGTGATTTGGGTCTCTCTGACCATAAAGCATTACTTTTCACTTTCTCATTACCTCTTCCTTCTTTTACATTTAAATGTAAAATTTCTGTCAGAAACAAATAACTGTCCCTCTATCCTTGCTGGATCCATTTCTGTCTTCCCCTGTTTCATCCACACTAAATTGTCTTATTGACTATTACATCTCAGCCCTTCATTCATGGTACAACTTGGATTGCAGCACAGCTGTGAAACTGCTCTGCTTCAGGCAACAAATGATTGGCATATTGTCCGCAGACTTTAGACAGACCAACATATTAATTCTGTTACATATCAGTGCAGCATTTGACACTGTCAAACATTCTATTTTACTGTCCAGTATGGGTAACATTTTTGGTATCTTTGGCTCTGCCCTCCAGTGGTTTAATTCCTATCTGACTGATAGGGAAAAGTTTTTAGTCTTGGTAACAGCAGATCCAGCTCAGTGTCAGTCACACAAGGACTTCCTCAGGGCTCTTTCCTCGGCCCCCTGTTCATCTGTATCTACGTGCTTCCCCTTGGCCATATTCTTTGTAGCATTGGTTTGGACTATCTTTTTTTCTGCAGATGATGCTCAACTCTATTTCAATGTTAAAAGTGAAACTTCATTAAAGCTATCTCAGCTCACATCTTGCATCAATAAAATTAAAACCTAGGTGGAACATAACTCTTTAAAATTAAATTGAAATGAAATGGAACTCCTGCAGATTGTCACTACAGCTTAAGAAAATGAGCTACTTTTCAGTCACTCTTGACGATTCTCTCATCAGACCTTCTTCTAATGCAGGGGATCTTGGTGTCATTTTTGATTCCTCCCTTTCTTATTCAGATTATTTTACTGTGGTTCAATGTAAAAAAATATTTATATCCAATGCTACATTTATTCTGCTGTTCTTTCTGAGCCCATGTGAAGCACCTTGGGCATGGGAAAGGTGCTATATAAATAAAGTTTATTTATTATTAATTCAAGGAGTGTCACCCAGCTGACAAGAATTGTGTATAGATTGTCCTTCCAGTTTACTTTGTCCTGTTAAAATAAAGACCAAATGAGTCCAGTTTTTATGAAAAGTCAAAACTTTATAAGCAGTAATACAAAGAAGCATTGAGAAAATAGAGCAGCACAGCCTGCTTTTGTTGTGTAGATATTGTTTCAATAATACTATATTAACTCTAGACCAACAGTGCAGCAAGGCAATTACATATGCAGTATCCTATTAACTGGAATAAACAATACTAGTATCATCATTATACATAACAGCATGAAAAGGGAGTTATACAAAGATCGAGGGAAATAGTAATGCTGCTGTCTACACCCAGAGTGCCTACCACTCTATAGACGTACCTACCATGTTGAATGAACCCTACAGCAGAGATGGTGTATTTTGCGAGTAAAAACCTATTTGGATTTTTGCTTTCTGTTAAAGCATTATTGAAACCTTCTAGTGTAAGTTAATGCATTGCGTTTACAGCTTATCCATATATAATTGGTATGCAACTGTATAGTGTATTTACGTGTTTAAACACTTGGTTCAAATCCACAGCAAAGAAATGTTCACTTACAATATAAATAATCAGTCATTGACTGCCATTGATATTGCTTATTGGCACAAGCCTACTAAGACCTAACGAAGAAACTGTTAAGTCTTCTCCTCATAAAACATCTGTCAACACATCAACATGCTTTAGTGCAGTACAGATTCGAACACGCTCTTATCTTGCTACGCGAGTACAGGTGCCCACCTGTTACCGGCTATAACACACCTAATAGCTGATGTCTGCTCCAGAACACCTTAACTTTCAATGCTACAATAAGCTTGTCATCATTACACCACCAAAACTAAACAACACACTGATTTACTACCTACCGCCCTTTCAAATCCATCCGCCTCATGATGTTCTTGCTTCTTTGTTACAATATATTACAGTTATCAAGAATGAATTCTCCAGAAGGCCAAATTCAACTTGAACATTTTGAAAGTTTTTGTTTTTCTAGCTATTTGAAAAAAAAACGTGATGTTATTACTCACAGTAAGATTGCAGTCTGTACATTTAATGTTTGCAGCATTTAGAGAGCTTTTCACAAGGATGTTAAAATTGTGACTAAAACACTGAAGCCAAGGCCAGGCCAGTTGACTTTCACCTGCAGGTACATTTACTGCATTATCCATAATACCGCAGACTATGTAATTCTCTTCAATTTTCTTTTCATCAGTCACAGCACGCAATCCATCAGCCAAGTTATCAACCATGTAAACCTTAGAGGAAGACCGTGTTTATTTAAATTTGCTGGCTCCCCTTTCTCACATGGCTTAAAACCAAAAAATGCCAAATAACTGCACAGTTTTTCTTCTTTTCAGCTAAATCAGCCATCTTCAACTAGCTGGCTAGTGATTGCTAGTTTCTAGTTAGTGTATTCATGTTGATCTGGAGTTTCTTTTTTTTCTTGAGCATGCACAAGTAAACATTTGCTGGTCATTGTCACAGAACAAAAACAATACTATGGGTTAAGGCTGGAAATAGGGCCACAATGATATCATCATGTTGGCAAAGCCTAACTCAAACTGTTCTGAGAAAATAATTTTAAACCAGCTTGACAGTAAGTACATATCTCTGATATTGTGTCCACCTATTAAATTATGCTATAAAATACAGTAAATCCCTTGTATACCTATTAAATTACAATATCAAATAAATCCCTTGCATAAATGTAGCCTGTCCAAATGATATGAGTCTCCATTAGCACATGACCTCCTTCCCTAATTTCAGTAACACCTTTCATTTTCTGAAGTCATCTTACCTATGTTTGCATTTAGCTCTGGCAAATTGTTATACAGGCATGGCCAAAAGTTTTGAGAATGACACAAGTATTGCTTTTCAAAAAGTTTGCTGCTTTGGTGTCTTAAGATCTTTTTGTCAGATGTTTCTATTGTATTCTGAAGTATAATTACAAGCATTTCATAAGTTTCAAAGGCTTTTATTGACAATTATATTAAGTTTATGCAAAGTGTCAATATTTGCAATATTGGCCTTTCTTTTTCAAAGCCTCTGCAATTCACCCTAGCATGCTGTTAGTCAACTTCTGGGCCAAATCCTGACTGATGGCAGCCCATTCTTGCATAATCAATTCTTGTAGTTTGTTAGAATTTGTGGGGAATTGACCACAAGTTCTCAATGGGATTATGGTCTGGGGAGTTTCCTGGCTATGGAACCAAAATTTCGATGTTTTGTTCCCTGAGCCACTTAGTTATGACTTTTGCTCCATCATTCTGGAAAAGGCTTTATTCGTCACCAAACTGTTCTTGGATGGTTGGGAGAAGTTGCTTTCGGAGGATGTTTTGGTAGACTGTACGACTGTAAAAGACCATTTTGTTTGTTCGTCTTATAAACTTGCATCTTAAAAATCCTGTTTCAGTGAAGTTTTTAATATTGTATATTGACAAAGTGGTTCATTATAGCTTTGGTTACATCTAAGTTTTACTTACCCTTGAATAATAACAACTTCTTTGAACTTGCTTTCTGACTCAAATAAGGATTTTTCAATTTCTTGGAGACATTATTATCTGGTGTTTGGTCTACATCTAGTATGTTTAACTGTATTTTCTGATAACTTATATTCATATATCTGTGAGCCCAGTTAACACAGATTGTTCACCATATTAAACTAACCAAACATGTTTGAAAAATAATACTGTTTTATTTGGTCATAGTTGCTTGCATTTTTGTACTGTAACACATTTGTTTACATTCAGCTTTTAGGCCACTCTTCAGATGATCTTGTGGAAGCTGGACCCTGTGATTCTGAAAGAGTCTCTGCTACTCAGACCATACCTGCCATTCATCAGAGTAAGATTTTACAGTGGCAATTTTTCTATGAAAATATGTTCTTAATGAATACGATGGATATCAAAATTCTACAGACCCTTGTTACAATTTTAATTTATATATAAGTGGTGATCAAAACATTTTGAGCATGGCCTATTAAGAAAGGTAAAACTAAAAAAGTTTTATTTTTCCAAGGTAATCCCTGTGAACAATAATAACAATAATAATGTTCTAATATTCACAAATCTTTCCTGTGCTACTCTCAGATAAAACATGTTGTCTATCAGAACAAGATACCTTAAGCAGTTTATGTAGCCAATCTCCTATAATTGACTCAATGTTCTTTACTGACATAACATGCCCCTCAACCATAACCATTCGGAATAGCAAGCATGTAATAATCATGTTGGGTGGCCAGGTCTAGAGAATATGGTGTGTTTGGTATCTCTTTAAATCCTTAGTTTCTTAGAGCAACCTCTATCACTGGTGCAGTGAGAGCAGGGTCATTGTTGTGAAACAGAAGAGGGATAGTTGACGGTTTTCCTCACTGATTTTTCTCTGATTCATTGCCACAAACATCAGCTGGCAAATGAGAGAAACACTGGTAATGTGGGCATTTTGAAGCATGTAATAAAAGCTAGACTACACTTTCAGTGTTATAAAAAATATAATCTTCCTGATACAGGCATTATTTTGTGTAGGAATATTAACATTTTATGGCATCCTTGTTGACATGGTTTTGAAGCAAGAAATAATTTCCTGTAATCCTCAAATACTAGAAACAGGTAATTGGAATGTTTTAGTGCACAGGAGCACTCCTTTGATCCCTTTTTACTTTCTCATATACGAAGTATAGGGAAAATCAGGGAAGTCTAAAACATCGAGATTCATCAAAATCTTGACATGAAATTTTTGGACGATTACAATACCTTCCCTATACTTCGTATATGAGAAAGTAAAAAGGGATCAAAGGAGTGCTCCTGTGCACTTAAACATTCCATGTCAACATTTTGATGAATCTCAATGTTTTAGGCTTCCCTGACTTTCCCTATACTTCATATATGAGAAAGTATTGGAATCCTCCAAAAAAATTAATTTCAAGATCTTGATGTATCTCGATGTTTTAGACCTCCCTGATTCAGAAAATGCCATTTTTGGAATTATGTCTGTGTGGCTGTCTGTGTATGTATGTATGTATGTAAACACGATAACTTCAGTACGCTTTCACTTAGGTCAACCAAATTTTGCATCCAAATATTAAGTACAAGAAATATAGATTTTTATCAACTTTTGGGCAATTTCTGCTAACCGGAAGTGGTACTTTACCTTTTATTCATGAAGCTGCAGAGTCCAATTTATTCAATTTTACTTTTATAATAATTTTTCAATATATTATTAATTTAATTTGATTTGTTGTTGATGGTTCTGTAATGTACATAATATAAAAATATAATCATTGTCTTGTGATTTACTCCTCAAATATCCATCCCCATATCTGAGTATACAAGAAAGTTTAGAGGAGACGCTTCCCGATTTTTAGGTTCAGGTTCATACATTTTGGTAACCACTGCCACCCGTCCCCACAGTAAAGCCCAAATTCAACTGTATTTAAACAAATTGAACATTTTTTGCAATGTTAATTAAAAAAAGTGTACTTTGTTCTGATAAGCATACATTTACATTTATTAACATAACACTCACTGGCCACTTTATTAGGTACACATTGACAGTACCAAGGTGGACCCCTTTTTGCCTTCAGAACTGCCGTAATTCTTGGTGGCATAGATTCAACAAGGTGTTGGAAACATTCCTCGATGATTTTGGTCCATATTGACATGATAGCATCACACAGTTGCTGCAGATTTGTTGGCTGCTCGTCCATGATGTGATTCTATCGCATCATATTGGATTGGGATCTGGTGACTGTGGAGGCCATTTGAATACAATGAACCCGTTATGTTCAGGAAACCAGTTTGAGATGATTTGAGCTTTATTATATTGCATGTTATCCTGCAGGAAGCAGCCATCAGAAGATGGATACACTGCAGTTGTAAAGGGATGGACATGGTCAGCAACAATACTTTGGTAGGCTATAGCATTTGAACAATGCTTGGTTGGTACTAAGGGGCTCAGTGTGCCAAGAAATATCCCACACACCATTACACCATCACCAGCCTGAACCATTGATATAACAACAACAACAACATTTATTTATATAGCACATTTTCATACAAACAGTAGCTCAAAGTGCTTTACATAATAAAGAATAGAAAAATAAAAGACACAATAAGAAAACAAAATAAATCAGCATTAATTAACATCGAATAAGAGTAAGGTCCAATGGCCAGGGGGACAGAAAAAACAAAAAAAACTCCAGACGGCTGGAGAAAAAAAAAAAAAAATCTGTAGGGATTCCAGACCATGAGACCGCCCAGTCCCCTCTGGGCCAGTATATAAGCCAGTATGGATCCATGGTTTCATGTTGTTGACACCACTTTCTGATCATACCATCTGAATGTTGCAGCAGAAACAGAGAATCATCAGACCTGGCTAATGGTTTTCCAATCTTCTATTGCCTAATTTTGGTGAGCCCATTCAAACTGTAGCCTCAATTGCTTGTTCTTAGCTGACAAGAGTGGCAACCAGTGGGGTCAGCTGCTGCTGTAGCCCATCAGTTTTAATGTTGCATGTGTTGTGTGTTCACATATGCTGAGGTTATTTGAGTTACTGTTGCCTTTCTATCAGCTCAAACCACTTTGGCCATTCTCCTCTGGCATCATCAAGGTATTTTCACACAGAGAACAGCTGCTGACTGGATATTTTCCCTTTTTCGGACCATTCTCTGTAAACATTAGAGATGGTTGTGCATGAAAATTCCAGCCCATCTGGCACCAACATCCATGCCACGTTCAGAGTTACTTAAATCACATTTCTTCCTCATTCTTATGCTTGGTTTGAACTTCAGTGGGTCGTCTTGACAATGTATGCATGCCTAAATGCATTGAGTTGCTGCCATGTAATTGGCTGATGAGATATCTGCATTAATGAGTTGTCGAACAGGTGTACTTAGTAAAATGGCCAATGAGTGTAGGTTATTGTTTTATGTAGTCTTAAACTGCATCATTCAAGTCAAAAGGTCAAAAAAGTTTCTAATTTTAACATTGTTTTCTTATATTAAAGGTGGTTCTTGCTCTCCCCTGAAAAAGATCAACAGTTTGATAGATCACAGAAGGCAATGCACAACAGACAACTCGGGCTCTGCAGGGGAGTCTACTGTGGATTCATCTTCTGTTATGAAGATATCTCAGAGAAACCAGGAGTGGAATCCAGCTTCAAACACTACTAGGAAAGGTATGTATTCCTCTCCTCACTGTAATCATGTACATGATTTATTAACCGGTATATTTTGTGTTTGGGTTTTGAATTGACTAAACAGTACTTTTTGCATAATATTAGATTAATTGTTGCAAACTGAAATGGCTACAGTAGAATGCTGTTGCTAATGATTACAAAATTGTTATAAGGAAATGTATGTAGTTGAGCAGTTCATGCAGGGTATTGAGTTTGTGATATTTTCTGTTGGAAACTATAGACAGAGATTTCCTATTTCTTATCTTATACCACAAAAAAGTCTACCTTAGATTCCATGTATTTGAAAATTTCACAAGAGCAAGCAGGAAAGAAATGATTTTGAAACTAATGAGATGAGTCAGAACCGTTTGTTATTTCTTTTACTGCACCAATACAAAGTGGAATCTATTGGTTTTTATTGAGATTACACAATATATATATGTCTCGACGTATGACGTTTTGAGTTTACAACGCTCACTCCTATAAAAACTTTAAAAAAAAAAAAAAAAATTGACAAATGAGAATGAAAAAAGAATAGGAATTATTTTTTTTTTTTTTTTTTTTGCACTCTTTTTCTATCTTTTTATATATATACAGTTTATTAACTTTGCCAGCTCTCCAAAAAAAATTCTGCATTTTCTCAATGTATTTTTTGTTTGTGCAGAGGATGAACTGCTGTCTTCCAAACAGATCAGTGACATCTCTCGTCTCCTAGAACTGTACCACAGTCGTCCAGAAATGGTTCCCTCATCTTTGTACAACTTTCTGAAACCACCTGATCAGAGCAGGTAACCTATTCAGTAACTGATATTTCAGCAGTTCACCTTTAGAGCATCTAGCACAACAGTCTACTTTTTAGTAACAAGTTCATGTTCTTCTATACAGGAAAATTATATTATTAGCTCATTTGGAAGACTAATCCTGCTTGGATCATCCATTTGGCATTTTATTATTTCCATTGTTGCTGGCATTTGTAGTCAAAAGATGCAGACAAGGCCATTGGCCATCTGAGAGACAATAACGAAGTACCTCTTTTACTTTAAGAATGTAAAGTTATGTTATTGTATTTTAAATTCACAGTGTTATAAGATGGCTTTCAAAATGTTTACAGCAGGCAGTCATCTCTTTTTCACTTACCTTCTCTGATGTAGTATGCATAATTATAAACTTCAGTATTGATAATTTGTGTGTTTATTTTGATTTTCACAATAAATCATACCCTGTTACTGTTGCTTTTCTGAAGGTTAACACATAATTTGTCTAATGCGTCTGAAAGTGCAGCAAGTACATCTGCCCCCAGAAGCGGTAATCCTAAAGAGATTCCGGTTGTTAAGAAAGAGGTGAGTAAAGTTTTATACAGTTACTAGTGTGTGAAATGCTCATGTTGGTGCTGAAATTTTAAAAAAATCCCTTCCAAGTATTTGTGGGATTTATTTATTTTATAGTTTATCAGTATGTTTCAAATAATTGTGGAGGCAGTAAATTACAAAGTATATACATGGCTCACCTGCATAAACATAAATGTAAACAGCTTGTAGTCCCGTTCCATTTATTATTGTGAAACAATGCAAACTCTAATAAACCATGCTTTGTTTCTTAGATGAAAATCGTCAACTAAATTGCCAGTCATGCCATAAATCCAAAATGTTTTTTAACATCTGTGCCATCAAAGGTAACATCACAATATACAGTTAGGTCCATAAATATTTGGACAGAGACAACTTTTTTCTAATTTTGGTTCTGTACATTACCACAATGAATTTTAAATGAAACAACTCAGATGCAGTTGAAGTGCAGACTTCCAGCTTTAATTCAGCGGAGTGAACAAAACGATAGCATAAAAATGTGAGGCAACTAAAGCATTTTTTAACACAATCCCTTCATTTCAGGGGCTCAAAAGTAATTGGACAATTGACTCAAAGGCTATTTCATGGGCAGGTGTGGGCAAGTCCATCGTTATGTCATTATCAATTAAGCAGATAAAAGGCCTGGAGTTGATTTGAGGTGTGGTGCTTGCATGGAAGATTTTGCTGTGAACAGACAACATGCGGTCAAAGGAGCTCTCCATGCAGGTGAAAGAAGCCATCCTTAAGCTGCGAAAACAGAAAAAACCCATCCGAGAAATTGCTACAATATTACGAGTGGCAAAATCTACAGTTTGGTACATCCTGAGAAAGAAAGCAAGCACTGGTGAACTCAGCAACGCAAAAAGACCTGGACATCCCGGAAGACAACAGTGGTGGATGATCGCAGAATCATTTCCATGTTGAAGAGAAACCCCTTCACAACAGCCAACCAAGTGAACAACACTTTCCAGGGAGTAGGCATATCGATATCCAAATCTACCATAAAGAGAAGACTACATGATAGTAAATACAGAGGGTGCACTGCAAGGTGCAAGCCACTCATAAGCCTCAAGAATAGAAAAGGCTAGATTGGACTTTGCTAAAGAACATCTAAAAAAGCCAGCACAGTTCTGGAAAAACACTCTTTGGACAGATGAAACCAAGACCAACCTCTACCAGAATGATGGCAAGAAAAAAGTATGGAGAAGGCATGGAACAGCTCATTATCCAAAGCATACCACATCATCTGTAAAACACGGTGGAGGCAGTGTGGCGGCTTGGGCGTGCATGGCTGCCAGTGGCACTGGGACACTAGTGTTTATTGATGATGTGACACAGGACAGAAGCAGCCGAATGAATTCTGAGGTGTTCAGAGACATACTGTCTGCTCAAATCCAGCTAAATACAGTCAAATTGATTGGGCGGCGTTTCATGATACAGATGGACAATGACCCAAAACATACAGCAAAAGCAACCCAGGAGTTTATTAAATCAAAGAAGTGGAAAATTCTTGAATGGCCAAGTCAGTCACCTGATCTTAACCCAATTGAGCATGCATTTCACTTGTTGAAGACTAAACTTCAGACAGAAAGGCCCACAAACAAACAGCAACTGAAAGCCGCTGCAGTAAAGGCCTGGCGGAGCATTAATAAGGAGGAAACCCAGCATCTGGTGATGTCCATGAGTTCAAGACTTCAGCCTGTCATTGCCAGCAAAGGGTTTTCAACCAAGTATTAGAAATGAACATTTTATTTCCAGTTATTTAATTTGTCCAATTACTTTAAAGCCCCTAAAATAAAAGGATTGTGTTAAAAAATGCTTTAGTTGCCTCACATTTTTATGCAATCTTTTTGTTCAACCCACTGAATTAAAATTAAAAGTCTGCACTTCATCTGCATCTGAGTTGTTTCATTTAAAATTCATTGTGGTAATGTACAGAACCAAAATTAGAAAAACGTCTCTGTCCAAATATTTATGGACCTAACTGTACATGTTCCTCAAGTCAAAATAGACTTCTCATAGTTTCTATAAGCTGTGTGTAAACTACACTTCAGTGGTTTTAGTTTACATTTTATATGCTGAGACATGGGACTGTAGCACCTGTTGAGTGACTCTGTAGTTTTTGTTTTGTAACTGGAACGCCCAATACCCGTCACTAGTCACCGTGAGCCCAAGAAACAGGTGGGGTGGCAAGGTGTATGTAAATGGCACAATTTTTATTATGGCTATTTACAGCATAGAATTTATTGACAGACACTGACATTTTCAGCTGGCTGTGGTGAAATAACTTTAAACTCCTAAACATAAAGTATATGCAGAAGCACTAAGTTGTGAAATAAATGCTATAAAGAGCGTTCCACATATCATTTTTCTGGAAAAAAATTAGACTTCAACAATGAGAAAATAAAAATAAGTGGTGAGAGGGGAGGAAATCCCACTACATAAGCAGTAGGGAATTCAGTCTTTTTTAGTGATGGCCACTTAAATACAAACAACACTAAATGTACTAGACCTTAAATTACAAGAAGGCAAGTTTATTTGTTATCTGCTACTAAGTGCATTGTCTTAAAGTCTTTTAATCACCTTGTGCTCCATTTGTTTAAAAAAAAAAGTGCAAACAGTTGTAGTGAACCCAATAAATACACAGGTCAACACCAGACTAATGAAATGGAAGAACTTGTGTTTTAAGTGACACCAAATATGTGGTGGTGGACTACTGCACAATAAAAGAAATGTCAGAGTGTGAGAAACAGTGAAATTTGAATTGGGTGTAGTCACTCTAAGCTTCATGTTCTCAACTGGTTTGCTTTGTAAACCTTTTCACTTTTTTTTTTTGTTGCTTTGAGTTGTGTTCATTATTTGCCTTATACTGAAGTATTCAGTATTTCCTAAACACTTGACTGTAAGTTTACTAAATATGTTTTGGAAATAGTTTATTAAGTTACACTCTTCAGTTACCAGGAGACTCAGACTATGTAGTGCATAAGTTGTGGTGTGTTTATGAAAGACATTTGGCAATCCCTTGAGTATTTTCAATGCAATAACAAAAAATAAACAATATTAATGCCAACTGTAGGATATCATACATCATCGTGAATGCAGTTAAAAAAAATTCCCTGCTCACGACAAGCAAAAGAAATAAACTTACAAGAGTAATTTAGCAACGTTTTCGTTAATATTTTTTTTCAGGTGCTTTCACCACAGACTGCGCACACTCAGCGTCGCTCAATGACTGTCAAGCCATGTATCGAGAAGTGTCAGCCAAAACCTGGAAAGAAGACTGTAAACGCCAGTGTGCAAGGCAGCAAGTGTAGCAGGGGATTGGTGTGGAAATAGTGGCAGGCAGTAACAAATGAACAGTTATTCAATTTATTAAATTGACTGAATAAAGCAATTTTTTGTAAGTAAAGCAAGTGTGCTGACTTGCATGTATCATTACTTGTCAATGTGGCCATATTGTGCTGAATTTTGAAAGCATGTTCAACACTCTTCTCTGTAACATTATGTTCATATCAGCTTGGACTTGGCTATAATAGTAGTTTTTGATAAGGTTTCTAACACAAGAACATGTTTATTAAATCTTTACTCCTCGCTTTAAAAAAAGGCATAGTCCCTTTTTCTGTGCAGTAACAATGGTTTGATGGTTTAGTTTTCTTCTTGATTACAGACAAAGTATCCTGTTTTTTTGTGCCACTGCTTTTTTCAGTAACCTATGAAACAGGTGTTACTGACATCTGTTGTATTAAAGCAGCTAGATAAAAACCTAGTAAAATAGACCTTCTGTTTAGCTTAAGAACCATTGTGCCACTCTTTTGAAAACATTTTTAAATCATCATGTTTAATGCTTTATAACCATCACAATCTACTTTGGGCATTGGACATTTTCTGATTGGGCTGGGACACACAGAAATGTACTGAATCATTTTATTTTTGTTACACTCTTCAAGCAAATATGGGATTATGGGACTCTTACTAAAAATAATCTGCACCTGCTGTCATGTTGATAATCTCAAAGAAAATCATTAGACAGTATTTTGCTTGCCAGTTCATTACATAATGCATTTTTGATCCTGTGTTCATCAGATTGCCACAGTTTTGGTCCAGATATAGTGCAGTAATATCATTAAGATAACATTTTGGCAATTACAAAGGTATTCCCTAAAGATAGTTATGATCCAGTATAAATACAACTATGGGCATATGACCACGTTTTCACCACTGTCATTTTGCTACTTAGCAATTTTAAGCAATCCAGTTCTTTTTTTTTTAATGAAAAGGAAAACCATTGTTTAATAATTATCAGTATTTGTCTGAAACAGCTATTGATGATTTGTAACAATATAAAGTATAAAAAGGGACTTGCTCTCATGGAACAAAGGTCCCTTGTTTAATGATGTGCCAATTGGTTTATTAATGCTCAGTTTGCTTATTTTGGAAAGATTCATGTGAAATTTACCATAAATCAATTACTAATTCTGTTAAACAGGTCTACTTATATTATGCTACTCTAGGATTCTTTTACTTTGTCCTTTTAAAAACGTTTTCACTCTTGGGTCTGTTACTTGAAGCAGACAAAATTATGCATTCCCATACATCAAGGTTTAAAGAACTAGCAAGCCCAGTTTTATCCAACCCTTTCCTGCTTAGCATTATGTCCTGCGATATGCAGTAATTGTTGGACAGAAACGTGTTACTAAATGTATGAATATATACATAATATAATCAAATGGTGCTGTAGTACCCACAGTGCTCTGGAGCATTTTTGCAAAAAGACCAAGTCAGTGTGAGCCATGTAATAAGTCTTGAGAAGCTTTGATTATAGCCTGGTTTTCCATGTCATACTAATTTGGGAATATACATAATTCTGAACAATGATGTTAAATGTACTTTTTACTAATATCTTTTAAAATAATGTCTCATAGTTATTTAAAATTTATACTATTTTTGTAATATTGTTTCATAATTCCACTACATGAAAATAATGAATGTAAATATATTTTATTTTTTTATTTATTCATTTTTCTATTGATGTATGAAATGTATTCTGTACATATGATGTGTAGAATTGAATTAAATTTATGGAAATAAATGGCAATTTGTCTGTGTGAACCTTTAATTGTGCCAGCTATTTTCCATGCTTGCAACAGTTTGTATGAAGAATCTTAATTTGTAAAATGGCAAAGCAATTTTAAGATTTGTTGTTCTCTACATTTATCTACATATATCATGTAACTGAAAAAATGTGTTTGGTATAAATCCACATTTAACTGTAACAACTAATTTTTTCAATAAGTAAATCCCTTCACATAAAGGTGTCAAGGTAAAATAGCTTACTGTGCCTTTAAATGGTTAACATGAAGATACATTAAAACAGCATAGCATGATATTCTTATCCCTGTTTTTTCCCATTTGGGTCATGTGGAGCAGGAGCCCATTCCATCTGGGATTGATTTCTGCCATGCACTAAATTATAAAATCCTGAAAAGACACAAAGCAAAAACCTGTTTATCAAGGTTCTGAATGTACATACTGGCTACCTTTTATTGTAATGAAGGGGGTAGATGATGTTAATTTTAAGCAAAAGAATTGAGAAATCATCTTCAGCTGTTCCACTCCTGACACCTTTCTTTTGCTGGCCACACATAATCTTCGGCTGTTCTCTGTCCCCTTGATCTGCAGCTAGGGGCAGCTTTTTGAATCTCTCTATCACTTCACGGATGGAGGGTGGTGAAGCTCAGGGTGCCAGTGCTGCCCCTGCTGTGTGCCCTTCAGTTTGTGCAGTGCTGTCTTGCTAGGAATCAGAGTTAATGTTTTGTAGGTGTGAGATGTGACCAATGCCACTAAATTGCAGGATTCTTCCATTCACTTACATTTTCTACAACGTCCTTACATCTGGGAAAAGTATGCCAGCTCCTGTCTTTACCACACCTTGCTCTCAAGATTAGAGCAGAGAAAATGTAATGAAGGGCAAATGTGTCTTTTCATTGACTTAATGGTAATTTTTGAAAATAACAGATTTGATCGCCGTCACAATGGTTTAGGTGACAGTTACATTTTTTGGTTCTTGCATCAAAACCAAAATAATGTATACACCTTCTGTGAGGTTTTCTACCTACACCTAGCTTGTGACTGATCTACTCAACTTTGTACAGAGGATTGAATAAATAGTCTTTACAACCCCATAATTTATCAAGCGTCTCAGAATTACTCCTAGTACTTACTCTGAAAGTCTGACTAGGATAAGAATCTGACCTACCTCAAGTTAGGACATGAGAAGTAGTTACAAAGCATCCCTACTCCTGCTCCCAGTCCCAGTGATGAATAGGAGGTCATGTCTAAGAATGAATAATGTCATCATTTTATGCCACCCCTTGCTGCAAATGAACACTCATGATGATGATTTGTAGTTTTCTGATACTAATGCTGAGGCTTCAATACAAGATGATACAGTAGAAATAATAATCAAATATGAGGAAACATAATAAGGCAGTACGCTGCACTAGTTGTCGCCACTCTGCAACATCATAAATAATTTTGTAACAAACTTTGAGATGGAAAGACTGAGACATACTCAATAAGAGTAAAGCCTGGTAATGTGCACATTTGTTTAACAATGAATGATCCACAGTCATACTTTCAGGAGAATCATCTTCCTGCTGTTGTGGCACACAGGAAACACCTCCAAAAGTAACAGTTCTACTGAAACTAGCCATGGCTATTCCTGCTCTGTTATTGAAGTTATGTTCACTCTTACACTTACCATATCATCCTCCAGAATTGTGTGTCATGTCTCTCTCTGTGGTTCCCCTTACTTTCTATGAGACTGTATTTATTCAGTGCCCTGGGAATCTCTGCTTGCTGCCTTGAACCTTCCTGGCTTGTAAGGAAGGATGGAACATTCATGGAATTTGGAGCTCAACACCTGTGTGACATTTCACTGTCAATTACCCATCCAGCCTAGTGAATCTTTAGGGTTATATGCTGGCTACTACAGCACAGCCTGCATCCATGACCATCTGTGAGTGGATACTGTGGTATCACTTGCGATTCATATACTGTACAGTTAGGTCCATAAATATTTGGACAGAGTTGTTTTTCTAACGTTCTGTACATTACCACAATGAATTTTAAATGAAGCAACTCAGGTGCAGTTGAAGTGCAGACTTTCAGCTTTAATTCAGTGGGTTCAACAAAAAGATTGCATAAAAATGTGAGGCAACTAAAGCATTTTTTAACACAATCCCTTCATTTCAGGGGCTCAAAAGTAATTGGACAAATTAAATAACTGGAAATAAAATGTTCATTTCTAATACTTGGTTGAAAACCCTTTGCTGGCAATGACAGCCTGAAGTCTTGAACTCATGGACATGACCAGATGCTGGGTTTCTTCCTTTTTAATGCTCTGCCAGGCCTTTACTGCAGCGGATTTCAGTTGCTGTTTGTTTGTGGGCCTTTCTGTCTGAAGTTTAGTCTTAAACAAGTGAAATGCATGCTCAATTGGGTTAACATCAGGTGACTGACTTGGCCATTCAAGAATTTTCCACTTCTTTGCTTTAATAAACTCCTGGGTTGCTTTTGCTGTATGTTTTGGATCATTGTCCATCTGTATCATGAAACTCCGACCAATCAATTTGACTGCATTTAGCTCGATTTGAGCAGACAGTATGTCTCTGAACACCTCAGAATTCATCTGGCTGCTTCTGTCCTGTGTCACATCATCAATAAACACTAGTGTCCCAGTGCCACTGGCAGTCATGCACGCTCAAGCCATCACACTGCCTCCACCTTGTTTTACAGATGATGTGGTATGCTTTGGATAATGAGCTGTTCCACGCCTTCTCCATACTTTTTTCTTGCCATCATTCTGGTAGAGGTTGGTCTTGGTTTCATCTGTCCAAAGAATGTTTTTCCAGAACTGTGCTGGCTTTTTTAGATGTTCTTTGGCAAAGTCCAATCTAGCCTTTCTATTCTTGAGGCTTATGAGTGGCTTGCACCTTGAAGTGCACCCTCTGTATTTACTTTCATGCAGTCTTCGCTTTATGGTAGACTTGGATATCGATACGCCAACCCCCTGGAGAGTGTTGTTCACTTGGTTGGCTATTGTGAAGGGGTTTCTCTTCACTACGGAAATGATTCTGTGATCATCCACCACTGTTGTCTTCCATGGACGTCCAGGTCTTTTTGCGTTGCTGAGTTCACCAGTGCTTGCTTTCTATCTCAGGATGTACCAAACTGTAGATTTTGCCACTCGTAATATTGTAGCAATTTCTCGGATGGGTTTTTTTTCTGTTTACGCAGCTTAAGGATGGCTTCTTTCACCTGCATGGGAGCTCCTTTGACCGCATGTTGTCTGTCACAGCAAAATCTTCCACATGCAAGCACCACACCTCAAATCAACTCCAGGCCTTTTATCTGCTTAATTGATAATGACATAACGACGGACTTGCCCTCACCTGCCCATGAAATAGCCTTTGAGTCAATTGTCCAATTACTTTTGAGCCCCTGAAATGAAGGGATTGTGTTAAAAAGTTGCTTTAGTTGCCTCACATTTTTATGCAATCTTTTTGTTCACCCCACTGAATTAAAGCTGAAAGTCTGCACTTCAACTGCATCTGAGTTGTTTCATTTAAAATTCAGTGTGGTAATGTACAGAACCAAAATTAGAAAAAAGTTGTCTCTGTCCAAATACTTATGGACCTAACTGTATGTGTGCTCAATCACATTTGGGGCAATGATCTTTATATGTGTGCTGGTTTGCAAAAATGCCACTTGCTTTAACGTTACCTCAGTTAGAGTCGTGGGCAAATGTCTAACTTGAGTTTTACTTCAAGTTTTGTAAGGGCTTTCAAAGCTTGGTGCAGAATTTGAGAAATGGTTGGTTGTAGCAGACATAAATCATCCTTATTGCAAAGCTACCTACCAAGAAGCATAATATTACCAACACTAATTTTGGATGACTGCATGTGTCTTCTCCGCATAAACAGATTGATCACATAACATACAGGATTTGGTACAAATATTATTCCACTTCTGTCCAATCAATGTCTTCATACAAGTTCATTGTTTTTCTGCATCTCCTGAGTATTTAGCCTTTCTAAGCATGTGTGTGCCTATCTCTGCCTGAACACTATCTTCTGGCTGCTCCTAGTAAGTTAGGACAGCTCATGAGCTCTCCTCAATCCCGGTGAAGTTAAGAGTAGTTTTACATATTAGGAAAATTGGTAAAATGCTTTTACTCCTTGAGTAGGAAAACATTTCCACACTCTTGATATTTTTGAGCCAGTGAGGGCTGCTGTTCCTACTCTGAGATCAGAGTTGTGTAGAAGGATTTACTGTAAATTGACATCCCCAGAACAGTCTAATTGTGATTTTTTTTTTTACTCATTGTAAAACTCTTTGGATTGGCACTAGCTTATACATAACGTAGCATCTTAAAATTTGAAAAGGCATTCAGTAAACATTAGGTGAATTTTTTAAAATCAATTTTTTAAGTATTTTACAGGAGAATTCGTAGATTATTGGCTACTAGAAGATTATGAATTACAGATCTCTTAACCTTTGTTGGAACTTTGAGTAAGTTATAAGAGGAAAAAAGAAGGCCGTACTGTGTAAATCTTCCAGGCTTTTACAAATATAGCAATCGCATTCTTAAGACAAGCTATAGATCTCAGTAGAATTTGATCAGAAAAGCTTGTTTCTTCATTTGCTGACCTGTTGGGTAACCTCGCTATAAACATTTTGAAGTACAAAACAATATTTTCATTAAAAAAATACACAGTATACAACACTGAATAAAGTAAAAAAATGCATCCAATTCAGGCACAAAGAAGGAACAAATTCTGAATGAAGCAGTAGTCCATCACTGCGGATTAGCAGAAATCCTGCAGTCTTTAGACATAGGGCTTTAGGAAGAAGGTGAGAATTTTAAACTCGGTTAATTATCAGCTTTGCTTTGCCTTTACCAATGCTGGTGATTAAATAATTTGGTTAGGGTCCCATGTTATTTTCTTTCCTTACCTTTCTCTGATGGAGGGGTTCTCTGGCCATTAGATTTATGGCAAGGTAAGTGAAGCACACTCATTTTAACAAACAGAAAATACTATTTAATTGGTAACACTTTAGGTACTGCAAAAATGCATCTAATACTCATTTGCTGTTATTTAACAAGACCTTAACAAAGGCTTCTTTTGGTGTTCATGACACTTACTAAACAGTAATGGATTGGTTATAAATCTCTATGCTGTGTGGCATGTTGACATGATTGGTAAAATGACTTGTTAATATGAAGGATTTACAGGCCCTCTACTAAGTATGTAATATCAAGAGAAATGTGTCTCAGTTAAGCCACCTCAGACCACTCCAAAGTGAGGTTTTGTTAGTAAGTCACAATAAAAAGATTAGCAAACACTTTACTTATGCTTTTAAGTGTTATGAGGACCCAAAGAAGTGTATGTTAAGGTCTTGTTACATAATAGTAAATGAGTAATATATGCATTATTATGTTATTATTATTATAGCATTCATTGATAAACACAATCCGCCGCTCACAGGGGAACATTGAGCACAGATAAACACTGTACGATACTAAGCTTGTAAAAGTGGTGTGCGATGCTGTGTAGAGTTGTGTGTTGTTGGTCTGGATTCAAGTATAGGACTCTCCTTGCATTTGACTTACTACATGGTCCTTTATCCAATTGTGTGGTGTGATCCTGCCTTCCTCAGTTTGCTGTTAGGCTGTTTGCTGTGTCCTCTGCAATTTTATAGGGAAAAGCATTACTCTTTCTAGCACAAGAGTTTAGATGCTGATGTTACCTTCTTGAAGTTAAGAACTGCTTCTCAGTTTTCTCAGACTGGCCAGCTTTGCTTGGGAGAGTGGATATTAGCTTTCTGATCCCCAACAAGAAGAGGATTGTCAGTTTTCAGCTTCTAAAGAAGGAGTGGCTCATCAGCTTTTTGGCTTCTCACCCCAAATAGTGCGGCTTCAGAGATTTTGGATGGAATACTGATAGTTTTTGATGGAAGGTGTAACCTCTGCTGATTGAATTAACACTAGAATCCATGAAGCCTATGAAAAAGCTCATGATCCCGGCCCATCTTAAATTCCTTTGCACCTCTCCATCAGCGTCTTTTGTTTTGTAAATGTGTCGATCAGGAACAGGATATCTGCTATCCCATCCGCCCCTCCTTGACGGGGCTCAACTCGGGCAAAAAGTTCTCCCAGCTCAAGGCTCCTTATCTGTTTGTGAGGTGCTTGGAGTTGTACAGCATATCTTTATTTGGAATACATACATTTCATGTGTATTCAAATAAACGTGCGCTTTTATTCAAGAATATAACCAAAGTATAAAAAAAATCATTCAATTTACATGTTACTGTCAATAAGTTACAAACTTAAGCTCAAATACCAATTGACAGAAAGTTGATTATGTATTCTTGGATGGCACAGAGGTAAGAACTGCTGCCTCGGCGCTCCGTGTTTTAATTAGTGAGCTGCTATTATTATTGCTATAATATAATAAAAAAATACATTTCTTTTGAGTCTGTAAAACCCGGTGTAAATTTTGGCTGTTGATTGACATTTGAGCTTGGGTTTGTAACTCATTGACAGCAACATGTAAATTGAATGATTTTTTTTTTTTTTACTTTGGTTATTTGATATTTGGACTAAAGTCTTCATAGATTATACACTTCATGTCATTATTAGTATAACATGGAAAAAGTTTCTGCTTTAGGTACTTTTTGTAAATCAAATGCTTTTTTTTTCTTTTCCTTTTTCTTTGGTTATATTCTTGAATAAAAGAGCATGTGTTTATTTGATATCTGGACTAAAGCCTTCACACATTATACACTATATTGATAGTAAATTTACATAGGTTTTGCATAAATTGAATAGAATGAAGGTTTCACGTAGATAATTGAAGATTCTGTTAACCCCCAGAAGCTAACAATTTAATGGAATATTCTTGATGCTCTGCTGTGTTTCTGTATTGAGACAATGATATGAGCTCTCATTGAAGTTAGACTACTAGAAAGAAACATGATCTGTTAGACAGATAGGTATTAAGGGCATTTAGTGTGTAGGTCCTACTGTATGCGGTAAGAAAAACTTTAACAAATGTAACCTAGACTCCTAAGCCTTAATTGGAACATTATAGACAAGAGCAGCGCCCTCCATAATGTTTGGGACAAAGACACGTTCTTTGATTTATTCCTCTGCTCCACAATTTAAAATTACAAATCAAACAATTCAGACATTAAAGTGCACATTGCAGACTTTCGTTTAAAGGGATTTGCAGTAATTTTGGTCACGCTATATAGAATTAGAACACTTTTTCTACATGATCTTCCCATTTCACGGCACCATAATGTTTGGGACATAGCAATGGCAGGTCTATTAAAGCAGTCATAATTAGTCCTTTGCCACATATCCCTTACATGCTGTGACTGCTTGAAATCTGCGAATCACAGACATCACCACATGCTAAGAATCTTCTCTGATGATGCTCTGACAAGCCACTAATGCAACCATCTTCAGCTCTTGTTTGTTTTGGGGTTTGTTCCCTTAAGTTTTCTCTTCAGCATATGTTAGGCCTGCTCAGTTGGGTTTAAATCAGGTGACTGGCTTGGCCATTCAAGACTATTCCATTTTTTAAATTTGAAAAGCTCCTGTATTGCCTCAGCAGCATGTTTGGGGTCATTATCTTGTTGTGGGATGAAGCACCATCCAATGAGTTTGGAGGCCTTTACTGGAACTTGAGCAGGTAAGGAATTTCTATATACATGAGAATTCACTGAGTGATTACCGTCAGTAGTTCCATCATCAATGAAGAGACATGTGCCAGCACCTGTGGCAGCCATACATGCCCAAGCCATAACATCCCCCACCCCCCCCCCCCCCCACCATGTTTAACAGAGGAGGTGGTCTGCTTTGGATCTTGGGCAATTCCTTTTTGTCTCCACACTTTGCTCTTGCCATTACTCTGATGCAGGTTCATCTTTGTCTCATCTGTCCACAAGACTGTTTTCTAGAGTTCTCCAGGTTCTTTTAAGTACTTATTTTGCAAACTGTAATCTGGCCATCCTGATTTTCTGGCTAACTACTGGTTTACATCTTGCAGTGTGGCCTCTGTATTTCTCTTGAGGATGGTCATCTCTGTCACATCCACATCTGCCTCCTGAAGACTGCTTCTGATCTGTCGGGCAGGCGTTAGAGATTTGTTCTTTACTATAGTGAGGATTCTTCTGTCATCAGCAGCGGTGGCTTTCCTTGGCCTACCAGTCCTTTTGTGATTTCTGAGCTCACCAGCGCGTTCTTTCTATTTAATGATATACAGTTGATTTGATGACTCTAATGGTTTTATTCTTGTTTTTCAGATTTATAATGGCTTCTTTGACTTTCATTGGCACAGGTCTGGTCCTCATGTTGAACAATGGCAACTACAGACTCTGAGTGTAGTAGGTAGGTAGAAGCAAACCCAGCAATCTTATGCCTGCACTAATGAAGCAAAGAAACCCACCAGAGTAATCACAAACACCTGTGATGCCAATAGTCACAAACATTATGGTGTTCTGACATGGGTGGACCATGTATAAAAAGTGACCAAAATGTCTGCAAATCCCCTTTAATTAAAGTTTACAAAGTGCACTTTAATCACATCTGAATTGTTTGATTTGTAACTGTAGAGCAGAGGGGTAAATCAAGGAGAAATGTGTCTTTGCCCCAAACATTATTGTTTCAATTGTGATAGAAGCTTAAGGACCTACTCTAGATGTGGGATCTGAGATTTTTCAGGTAAAGAAGTCGAGTTCTGGGCTGGGTTGTTGTCACCTCTCTCCAGCGCCATGTTGATTAGCCCATGCTGGTAAGAGTTTCCCCATACTCTGCGCATGTAACGTTTATATAAACTGATATTTCTCAAAACTGTGTTTGTAAACACTGTAGGTGCAGTGATTTATTCTTAGGGTGTTGTAGGCTTCTTTACCAGGGCCAAAGGCATTTTCTGCTACCCATCTGTCCCCTAAGTCTCTTCATTTTTCCCAATGCACACTAAACAATCTTCATCACAATTACGCTTTGTTTCTTTCTAATAATCCTTGCCAATTGACAGTGCATTACATAATTTGTCATCTGCGATGACAGCGGTTGGTGGGGTGGACTGCAATTCAATGAGCTGCTTATAACAATCAGAATGTCTGCCTAATTTAGCCATACAAACCAAGTTATTATTGTTACTATTAAGAAATAAAATGTGGCTGACTCTTGCAAGTGCCTTCAGCCGGTCTGCTACAAATGGATGGCATTAGAGCACCATGGATGTGGCAAGAAAAGTTACGTGAACCTTTTGGAATTCCCTGTTTTTGTTTGCTTTAATTGGTCATAAAATGTGATCTGATCTTCATCTAAGCCACAAATATAGCTAGTAATGTATAATTATAATGTATAATTATAATTATTTTTCATGTCTTTATTGAACCCACCCATCAAACATTCACAGCACGCTGTGAAAAAAGTATGTAAGCTTTTGGATTTATTAACTGGTTGAATTTCCCTTGGCATCTCTAGTGCCTCTGGTAGCTACCGACCAGGCCTGCAGGTATGCTCAGGAGGAATTCAGAACCATTCTTTGTTACAGATCTACTTCAGCCCTGCCATATTTTTAAGATTACCTGTGTGAACTGCTCCCCGAGGTCATTCCACAGCATGTCCATTGGGCTGTGACCAGGCCACCCTAAAAGGCTGATTTTCTTTCTTTGAAGCCATTCTGTAGTAGATTTACTTCTAGGTTAAGAGTCAATGTCCTGCTACATCACCAAATTTCTGCTGAGCTTCAGCTTCCAGATAACCATCCTGATGTTATCCTGTAGTATTCCTTGGTAAACTTGGATATTCACTTTCCCCTCAGTGATAGCAAGACAGCAGAGCTGACCCAGATCAAGATGCTCCTCCACCGTACCTCATCATGCTGACATGCAACACCTTATGTACTGCTACATATTCTCCTCCATCAATTCAACGAGTTTCATTAGCCCACAAAACGTTATTTCAATGGCAGTCATGGAGGCTGAAGATGGTCTTTGGCAAACTGAAGACATGCAGCAATGATTTTTTTTTTTTATGATTTGCTTTTACATTTTTTACATTGTTATCGCACATTAGGGCCACCGTTCTACGATCCCATGTTAAGGGAGAGTAGCCACAGAAACAAATCATCTCCATTTGTACACAATTTGTCTAAAACTCTTTAAAATTGCTTTGTAACCATTCCCATCTTTATACAAATCAACTATTCATGGTCGTATCTCTCTTGAGATCTTTTTTTTTGTAAAACATACTTTCCACCAGCAGAAGCTTCTTGTGCTTACCAAACTCGAAATGTTTGAGTGTTATAAAATTGGTCAAAGAATCTCCAATGCACACCTCCTCCAGTCTCGTTTCATTGAGTGGACTCCTGGGGCCTCATGTATAAATGGTGTGTACACCCAGAAATGTTGCGTATGAACATTTCCACGTTCAAATCGCGATGTATAAAACCTAAACTTGGCGTAAAGCCACGCACATTTCCACGGTCGCTCATACCCTGTCGTACGCAAGTTCTTTACTCGGTTTTGCAGACTGCCGGCACCCAGCGTCAAAGCAATGCTACTGTTCCTGTGTGGTTTATCTTTCTTTTTCAGATCCACATCCCTGACGCAGCTTTATAAATACACTGAAATTAACCACATATTGTTTATTAGTTTAATGCATCTGATTGTAATTAACCTGTAACAATATAATGGTCCACAGAATGGTCAAACTATTCTAAATACAATAGCTGCTTTAGCGTTGTTACTCTCACTGCACCTTCTTCTTCTTCTTTACTTTCACCTGCTCCCGTTAGGGGTTTCCACAGCGGATCATCTTTTTCCATATTACTCTCACTGCACCACTCGGAGCAGCTGATCGGAAAGAGAATTATTGGTATACAGCATCAAGCACACGCTGCCTCAGCCATGCTTCCTATTTGAACTGCTTCTCACACGGCAAACGCTTCAAAACCTTTCCTGTACGGACCTCGCGGTTCAGAAAGAGTTTCATCCCAAGAGCTCTAAATGCGATCAATCAGTCCATCAAGTGCTCCTTGTAGAACTGTTAGTACTTATAAGTACAATTACCTCGCTGTAAACTTGCGATACAGTTATAATATTGCACAACCTGAGCCACTTTATAAAGCGCGTATTTACATATGATGACGATATCATTTTTAAGGTGAAATGCAGCAAAATATGTTTATTATATTATACAGATAAAACTTTAACTTTATTTAAATAATCTATATTGTTAATAATTAAAGGACATGGTGTCACTACGCTAACAAGGATCTGGCGCGCCGTTCATGGATTGTTCTTGCCTCGCATTGTATGCTTCATTGGGACTGGCGTGAAGGATAGATTAATTGAACATGTACTACGAAGATATTTCAATGTTCCTTTTAAAGTTTTGAAGAATCGGAGTTTTAACCTTACAGATGGCTTAACATCTATTACAGAGCTGATTGTGTGGCGATTGGGTATTTGTGATATCATCTACTGTTAAATTCTGCTCCGTACTTTTAAAAGTTTTATTTTTATGCTGTATTGAGGATTTGTTCTATTCTGTATATTGTATTGTATTGACCCCCTTCTTTTTGACACCCACTGCACGCCCAACCTACCTGGAAAGGGGTCTCTCTTTGAACTGCCTTTCCCCAGGTTTCTTCCATTTTTCCCTGCAAGGTTTTTTTGGGAGTTTTTCCTTGTCTTCTTAGAGAGTCAAGGCTGGGGGGCTGTCAAGAGGCAGGGCCTGTTAAAGCCCATTGCAGCACTTCCTGTGTGATTTTGGGCTATACAAAAATAAACTGTATTGTAAAACTGTATTGTAAAAGGAAGGACAGGAATTGGAGGTTAGTACGTTTGAAAGAGACAGTACTACTGAAATAAATTATTTCATCGAAGGTCGAGCACAATCACTGTGCCACCGTGTTCCCATGTTTAATAACATGCTTTAACTCCTATCATCATGAAAATGATATCACTTATACATCTCAGTATTTTAGTTATTCAGAGAGCTGTAATATCATAAATGTAATGGATTCTGTGTCCTGTTGGAGGAAGTGAAAGCCAGTTTAAGAAGCACGTAGTGATTCACACACATAGAGCACATAGAAGATCAAATACAAAACAAAGCATTTAACGTACTACTTTAATTACAATGGGATTTGAGAAACTAGTAAATTAAGTGATTTTAAGATTAAGTTTATGATGTTCTACTTTAATGACAAAATAAACTACACGATTACAGTGGAAATTTCGAGATTAAAGTTGACATTTCGTGCTTTTTCCCCCACTGTGTGCCTTTTTTTTTCTCTGTACCCTAATAAGCTTTCATATGACACTCAGACAGTTGGCTACGACTCGGCTTTTCATAGCGACTTTGATATGCGACTTCTTTTTTATTTCGGGCACTGTGCAACTTTGTGAACTTGAGCTTTTGAGTTTCTCCGACACGCTATGTCACTCAATCGACTTCCTTTTGTTGTTTATACCACTGTTTAAACCAATAAATAGTATGTTGTTCCTTGCCTCCACTTGGTATTCGCTGAAATTGTTCTATTTTTCCTCATGGTTTTTCCATTGTCTTTTCACAGAATGCTGAGCTTAAGGGCTATCTACATTGATTTACATATTCAAAGAGGCGTAATTCTGGGGGGAGTTGGGGCGGGACAGCAGACGCATGCACGTGCGTTACTTTTCACGCTGATTGAGATTTATGTAGCGGAAGAACGTGGAAGTTTGCGTATGCACAGATTCCTGCATCTAGATTTTTCTGTGCATATGCACATTCCCACTTTTGTGCTTATGCCATGTTATAGTGTGAGTTCTACACATGCCATTTTACATGAGGCCCCAGGTGTGTTGAAGTCACCAGACTAGGGGTCCACATGCCTTTTCCAGCTAACACCTGTGAATGTATGATATTTATTTAACACACATAGACATTAATTGATAGCAGTCATAACTTTTGGGATTTTCCCCTAAAACTCCCGTTGAACCGTCCATCTGTCCACCCATCTATCCATCTGTCCATCTATCCATTTTCCTAGCCAGTTATTTATCCAGGCCAGTGTCACAGGATAGCTGGAGACTGTCAAAGCAATCAATGAACGGTGGCAGTTTGTCGTAGGATCACCACACACACTCATATACATACACACACAGAGGGGCCATTTTAGCAATGCCAGCCCAACTAACCTGCATGTCTTTGGACAGTGGAAAGAGCTTTTCTGTTGAACCAAAATGTCTGGAGCTTTGTTTTTTGTTTTTTCTGTCCTCCCTGGCCATCAGACCTTACTTTTATTCTATGTTAATTAGTATTGCCTAATTTTATTTTTATATTTTGTCTTGTTTCTCTTCAACCTGTAAATCACTTTGAGCTGCATCATTTGTATGAAATTGTGCTATATGAATAAATGTTGTTGTTGTTGTTGTTAATTTGACAGCAGAGCTTTTAAGGGACATTTCAGCAGGGAAGTCCTGTGTAGTCAAAAGATCAAGTTCAGTGAAGTTTGCTAAATTTGTATTCAACAGAACAGAATATTGAATCTAAAAATTTCTAATGAGGTCTTTTCTTTATTTTTCAATAAAGCTGCGATGTTTTCAAAACCACAAGGCCATCACGATATCATGTGTCAAATGCCTGGCAACATTTAATGTCCTAGATAACCTCCATCACTAAAATTGTACAAATTATAACATCACCAAAAAAGAAAGATGAAAACATAAACAAATTAAACAAAAAAGAGACATTTGTTTATTTAATCCTGACATTTGTATGTGGACATATTATGGCAAAAAATTATTTTTAAAAAATTACATTTATAATGCGCTTTTCTAACATAATCAAAGCACTTTGCATAGAGAGTGGGTAGTGAATTCAACCACCACCAATGTGAAGCATCCAGCTGGATGATGTGATGGCGGCCATTTTTGTGCCAGTACGCTTACCACATTAGCTATTAGGTGGTGAAGGAATGAGAGATAGTTAGCTAATTAGAGACAGGGGTTGGCTAGAGGAGGTTAGAGTGACCAGGCCAAGGTGTGTAATTTAGCCAGGCAGTCCAGGAACACCCAACACTTTTTGAAAGATGCCCAGGGATCTTTTGTGACCATAGAGACCTTGCTTTATATCCCTCCCAAAGGACAGTGCCAGTTTCTACAACACAGTGTCTCTATCACTGCTATGGGCGATTGTGATCCACACACAGACAACATAGCAGGTGCCCCCTGCTGGCCTCAACTATTCCTCTTCCAGCAGTAACCCAAGCTTTCCCAGTAGGTCTCCCATCCAAGTACTGGCCAGGCCCAAACATTATTCAGGTGAATTACTTGTTTCAAAGTGCAGGTATGGCTGTTGACAACATTATGCTTGGGTTGTGGTCTTGATTGAAAACAAATCTTCTCCCAAGGTGCAGCTTTCTTGCAAACTTCAGATTTTCCTTCAGGATTTCCCAGCATTTTGCTGCATTCATTTTCCATGCTACTCTCACAGTTCTTCCAGAGCCTACTGCACAGAAAGATCCTCACCACATGATGCTGCCACCACCATGCTTCATGGTGTGGATGGTTTATTTTTGATAATGTGCAATGTTCAAACATTGTGGAGCTGACTTCAATTATTCCATGTGCCTACTGGCAAATTCTAGCTAAGATCAGTCATACATGTTTTTTCTTTTTGTCACTCCCCCATGAAGCTGTTACTGGTGAGCACAGTGGTCTGCACTGTCTCTCCAGTCTCAGCCACTGTAGCTTATAATTTCTTTAGAGTTATCAGAGGTCTCTTGGTGGCCTTGCTCACTACACTTCTGCTTGCATGAACACTTAGTTTTTGTGGATGGCCTGCTCTAGTGAGGTTTACCACTGTGTCATACTCTTTCCGTTTCTTCATAATTGATTTTACTCATCTTCAAGGGATATTCAGTGTCTTGGATATTTTCTCACCTCTATCTCCTAACTTGTGTTTTTCAAACACCTTTTCATGGAGTTGGTTGTTGTTTTCGGCTTTCTTCATTATGTAGGTTGGGCCACCTTAGTTACCACAAGTTGGACCTCCTACATGAAGGTGCAGTTAGACAACAATCAATTGAAACCCCTGACAGGTGATCTGCATTGACATAATTCTGTGACTTCTAAAACCAGCTGGCTGCCCCAGATTAATTTAAACCACTATGCAGAGATCTGTTTTCACTTTGACATTAAAGAGTCTTTTTCTCGTGATCAGTATCAAAAATAGTCTTTATAGAATAGGAATCACCACCCCAATGTGGCACTGTTTCTGCCATCCATACAATAGTAAAGAGTTGCATCAGCCTAAACAACCTCACAATATCCAGGACTTTAAGCATTACAAGTTTGACCTCATCCCTCCTTGTGGCTTTGCAATCAAGAAGCTTTTTATTTACTTGATGGACCTCAACCTTGGAGATGGACCCAGCCACAGCCAACGTTATTACACTGACTCCCAGAGGAGGGCTTATTTGCTGAATACAGGACTTCCTTATATTGCTCTTTCCACGTGTGGATAATATCCACAGCTGTGGTCAATGTCTCCCAACCCAGGGGCAGAACAAGCTAGATGGTGACCTGCATTACCTTCCCAAGTAATTAAATTATTTAGTAGAACCTTATTTGAACTATATTTTTAACAATCAGGCCATTCAGCTCAATAAAGCTCACCAGTCACATCCACTTAATTCTTCTGAAATAACATCAAGTCGAGTTTTGAAGGTCCCTAAAGTCTTACTGTCTACCACACTACTTGGTAGCTTATTCCATGTGTGTGTGGCTCTCTGTGTTATCGAAATACTTCCTGTTTGTGCAAAATTTGCCCTTAAAAAGTTTCCAACTGTGTCCCCATGTTCTTTCTGAATTCATTTTAAAGTCATTGTCTTGATCCACTGGGCTAATTCCCTTCATAAATGTTAAAAACTTCAATCATGTGTCCTCATAATCTTCTTTTTTTAAACCTGTAAAAGCTCAACTCTTTTAAAAATTCCTCATAACTCATCCCCTGCATCGCTGGAGTCAGCCTAGACACTCTTCTATGGTCTTTCTCTAATGCTGTTAGGTCCATTCTGTAGCCTAGACACCAAAACTGCATGAGGCCACACCAGTGTGTTATAAAACTTGAGCAGAACTTCCTTGAACTTGTACTCTACACATCAGGGGTGCTATATAACTTAATATTCTGTTAGCCTTCTTAATGGCTATCTGAACATTGTCTGGTAGTTGACAGTGATGAGTCCACAGTGAGTCCTAATTCTTTTTCATGAGGTGTATTTTAGATTTTCAGACTTCCCATTGTGTATTCAAACCCAACATTTTTACTTGTGTAATAGTTTGCATTTACTGACATTAATTTTCATCTGCTACAAACCTAACCTAATTTGTATGCTGTCCAGCTCCCTTTGTAATAATTTAACAGATTCCAGATTATCTGCCAATCCACCTATTTTAGTATCATCTGCAAACTTAACCAACTTGTTACTTATATTCCAATCCATCCATTTTTCAACCCGCTGAATCCGAACACAGGGGTCTGCTGGAACCAATCCCAGCCAACACAGGGCACAAGGCAGGAACCAATCCCGGGCAGGGTGCCAACCCACCGCAGGACACACACAAACACACCAAGCACACACTAGGGCCAATTTAGAATCACCAGTCCACCTAACCTGCATGTCTTTGGACTGTGGGAGGAAACCGGAGCGCCTGGAGGAAACCCACGCAGACACGGGGAGAACATGCAAACTCCACGCAGGGAGGACCCGGGAAGCAATCCCGGGTCTCTTAACTGCGAGGCAGCAGCGCTACCACTACGCCACTGTGCCGCTATTCCAATCCATATCATTTATATATATATTAAAATATCAGCAGCCCCAGCACTGACCCCTGTGGAACACCACTTTTAATGTCAGCCAATTCTGATAAGGTTCCTCACAACATCACCCTCTGCTTTCTGTGTCTGAGCCAATTTTCCACCCATCTACACACTACACCCTGAAGTCACACTTATTTTAGTTTGATCCAAAACCTCTCATGTGGCACCTTATCAAGTGCTTTCTGAAGTCAAGATAAATAATTTCATATGCTCTATAAGACTTCCTCTTCTAAACCCATGCTGACAGTAAAACTCCTATTCTTGACATGTGTTGTTCAATCCTTTGTTTAATAATTCCATACCATTAATTTGCAAGTGATGCATGTTAAGCTTAGTAGCCTATCGTTGTTTTGATCAGCTTGATCACCCTTAATTAAAATGAGATAATATTTGCCATTTTTCAGTCCTTCAGAATTTCCCCAGTGTGTAGTGACTTTCTAAAAACACCTGTGTGTACTCATTAAAAAACTTTAAGAAATATTACCTGGTCCCGGTGACTTGTTTGATTTCAGCCTAGTTAATCTAAGCAGCACTTCTCCCTCTACAATTTCCAAATCATTCGGTACTTCCTTAGTAGTCCCTGTTATCGCTGGGAGGTTATTCACTTTATCACCTGTGAAGACCTCAGAAAAATACAAGTTCAGAGTGTCTGCTACTTTACTGTCTGTATTTTTTAATTCCCCTTTACTATTCTTGGTGCACTTCATCACCTCCTTGACTGTTCATTTACTGAAAGAATCTCTTTAGGTCATCTTTCACCTTATCTGCTATTTACCTCTCTAACTGCCTTTTTAACTTCCCTCATATCCTTCTTTATGGTTGCCCTCATGTTCTCATGCTCCCTTCGATTTACATTGGTGGTCATATGGATGTCATTGGATGGATGACAGAAGCTGAGGAGACAGCAACACAATTTAAAAAGACTTGGATGATTTTCAGAATTGGGTGAACACTTGGGAAATGCAGTTTAACGCAGAAGAGTGTGAAGAGCTACACATGGGTGAAACAAACATCAATTATAAATATAAGATGGAAGACCTTGTCCTACAAGAAGCAAGTTATGAAAAGCATTTAAGGGTTTGTAATGACACAACATTTTCATCATCTAAGTGTTGTGTCTTACTACATTCTACCATATATAAAATTGAGAAACACTGTGTGATAACTGCTTTCTATGTTTTTCTTTTTATTGTAACTTGTTGTATAACCAAGAGAATTTATATCAATGCGCATACGCACACATAATGGTTAACATTATACATAAACCACAAAAAAGTAGATCCATTGACACAATATGCAAAACACTAAGCAATGGGCAGAAGTAATTAAAAAGGCGAATAAATAAGATGTATTGTAAAAACTGCTGAATATAAATCAAGGGACGCAATGTTCAGACTATATAATGCACTAGTGAGACCACATCTGGAGTACTGTGTGTACTTCTGGTCACCACACTACAAGAAACACATAGCAGCACTTGAAACTGTCCATCCTAGGAAATGTGGATATGCCATAGGCTTAAAGACTCAGAGAACTGAATCTGTACAGTCTGAGCGGAGGAGACTGCGTGGGGATCTAATCCAGGTCTTTAAAATCCTCAAAGGATTCGATAAAGTAGATCCAGCAGAATTCCTTCAACTAAATGGTGAATCACATACTGGAGAACACCAATGCAAATTAAAGGAAAGTGCATTTAGGACTAAAGCCAGGAAGCATTTTCTTATGCAAGGAGTTGTGGGTAACTGGAACAAACTACTGAGTCATATAATTGAAGCAGAGACCTTGACAACCTTTAAGGAGAATCTAGATGTGGTATTGGCTAAACAAACATGCATGGTGGGCTGAATGTCATTTGTCAAATTTCTTTTGTTCTCTTGTTCATTGTCCATAACCTCACCAAATCTCCTAACCCAACACTGATGTCTGTGCTTCAGCCACTGCAGCAGGTATTGCATGTCTGGCATACTGGCACCTCTCAATGAATTCTGAAGATCATATTTCAAGGTTGGTGTTTTTCTTCATCTTGCCCCTTTCCTTAGTGTCCACTAGTGCCTGCTCTGAGATGCCACCGGACAACAAAAACCTTTGGCCATAGCTATGGAGTGCTTCCTTTACTACTGAATTTGTGAACCTGATTTATTAAGACTCTATGTTCCCATGCCCTTCCAAAAATACAATAGGGGCACTTCTGGGAGAGTAATCAAATCAAATGAAATTTTTAGTGTCATATTCAATTATACACAGTACAATATGCTGTGAAATGCTTTGCTGCTAAACTCTAAGACTGTGTATTGGAAGAATACGAAAAGGATTATCAATAGTAGCTACTCAGCTCTATAAGTCAGATCAATAACTACAATGACAGCATTATGTTAATATTATAAAATTAAATAATAGATAACTTAAGAATAATTAACAATAGGGATTAAATCAGCCCTAGGCACTGTCCTCATTTAGAATGCATATGGACTGTGGACAGAAACTCCTGCTCAGTTTCTCCACAGTGGTCTTCAGACAGCAGTAGCATTTCCCTGAACACCGCACAGAGAAGAGACCGTTGTTGGAATAGCTGGTATCTCTGATAAATTTCTTAGCCTTGGTTTGACATTACTAGGTTTAGAAGTCCTGGAACTTAGGGAGTGCACACCCAGTGATGCATTCAGCTCACCACATCACTCTCTGCAGAGCCATTCTGTTTCCAAACCAGTCGGTCATACTTCCTGTCAGGATACTTTTGATGGCCGATTTACAGAAATCATTTTGTATCTGGGAGGGCAGCCTAAAATATCTGAGGTGGTAATGATGTCGTCATTCCATCTTCACTAAAGTGTCAATGTGCTTGGACAAAGTCTGGTCTTCTGTGAAGTGGACCCCGGGGTGTCCACCCTCTCTGCCTGAGTGCTGTTAATACTGAGGGGGTGGTAGTGCCTCAAAGTTCCCTTCAGCATTCCCCTCAATGTCCACAATCAACTCCCTTATCTTGTGACAGTCTCCATTTCATCCCAGAAGCCTGCTGTAGCTTTGTCATCAGAAAACTTGACAATGATGTCAACGATAAAAGCAGAACTCATCCTGTTCATAGACTTCTATTAGTCTTTCTCAGCAAACCCTCACTGCCATCTTGACCCTTCCAGGTCCACTCCATCTGTTTGACTACTAAGTAGCAATTACCTGACAGCTCAGCACCTCTCTATTCAGGAGTGCCTGGAAAATCAGATGGCATGACCACAAAGTCGATCTGACCTTAGGCACTATAGAAAGTCACTGACATGAATTAAGGGGCACAGAGAACCCCAGAATGGTGAAACTTGACGACTAGGGCTCATACCCAGTCATGAAGAAAAGCCAAACATGCCGGACTGCGTGTCCATCGACACACCTCTGCGCACCCGAGCCCAGAGCACGCGTGGTGCTCCCGCGTGCACTCTCACTACAGAGGCTGCCTTCTTCAGCCTAAATATTAATCAGATTAAGGGTAGAAACCGACACCGCTAGTGGATTAGAGAGGAACGAGCTGGGGGAGGAGAGAGAGAGAGGATGCCGAGGCTTCGTCGCGGGCGCATCTGTCTCACCCCCCCTCTCCCCACCCCCAGTCCGTGCCAGCAGCACATCGACTTGATGCTCTCGGACAGGGGACCTTTTCCCTCAGGTGGACCTTACCTTTGGACGAACTGAAGTAGCTCCTGTCTTCCCCTCCTGTCTGAGAAAAAGTTGGGCGCACATACATCTCCTTACCAAAGTCCTGGCATCGAGCGACAGGTGGCACCTTGATGCCAAAACAGCCCAAACGGGCTCGCTAAGCTTGGAGAGACGGAGGACTTAACGGGAATTGCTCGTCTCCTTTGGATTCTACTTCTTGGTCCGTAATTTTTGGCTTTGGGGCGCAGCTCAACTACTCACGAAAAGTTTAATTTATCAGTGTACTGGATTGCTTTTTTTTCACTGGGATGCGCACAAAATGTAGCTGAAAGAGATCGTGCACGCGCGCAGGTGAGTGGCTTCTTCCAGTTTAAGAAATGAAGGTAACATAGCGACATACCTGCACACAAATACCCTGAACTATATTGCATTTGCGTCATGTCTCATAAAAGGGAGATGTCTCGCGCCCTGACTGTAATGACTAAAACGTACAGTCAGCCGATGCCCAGTTTTAGCTTCACCTGCCAATTCTTGCGCGCGTTTTTGTATTTTTGAAGCACTTTAGGAACACAAAGACTTGGGGCTGTTTGTATTTATGTAGATACATCCATCATCCCGAATTCAACGAACAGCTTACTAGTTCGGTTTGTGAAACAGCAAAATAAAAAGTAAAGTTCCATTTAAGCCTTCTTACTTCACGTGCACTAGCATCTTTCACAGCATTTAAAGTGCCAGCAAAGATGAAAATACAAAAAACGGATAATGCGGAATGCAGTAAACACCTAAGATATAGAGAAAAAAACACTATGTAATATAGATAGAAAGAAAGACTACATAATATAGGCAGAAAATGTACATGTAGAGAGATATTAAGTATATAAGAGTTAAACAAGACACTAAGATTAACGGAAAGACTATAAGAAAGGAAAAGACAGTTATATAGATGGAAAGAAATACACTACATAATATAGATAGCTAGACACATAGAAAATATACCCTGCAAGAGATAAAGAAAACTAAAAAAGAAGAATAGAAGAATAGATAGAAAAGTCAGTGCATTAGATACAAAAGGCACTATATGGTATAGATAGACAGAATGAAAGACAGTATGGAATATAATGAGATAGAAAGTGAAAAGCTATATATACAGCAGAGAGAAAAGATACTGCTTAAGAAAGAAAGAAAGAAAGATGCTATAAAAGGGGCCTGAGTTGCCTTGAAAGCTTGCATATTGTAATCTTTTAAGTTAGGTAATAAAATGTGTAATTTTCCTTGACTTCTCACTAATATAGATGGGTAAATAGAAACATAAACAAGAAATTACATTTATATGTGTGTGTGTGTGTGTGTGTGTGTACACAATACAGCAACGTATATAATATAGAAACAAAACACAATGAAAAATGATAGAAAAGACACTGACAAAGATAAAAAGAATGAAAGACAATATCTAATATAAAGAGTTAGGCAGTGGTGAGCTATATATATAGCAGACAGAAAATATACTGCCTTAAAAACATATAAGGTACAATATAAGATAGATAGATAGACAGACAGATAGATAGATAGATAGATTGATAGAAATGCACTGCATAAGAAAAAATGAAAGATGCTATATAATATTCATAGATATATTTATACACAGATACACAAAAAGGTAAAGACCACATAGTATAGAAAGTATGCAAGCAAGAAGCAATGGACAGAAAAACAGATAACCGGATAGATAAACAGACATGTAGATGCTGTGCTTTGGCATTGTTCAGACAGTTTTCAGTTTCTCCTTCACCACATTTTTTCTAGTCCAGGGTGAAGGGATGAAGCCTTGCTTGAAAACTCTGGATGCCAGGCAGGAAATATCCCCAGGCAGTATGATCATCTGTATCTTAAATTGTGCCATGCCATTAACTACACACTTCCAGAATCATGTTTGGCAATGCCTGTCAATTCCTTACTATTCTCTTCCTAACAACCAATGTAAGTCTCACAGACACTCATACCTCAAGGACACTGAAATTCAGTTAACTGTTGATCAATAATTCTCGGCTTTTTGAGTTGTCGATCACCTTGATATTTAAAAGTGGCTCAGGTCTACCCCATTAAAGAATATTACATTGAGTTGTTCTGTGACTGAGTCCAATCTTGCACCCGAGGCACTGGATTGAAAGCACTGTGCAGTTCAGAACTTTTACCTTCTGTGTCAACAAAGTGTAGAAGTGTGGTAGTGATGTTTATTCACCTGTGATCTGGATAAAATCCTCAGCTAAATTAATAAATGTATTTAATTTGGTGGCCAGGTACTTCCTTTGCAGCTACAGATTCATGATTTTTAAAAGAATATTAACCTTATCGTTAACATGCTATCCTGTCATAGGATTGTCAGTAAATGACATAACTTAAATAATCTGTTAGAGGGTTTTCTGTAAAGAAGGTTAAATTGCACTGATGCTAATATGCATCTGTATATCCTAAGCCAGTACAGGTCATCTGGTTTGATGATCTGGTCACTTTTATTGGGTTTGACATCCAATTTGTTAACAACACGACTGACAGTGGGCTACATGTCTATCCCTAGAGTGGTGTGCCCTGATTAAAAAAAAATGCCATGATGTCACATATTGTGCTGTGAGTCACAATGAGCCAATACTGTAGGAAATGTTGGTGTGATATAGAAGACAATTGAATTTGACTCTCAAAGCCTCTGATTGAGGTCAGTTATTAAAGTACTAGCTAAGCTTATCTGTCGAAGAGACATGTAATTGAATAAATGTGATATCTCTTTTCCTACGTGTACCCCCTGTGCTCCTCCTACGCATTTCTTCGCTATCCTTGTGTGTCTCAGCTTCTCTTGGCCGGTGCTCCTTCTCTCAGTCGCGTTCCTTTAAAGCCTGCTTCTCAGACTCTTGTCATTTCACGGTGCGATGCTCACCTCCTGTCCACTTTTTGACTGCCACCAATGGTAGATGAGCCCCCATTACCCGCTGTGAAAACATCAGTCCAATTCTTGCGAATACCTCCCATCTATGAAGGTGACTCAGATTGCGCCTTGTTAGTATTTAGCGACCAAATGTCACTTGGTAAGTTAGTCACTTTATTGTCATTGAAATGCTCCATTTTAACTGTTTTTTTTGCAAAAATAATTAAAAACATTGTCACAATCAGGAATTTAACTTTGCACCCCTTAAGTCTTGTATTATCATGCCCACCATTAAGCAATTAAAGCCAAATCGACCAATCAGATTGCTCAGAGGGATCAGACACACTCACACACACACACACATGCACACACACACGCCCAGCCAGTACGTTTTTTATTAAATAGTAGATAATATGAATAAATTCTAACTGTGTTCAGTATAGGAAGGCTGTTTTCTATCTTTATATTGATATAAGTGCAAAAAGAAAAGAAAAACCTTCAAATTCATAACAAATGTTTTTGTTTTGGGAATTTTCTGGTGCTCTGGATGTCTAAACTGTGGTATAAGTGATTTAAAAAAATGTTTGCTCTATATTTTATGAAACCTTATTGTTATATTTTGTTCAAAAATATAGTGTAATGTAATTTGGACAAGATTAAACCCTAAATAGTTTGTGCATAGAGCTTAAAATCAGTTATCTTTACAATGTAATTTAGTGACTTGTTATGACAGCTTTACATACTGTATTTAAATTACACAATTAAATCCAAAATAGGGATTAGTGGGAATTTTCTGGAATGTTATTTTTGGATCATTGGAAGCTGTCATACCATCTGTGGCCATTCTAGTAAGTTTGGAAGCAGTTTATTTTGGTCTCTCATTCTGTCCAGAAGTCCAGACAATAAAAATGTCTCACTGCATTTAGCTCGGGGACTTTTGGTGATCCATTACAGCTTGTAACATGGCACTATGGCTCCATCTAAGGTATAATAATGTTAAACAATGGCTCAGATGTGCACACCTAAACTTTACTAAATCTGCATTGTTTTCCTAGTTTGTTTGTTTTTTTTTTGCATTATTCAACTATAGTGCTAATAATATTGAATTTCTTATTTTTGTTAACTTTATTTAGTGGTCAGCACTAGTGGTCAGCTCTATCCTCGGCCCACTGACCAAATATGTGTGTGCGGCTTGCAAATTCTCCTTCTGTCCATTTGAGTTTTCCATTTACTACTCTAATAATTTCTTCCCACTTCTCATTGATGGCTCCATAAAATAACAATAGAGGAGGTCCTTCAGCCCAAATACACTTTACCTGCAACAGTATATCCACTGTCAGAATCAAACAAAACTCTACTAGCTGGAAGTTCTTGATTAGTAGATCACCCGGTCCACTATGCCAATCAGGACGTGAATCATTTACTGTAGGCAGGGATTACATGCAATTGATTAAAGTTGCTCTATCACCATATTTGCTAGTTTTCTTAAAAGATCTTTTTACAATAAAGACCAAGTAGAGCCAAAGCCTAAAACGAAGAGGGCAAGACAGACACATTCCTCCTTCAACATTAATCAGAGAAGATCAAGATCAGAAATCATTTGGTGTAGATAGCTTGGGCGCTAAAGTTATATGACTCTCTTAAAACACTGATCAATAAAATGTAAGAATGATGAAAACAAAACTGAGTGCCATTATGAACAAAGCTGCACACTCTCTCTCTGACACACTAACGTTGAGAATTTTCAGCGTACAAATTATTCAGCAGAAGTGTGTCAGGAAACGCTACTGGGGCTCCTTCATACCAAGAGCAATACGTCTGCTGTTCATAGTGCCTCACTGGGACTGGGACAGCTCCTTTTATCTGTAGCCAAGTCTGAGGTTTTCTTTCTTTTTAGTTTTCTTTCCTTTTAGTCATTCTGGTGTGAATTCGAGAGGAGGATTGGTGGTTTTTATAATATAATATCTATTTCTGTATTTATTGAGCTTCGGTAAAAAGCCAAATTTGGACAAATAAAGTTCTATCTATCTAAATGAGAATTCCATACTGACCCTGTGTGAATGTGAGCTTGATGTTGCTGAGTGTGAGAAGGCCATGCACAAAGTTGGCACCCTATCTAGGGATGTTTCCTGCTTTTCAGCTGAGATGAGCTTCATCCTCCTGAGACCCTGAATTGAATTAAGTGGGATTCAATATGTTTTATAATGTTTGACAGTGGATGGTGTGCACAGTCTATCTATCTATCTATCTATCTGTCTATCTATCTATCTATCTATCTATCTATCTATCTATCTATCTATCT
>JANRMT010062791.1:141432617-141468944 GCA_026402145.1 Polypterus bichir lapradei
TCTATCTATCTATCTATCTATCTATCTATCTATCTATCTATCTATCTTATATAGCGTCTTTATGTATGTATCTATCTCTCTAGCAGTACTGTGATTAGCTGTAAGGCATACTGAACAAGTTACTAGAATAGCAGCCGGACGTGCATGTTATATGTAATGGTATAATAGCTGTAGCTGTATTGCCAAGAATTTAGTTACTTAGTAAAGTTGAAACAACCTCTTAGTCCTTCAGCTAAGTAGAAAATGTCCATCTTTAAGTAATGAACTAACAGATCATTTTGACAGTCCTCAGTAAGTAAACAACTGAAATACTACCAAATACTATAGCTGGGACATAGTAACATCAGAACATGTTAAGATCTTATATATCAGCTTTCATGAGAAATGTTACATGCCACATGAAGGTCTGTCTTTGAGTTAATTAATTGTCGCTCACACACTGGGAACTGATAATGTATAGTACAGTATAAATTGGTAATTTATAAAGAGTATTGTAAATGTAGAAGTAGTAGTAGTAGTATTAAAAATCTTGCTATTATTTACAATCAACATAGCTATCCTAACATTTCTAGAAATAAGCCAACATGTACATGATGGTGATGGGGTGGAAGAGCCATGAACACCATTGTATAACAGCAGAAGAAAGGAGAAAACACAACAGAACCGTAATTAGGAGTACTTTGTCTGTGACATGAAGATGTTTTTCTGCTTGGGCAGTTTCATTATAGGACCATACCCTTCAGTTTCCTGTCCGGCTCTTTGAGTTATGACAATCAAACGCGCCAGTTAATAAGAGTCATTAGACAGAAGCCTATTAAAATGTTGGAAATCATGTTTCTCTGATCCAGTTCATTCACTATGGGTCATGTGAGTTGCATTTTTCGACAGCAAGGTGGACTGTGCATGTGTATTATTTATATTCTGTGTACTCACTTTCTTTTTGTGATTATTCTACAAGTATGTTTGATCAAATTAGTAACGTCGTGATCAATCAGTCACCATTCTAAATCACTGGTTTTCACCACAAAAGACCCAATCAGTGATTGGTAAATTGGCTGTTTTTTCAGCATCTGCTTTTCTGAGTACGATGATCCTTTTTTGTATTACGGGTTTTGAGTTAGTGCACGGCTTTTTTTTGCTTCAAAAATTTCTGTAAACACAGAGCAGCAAGGCCGACTTTACCCTGAAAAGAGAAGTTTGGAATATTAGCTTTACCATTAAAGAAAATGCAGTAATAAAGTGAGAAAAAGGAATCAGAGGAGTAATCCTCTGCAATTAGACAAGCTGTAAGAAAAGCTACTTTAATGAATTCAGGCCTCTTTATTTTCTCCGTTGAATTAAATGGACATTGCTTGTCTGAGTTTGGATGGTGAGCGAGATTGTGTTTAGTACAGCAGTTCCCATTTTCAATTAGAAAAAGAAAAGATAAAGATGAATTTGAACTTGCTGCTTAGTAAACAATAGATGTTTTAGCTTAAAAGACAAAATTGTTTGTGTAACTTATAAACTTGTTAAGCATGTTAGCTTTGCATCTTCTTAAATAAACATAAACTTTTGATAGATTTGCAGCTTTTTTAAAAGTTTGTACTGTGTTTATTAATTGTATATGTAATACAGCAAAAGTTGCATACTGTAATTACAATTGTAATACCTATTTACAATTATACTTCAAGAATTAGGAATGTCTAGCTGGTACACTGTAAGAAAAATAAAATTAAGTTAAATTTAAAAAACAACTGTATAAATATAGTAAATATATATTTTAACAGCAAAAAAGCTATACTGCAGTTCATGAATGATTCAAAACTATAAGTACGTCTTTTTTCACTTAAGCAGAGTTTAATTCTAAAATCAATTAATTGAATCAATGTGTGAGAATATATATTTTTTGATTAGACAAATCATGAACACTACTTTTTTTAAATTAAGCTTTCTTTCAGATAAGTATAAATAAGAACAAATTAAACAAAATGACAGCTCGTAATTACGAGAAGCATTTTTTTTCTTCTATGCCAAATGTATTAAGGATAAATGAGTAACAGCGCACTACACGATAACGTGCAGTGAATACACTTGACTTGAGTATTCATAGTTTTCATCCTCTTTCTCTGTACGTTTAGCATTCGTTTGTTCAGAGGTTGATGCACTTGCTGCTTCCTGAGCAGCTCTTCTTTTCTCCACACTAGCGGCCCGCCTCTTCTCTTCTTTCATCGGCATTGTTTTGCGTTAAAATTGATTAAGTCAGAGTTAATGTTGCAATTACTTTTTTTTTTTTTTACGTTTTCTTAAAGTTTTCACTTAAACTGGCATTTAAGTGTTCAATCTGCCTCAAGAATGATTTAAGATATGAAGAGGTAGGTCAAGTGACGGCGAAGGTGGTAGGGATGAGAACGGCACTCGTACACATGTGCCGCACGCTGCCGAAAGCTGATTCTACAATAAAATAAAATTAAATTAAAAAGAGGAATAACCTTGCAGGTCAATACATGTACCACATTTCAGGTCAATAGTTCAAACAGTTTGCGAACTACAGGTGATTTAAAATCCTGGACAGACAAATGGACAGCCACAGTAGCGTATAATATTAGAAGATATTTCTGTATATATTTCATTAGCAAAAAAATACATTGTTAAAGAATATTTATTTATTTTCATATTTTATCTTAGCATCGCTCAGGTCACTGAATAATAAACCTATAGAATTTTATTTTGTTAACAAAAATGAACAGGTGACAGCTGTGCTCTGTGGTTTAGCTATAAAAACACCAAAGTTAACGGGTTAAAATAGAAGACAAGGCTTCAACATGTCTGCTTATGCAGGAGATGAGTGCGAAACATTTTTTAAAGGAATAAAGAAATCAGACTCGGTGTTGGAATCTGCCTTTTCAGTAAGATGAAATGTATGCTCGGTAAAAGACCTGATCAGATCATCCCTGGAACAAATCTGTCCACACTAAATGGAGAGGAAGAATAAAGCCATTAACGTGATTTAACTCTGTTGTCCCAATTCGAAACCCGCACATGCCTTCAAAAATGAGCATCATACATATTTTAGTAAAACTGTTCATACAACAATTAGCCTTTAAGTTGTCATCATCTCTGATCAAAAAGAAGAAAATTTAAGATAAAGTGTAGACTGCAGACTTTGCTATGAGCTCAAGCCATTTCATGTTTTTAATATTGACTTTTTTGTTTTGACCAGAGAATCGTCTCTTTGTTGTGCACTTAAATACCCATTCTGTCGTAACGGAAGGGCGCAGCAAAAACAGCTCAAAGCAGAATTTTGTTACAAATGTTTCAAATAAAGACAATAAGATTAATTCACTTGGCAATCTTGTATCTTTTGCCCAACCAGAGTGTTTCTTATGTTGATTTAAAATCTGCACAATTGGATCACGAGTGTGACAGGGCGGGTAAAGCATCCCGTAATATGATTACTGTGGATCAAGGTCAAAGGTCAGAATCAAGGATGGTTGAATATGATTGGCCATGGTTGTTATGTGCTCATGTCAAAAAAATCAAATAGAAAAAGGCATATTAAAGAAAAACTCATCAATTGTGTGCAAAATACACAGATATTCTCTTATTTATTAATTCTGGTCTAATTAATTCACTGCTATAAATTAGTATTTCAAATCATTTCAATTGATTCTTTTAAATCACACTTAGAAAACAAAGGAACAATAATAATGCAACAAAAAATAACCTGCAACCAAAACACATAAACCATAATGATGGACAAAAGAAAAACACGTTCTAGTTGACAGCACCAAGTCACTGTAGCTTTCAAGATCCTGAGAATTAGTAAAGCAAGTTTAGGAAATATCTGACTGTGATGGCTAAAGTTGAAATCAATTTTGAAGATAACACATTATATTGCAGGTGGATTGTGACAAATTAATGTTAATGTTTTAATCAATTAGAATTCTACAGCATTGCCTTTCTATCTGTAAAATTATTGTCCACTAAACAATCTCCTTGTTTTTTTTTTAATTATGTGACAAATATGTATCACTCCATTGTTTCTCATCATTCAAATCATTAATCTATATCTAAAATATCTATAATCTAAAATCCAGTGTCTGTCTCTTTGCCTGTACGTCTGTCCGCTTTTCATGAGTGAACTACTTAATGGATTTTGATTGTTTTTTTGTTTTTTTTTTTACAATTTGCTTGAGCATTCTGGTTGATTTTGTGACTTCTCTCATCGCACTAAATATCATAATTCACTTGCAGTATCGATTTATTTGTGAGAATCCATGAGAGCAGCTGCAGGCCAAGGGGAGGGGAGGGGGCACATCTCCCTCCTCACTCACGCGCCAGCCTCCATTCGAGTCGCTCTACCTCTTGCCACGTGTTGGAGCGTACCTTGCCTCTGATTAGCTATCGATACCTGTTTGTTCAGCAGACATTATCATCTAATGATTGTTAAGGAGTCACGTATGATGTTTTTGAGACAGAGAGATTAGAGAGAGAGAGAGAGACAGAGAGATGTATTAGAGGGTACCTGCTTATTGGCAGAGATATCACGGCCACGTGCTCTTCTCCCCACACGGGGGACACTCTCCTGTCAGAGCTGAACACGATCAGATACAGTGGCGACGTTTCACGTTGGAGAGTACCTACCTTCCGCTTGACCAGAATTGCATGTTTTTTAAATTTGTGTATTGATTTTTAAAGTTCATCCTGTTTCACTACTACGTGGGCAGAGCCGCGGGGGACAGCTAGTCAATAATATACCTGAAGTGGTGTCACTCAGTTTAAAGGATAAAGATGGCTAAGTGTTATCATCATCATGCAAATGACAGTTAATGTTATGTTTCTCAATTACCTTGAAGCTGTCTTACTGCTGAAGACAGACATGAACTCTTGTGTCTCGTTCTTTTTACTTTTCATTGCTGGACTCTGTCATTAATACAGAATAAAGAGTATAATGTAAAGGACATGCAGTGTCCATAATGATTTTTCTTCATCTTATTAGGACAAGGCCAGCACATGACGGCTCAATGCACATCTGGTCAGCTGTCTCCAGTGTCAGAAGAAAAGGCAGATGAGGCTACCAGGTCGAGCATTTTTCCAAGTTTCTAGTTTGTGTATTGCTATGTTACAAAACTTACATTAAGTACACATTATGTCCTGATTGGACACACTCCTTATCTGAGACAGTAATGGTGAACATTTCATTTTAATACAAATAATATGCTAAGCTAAACCACATCACTCCATCTCCCTAGTTTGACTTTGAAACTGTTTTACGTAGTACTAGGGTGTTGTACCGTGTTAGCCATTATGAATGTAGAGAAGAGCCAAGCAAAATGACACCTTTTATTGGCTAACTAAAACGATTACAATATGCAAGCTTTCGAGGCAACTCAGGCCCCTTCTTTTGTAAAAACAAAAACTGTGAAATGCTACAAACACTGTTTCAAGACATTATTGTTAAATTATCTTTTAAGAATCCTTAACCCAATAGTGCCATACTGGTTCATTAATGGCACTTTATGGCTCATTACTGGGTTGTGTGGTCCCTCATAGAACCTTTGCTTGACCAAGCACCGTTTCATTCTCGGAAGGGGTCTTTGCATAAGAAGTTTATTCTTTGTGCTTTGAAAAAACTTCCTAATATGTAGAAAAGCAAACTGAAATCTTGAATGTATGGTGGGCTACATAGCAGGACATGAACAGATTAAGAAATTTTGTACTTAACTTGTGTTATTGTAAGCAGCAAGAGTCTTTTTAAAATCAGGAACCCTTTCACAGATGTGTTACCATCTGTTCTTGGTTATTTACTGTATGGCGCCTGTTACATATCTAAATAAATAATGTTCTTTCTTGAACATTCATCTGTATAGGTATTTTGGGAACCAAAGATGTTTCCCCTATGGCATCGCTCTGAAGAACCACTGGGACACCTTTACTTTTAAAAATATATATCTATAAATGAAAGGATAAAGTATGTGTACCTGATAGGAAACATGCATTCCAGTAACTTTCCTTCTTTGGGGGTCTTTAACTCCTTTAGCTGAGTTCTTACATGGCGTGCTTCACCTCTGCCTTGGCACTACAAATTTTGTTTTTCTTTTCTCCATCGTCTCACTGCTGGAGTTTGTTTTTTTTTTTCTGTCCTCTTGGCCATTTAAAGTTATCATTAGACTCATCTTTAGAGACTTAGAATCTGACGCTATATGTAAGGACTCTACCACTATACTAATTATATATTTATTTAAGCCCATAATGACATATTTTTATTACTTATTCTGTACTAATCTTATCTAATTTATGTTTCTTTTCTTGTAACCGTTTTTTGATTTTGCATAAAGCACTTTGAGCTACATCCTCCATATGAAAATATGCTATAGAAGTAAATGTCGTTGTTGCACCACCCAAAGATTGTAGCAATGCAGACATAAACATAAACAAGGTTTATACAAAATCTTATACAGCCATTTTAGTCCCAGTAGGTTTACAGTTTTGTCACTACTTTGTATTACACTCCTGCCCAAGAATATCCAGTAAACAGTTTCAAAAGGCCCGACTTTTACCTTTTTTATTTGTTTCTGTTTTTTGAGCTGGGCCGCACAGTTCACATAACAAATGTATTCATACAATATCTGTACAAACTTGCAGCTTCAACGTAAGATGAAGAAATTCTATTAAAAACCCTTCAGAGAAACCTAACTGTATAGAATAAACTTCAAAAACCAGACAGAGGACAAAAGAAGTTTAAATGTCTATATCTAGTTTGAAAGTATGTGAACTGGCAATGCAGCTCTACAAAGAAAGAAGGCCACATCCCTACCCAGGCAATACTTAATAATCTCAATTGAGAGTCCCATTGATGCCGGAGGTGACACATTAGAGAATAAGAAGACTTCTGTGTCAACACTTGTACCAAGGCGCAGTGGTCCACTTGGCGTAACTCAATTCAGTTCAGTTTACTTTTGTGTTGTGCTCTCCACTGAGTGCAGGCGCAGAGTGCTGTGGCATACACGTTCTCTGGTAAAATGCAAGTATAAATTTGACAAATTACTAAATACAGAATTAGCACACAGATGTGCTAAAACACACAGAAAGCAAAGCAGAAACTGATTAACACATGTGGAAACCAACACCATCTGTCCATTAAATAGCGACAGCGAAGGAGAGGAAAAGAAAAACAGCAGTCAGCAAACATATCCTTTGACACTGTTGACCATGAGATATTGCTCTTGCAGCTTGAACATCTTGTTGGGCTTAAAGGGCTGCTCTTAACTGGTTTAGGTCATATCTAACTGGTAGACACTTTTCAGTGACTTTAAATTCCTCTTTTTCGTCTACTGCTTCTCTTAAATGTGGTGTTCCTCAGGGATCCATTTTGGATCATATTTTGTTCTCTATATATCTTCATCCTATTGGAGCTATTTTGAGGAAATTTAACATTTTTTTCCACTGCTATGATGATGATGCACAGGTTTATATTCCCGTCTGCAACTCTGCAATAAATCAACTCCACAACTGTCTTTCTGAACTAAGATCCTGGATGGCTAATACATTTCTTGATCTGAATCAAAATAAAACAGAGGTGCTTATAGTGGGTCCATCAGCTAAAGCCCAAATTGGTCTTGGACTTCTCGACTCTTTCTCTGTCTTTTGCAAACCGCAAGTCCGTGATCTTGGTGTTATCTTTGACAGTAACCTCTCTTTTGAGAAACAAGTTAATTCTGTAGTCAAGAGTTGCTTTTTCCAGCTTCTTCTTTTAGATAAGATCAATCCTTTTTTATCTTCTAGGGATCTTGAGAAAGTTACTCATGCTTTTATCTTTTCTCGCCTTGATTACTGCGATTCGCTGTATTCCGGGATTAGCAAATCCGTGATACACAGGTTACATTTGGTCCAGAATACTGCCGCTCGCTTTCTGGTTGGGGCAAGAAAGTCTGTTTCTCCAATATTAGCTTCTTTACACTGGCTGCCTGTCAGTTTTCGAATTGATTTCAAAATCTTGTTGCTAGTTTTTAAATCTTTACATGGGTTTGCTGCTGCCTATTTATCTGAATTGTGTGCTTTACACCAGCCATCTAGAGTGCTTAGATCTTCTGGTCAGTTGTCTCTTGTTGTCCCTCGTACCAAGTGCAAAACTAAGGGGGGCAGGGCTTTTGCAGCTGCTGCTCCTCGCCTGTGGAACTCTTTAACTCATCACGTAAAGGAGTCGTCTACAATTGAACTGTTCAAAACAAGATTAAAGACTCATTTCTATTCACTTGCATTCCGTGACCTTCAGTAATACTGATGTTTTCCTCATTGTGATTATGTAACATTACTTCTATTTATTATTTATTTTATTTATGTTCATTTATTTTATTTTATTTCTGTTTATGTTATTTATGTTAATTGTATGTTTTTTCTTTTATTCTATTATTGTAAAGCACTTTGGCCACAGAATTCCTATCTTGTTTTAAATGTGCTGTATAAATAAATTTGACATTGACACTGACATATCTGGAGAAAATAAACCTCAGGGTCCATGGTTAATTATAAGAGAGACAATCAAAGACAAATCTAGACACAGTGAAAACAGTGATTTACCACCAACTGATTGAACTGTTGAACGAAAGCCTGGCATTTCAAGTTTTACACACAACAACAGTGTTTTGTTTCTGTATCCAAATATTTCCTGACCTGACATTTTCTCTTTTGACACCATATTTAATACCTAATTTTGCTCCTCGATGGCACAGCATTCGTATACTGGAACTCTGAAATGCACACTACTTGTTCATAGTGTCCAAGATGAATTTTACCACTGACTATTCATCTTTGGATTTGTGGGTGGCACCCATAGACTGATTTTGAGTTGCATTTAGTGATAAGACCTGCTTCTTTTGTTTGTGAATGGATAATTTGTTCATGAAAATGGTGTAAACAACATTCTCATAATATAGTGTGAGTTATGCTGAGGTTTTAATTATAACATATGAATTCTGAAAGCCTCTGCTGCTGCACAATGATGCATTGAAGAGACAGCATTGTCCATTACATGACCTTTTAAAACGGAATACATTGGGACATCTTTACAGGGAGTAATGCCTGACTGTACATACAGTTGCAGGAACACCTATTTAATTTTAGCACACTTCATTTTTCCCAAGAGAGAATGTAAAGGATGTCCTGGCAATAAATGGGCACTCTGGTCTACATCCACTGTGAATCAGTAACTCCCTGGAAGAACAGTTGGACAGCACTTTGGCTGGATGTGATCCAGGGCACTGTCTGGCACCTGTATTAGTCTATGCCATGATACTTAGCTGCTTGTAGTCAAAGCTGTGCTTCCATCCCATCAAGTAAAATCCTAGTGGCATTGTCTGCGTTGGACAATATTAGACTTAAAGCTGATTCTGTGCTGTAATCAGGGTGCAAGCCAGCCTGCATGTACGTATCAAGATTGGCCATTCCATTCTGGGCATTGCATTACAGATGAGCGTGTCTTTTTATTAAATACTAATTAAGGTCAGCAATATGAAACATCTGTCTGCATTTTACAAGAGCTTCTGTTATGCTGAGAAAGATCATTTCAAAGAGTAAATTCCTGATTATTTAAGTTAAACTATCCCCAACATTTATCAAGCTGTCTGTCATGTTTTCCCTTACAGAAGATCTGAATCCTTATTTTTTACGTATTTACATTCCATGAACTACTTTTTAGCTGAGTTAAAGCCCTTACATTTCTGCTCATTTTGTTTTATTTAGTTATTTTACTGAGCAACAGGAAAGGTGGCATTTATTTGAATTTCTGTTCTGCGAAAGTATCTTTCTTTTGACTGGTCTGCCAATCGGTGGATAGAGTATCATTCATTTCAGCAATAGTTTGCTACATAGGCAGGGTTTTTTTTCAGATAGCAATTATTTTCATCAACGGTTATTATTTTAAGATTATAATGAAATTTATACAGCAAGTGCAGGATTAAACAGAATATTACTAACCCAGAGTCCACTGACGTCTTCACCCACTATTCACGTATGTCCCACGTCACCTACGGAAATTTTATGCTCTTATCATAACAAGACTTTATGGGCAGCAAGTATTTCTTTCTGAGAAATAAATTGTTATAAGATTGTAGACAATAATGTATATTCAGTTTTATGGAGTGCAGCTGGCCTGAGTGTGCCAGAACTTTGTTGTCTATGTAGATGGCAGGGTCCCACACTTTCATTGTTTCCAAAATGTGATTCACACCAACATCTTTGTTTCCCTCTGATGCCTTTTAGCCTACTTGCAGGCCTAATTCTCCTAGACCTACTACAGTACATACTCTATAGGTTTGAACTATTAATTAAAAAAAACAACTGTAGCCATGATAATTTCTAGTTTTTCGCTAATTTCTATTTTGATAGTTTGTGAAGCATACTGTAAAGATCTTTATACAAAAAATGATTGCATATTACAAATATATTAAAACTTGTGTTAGTGAACAGATGTTATGTTAACTGATATGGAATTCTATGAGGAAACACTTAAGCATATGATCGGAATGGCAGATACTGTATTATTTATCTTGATTTTTGGAAAGCCTATGATAAGGCTCCACATGGGAGGCTTGTGACCAAACTAAAAGAAGTCAGAGAGTAAGGTTTACAGTGTAGATGAGTATAAAACTGGCCTAAAACACAAGAAACAAAGGGTTATGTGAAGGGAACCTTATCAGAATTTAATTATGTTAAATGTGGTACCCCTCTTTGGCCTGTACTGGGTCACAGCACTTCCTAAAGTACATTAATAATTCTGATAAGAATATAAATAACAAGTTGTTAAGTTTGCAGATGATACCAGAATCAGCCAAATAATTACAGATAGAGCTGGACAGAATTCAGACTTGAGCCAAAATTAAGTAAATGCAAAGTACTACACATGTTTTGTCTCATACACTGTACATGCATACATTTAATAGTAAACTTTTGTTGAATTTACTATTACAGATTCACAGTGGGATGCTTCTGTTTAGTTAACTTGTGAGTTGTCGACCATTGAAAAACCCGAGGAGGCTGCGCAATCGTGTGTACGTTGATTTTTCAGAGCAGCAGCTTGGTAGAGTGCATGTTCTGCAAAGAATGATGGACGTCATTAACTGCAGTTTGTAACTTTTTTTCTTTTATGTTCTTTATTGGAATGCCGTCTTCTTGACATTCCCTGTTTTGTGTTTCTAAAGTTATTTTTGATCTCGCTTTTGTCTTTTTCGTTCCTTTTATCAGGCCTCTTTGTTTTACGTAGGTCCTTCTTAGTCATTTTATCATCCAATTCATTTCATTTTTTTAAAAATGCATTACTTCTGATTATTGTTTGTGCGGACGTGTAGTGTTTTATGAAAACACTTGTGATATGTTGTGTTTTGCCAATACAAATCATGACATTTTTGAAAGTGAAATGTTCTGATTTAGATTTAACAAACTTGTAAAAAAAATAGTATTGTCAATTATTTTCCGTGCAATTTGGTACAATAAAAAATGTCATTTTTTAAAATGGCCTGACATGGCTAAAATTGGTATTTACTATAAGATTTTGCAATAAAATGTAACTTTGTGTGCCTGTGAAGTCCATATGGATTTTCTTCTCATCTCCAACATGTATGTCACAATTAACAGTAAATCGTTCCAATGTTAGTGAGTTTGTGAACATTAGAACAACAGAGATGAGAAGAGACCATTCAGCCCAACAAAGCTCTCCAGTCCACTTAATTCTTCTAAAATAACATCAAGTCGAGTTTTGAAAGTCCACAACATCTTACTGTCTACCACACTACTTGGTAGCTTATTCCAAGTGTCTATCATTCTTTGTGTAAAGAAAAACTTCCTAATGGTTGTGTGAAATTTCCCCTTAACAAGTTCCCAACTATGTCCCCGTGTTCTTGATAAACTCATTTTAAAATACAAGTGTCGATCCACTGGACTAATACTCTTCATAATTTTAAATACTTCAATCATGTCATCTCTCCTCTGGACCTTTTCTAGTGCTGCTATGCCCTTTTTTACCCTGGAGACCAAAACTGCACACAGTACTCCAGATGAGGCCTCACCAGTGCATTATAAACCTTGAGCAGAACCTCCTTGAACTTGTACTCCACACATCACGATGTTATATAACCTAACATTCTGTTAGCCATCTTAATGGATGCTGAACACTGCCTGGCAGGTGATAGTGATGAGTCCACTACATCTCCTAAATCCTTCTCATAAGGTGAACATTTGATTTCCAGGTCTATAGTTGCTTGGATCAGGATTAACAGGATTATATTTGCTATTTTCCAGTCCTCAGGAATTTCCCCAGTGTGCAGCGATTTCCTACAAATATGCGTCAAGTGCTTATAGATGTATTTACTAACCTCCATAAGAACTCAAGGGTAAATATGATCTGGTCCTGTGGATTTGTTTGATTTCAGCCTAGTAACAAACCCTTCAATGTGTGTGTCTGTGTGAGCACTGTTGATGGACTGGTATCTCATTCCATGTTTTTTCCTGTCCTGTCTCTAATACTATTAGAATAGGCTACAGCTACATTAATTGACTAATAACATTAGAATATGCAGTTCAGAAATTCATTACAGTATACTTTGCACTACCATATCTCCAGATCTGTTTTATCTTTCATTATGTTGGTAGCCCTACAAGCCACTAAGCTGCAGTATCCTTATCTAGTGGAGCCTCTCCTTACAACTTTGAGCAGCTCAATCTTTCTACAGGTCCGTAAATGTGCCTCTCTACTAAAAAATAAGCACATTAATTGTGTCCATTTTCAATAGCCACATTTTCCCACCAGGGGCCACAGAACAACTGGGCTTATTCTTGCAACAGCAGAGAGCACACACTCTATTGTATAGTGAAAATAATGAATATGTCTGTAACTTAACAAGGCTGAGTTCTGTCTAATTAAGAGTTAGCTACACACTGCCTCTGAAGATTGGGGGGTATTTGGATTGTGGATGATGCTTCAAGTACATGTCCTCAAAGGCAAAGCAGACTGCAGCTGAAAGGTGATGCCAATTGATTGTGTTTTCTTAAGAAACCACAGGACTGCTGCAAAGGTAGTGACTGGGGTTAGAGGGGTTAGAATGGAAAAATGAACACACAACTCATTCAAAGCCAAGCCATTCATCAGTATATATTTTACATTTCTTTTATTTATTATGATATTTATTATGATATGATACTAAATTAAGTCACCAATTTAGGAATTGTGAGTAAAGGCTTCCAGTCCGGGGGCTTTTGCTGTTTTAATGTGGTATCACAATACCAGTACAAATGTGATAAATGTTTACTCTAAAGCTGCCATACTTGGGAAGGCATGTCTACAAATGTGCCTTGTCATTGTGATTATGTTAGTTAAGACATACTAGGGAGGGCAAAGAAAAATCCTCCCACCTGCTCCAATCGGCTTTAACGCTTCTGTAATCAAGCAGTAATCCTCAATGCACATTTTGAACAATTCGTCAGAAGATAAAGAAGCACTCATTCAACTCCTTTATCATAAAGTTCCACAATTAACAAACCCTTCAGCACTAATTTGGATTATATAGTTTAGTGGATTAAAATTACTTAATTACTACTTATTTGTCCCACATTTTTCTTCCACACTTTGTCACTTACTTGTTCCACATTACAAAGACCGACGGTGAAACTGGCTTACGTCTGTAAATTGGACCAATTTGAGAGTGTACTCTGCAGTGAAATGGCATCCAACCCCAAGTTCCTGCCTTGTGGCCAAAGCTGCCAGAATATATTGGAATAAGCAGATTCAGAAAATGAATGAAAGGAATAATAATGACAATTCTTTTCTCTGTTCCACGCATTAACAAAAATTCCACAACCTATTACATTTAATCAAACTATTCTTCTTTCTGAACCCAATGTTTCCACTACAAGGTTGTGTGGAAGCAAAGTCTGTCTTGGGATTACCAGTCCTAGAATGTGCAGAATAAACCATACTGGGGCAATTTTAAGTCATGTATTATTCAAGCTAAATGTCTGTAGACTGTGGAAAGAAACTGTAGAGAGAAACTTTTTCATAGAGTGCTTAAGGAGGGTTAGTGAGTGCATGTACTGTATAAACCACTATAGCACACGGGGGAGATTCTTATGGATTGGGATCTGGAAAATATTATATCATTACAAGAAAAAGGGTGATTTTGCTGAGTTAAGTAACTATGGGTTAGTAAGTGTAACACGTATTACAAGTAAATCAATGGGAGCAATTATTAAGGAAAAGGGTGAGCATCACATAGTAAGAACACTTGTATTGGTAAACAGTCAACGTGGGCTCAGATGGGGAGATCATGCTAGAATTCTATGTGGAAAAAATTTATGTATATGAACAGAGAGGTGAATGTGATGTTATTTACATTGGATTTTAAGAACGTTGTTGATAAGGTATCATATGAGAGGATTAGTCATAAAACTAGGGCTACATCTACACTAATAGGTTTTCATTTTAATTTAAATATGCAGAAATTAGTCTCCATTTTCATTTTTTGTCCACATCACTGTCGTATTATTAACAATTTTGTGCTTATTATGTGACCCTTTCCTGATTGGGTCCTGCTCATTACAACCCTGATTAGTCACAGAGGAAAACCAGATTCCAACATAGCAAACACAGAGTAGTTGCTATCCATGTTGCTTGTTCTGATTTTTATCATAAATTTTGCACAATTGGAATGGTGCATGAATGCACAAAAGGCAAAAGATGTAAAGGTCTGTTTTATCTTGGTAGAGTAATATATTTTGCTCTACTTTCCCCTATTGTATTATTAATATGTAGCCTTAGAATGCCTAATCTCACAGATTTACCACTGTTTATAAGGTATTATTGTATAAAACTTATCCACACCTTCCTTTCTATATCTATAATCTCAGGCAATTAGATGTAGTAAAAAGACAAGCAGGAGTTAAGTTACATATAAAATAATGTATTATTGATAATATTCATAAAAAATAAAATGCAAAGTACATTTGAATATTTGCAAGCATACAACCTGATTATATGGTGATGTGTAGCTCAGGTGGCACACAGACTTGTAGTTACTTAAAATTTCTCTAGTTAAGGCATCATTGGTGCTCAGCTTTCAGCCAACTTGTCTGTTCAATATGGTTGCCAAGCTGTGCTCTCCATTGTGTTGTCTTCTTCATCAGATGTTAATAACTCAGATGCTTCTTCATCATATGTTGGTTAGCAAGCAAGAGAGACAGTGAGATAAAGCAAGCACATTTTTGGGTTTTCTGTCCAACCCCTACAGCCAATAGGACATCATGGTACTTAAAGGCCTCTGAGGCAAGTCAATTCCAAACAGCCATACCTCAGACCAATGGGGGAAATAGAACATCTTAACACATGTCCCCAAACCATATGTTAAACATCCTGGCTTCTTTGCGGGGGGTTGAAAGACTTTAGCAGAGAAACACTTGCCAAACTGGTTTAAGACACATCTCCCAAATCCTGTCATAAAATTACCAAGAGAGTTAGTCGTAAATTACATTGCTTTGCCTAAATTATAAATAAAGACATACAAAACATTTATCAAGTTATATGCAAAATCTTACATCACAACAAGGTCATGACAGTTTTGTGAAAAATTCCATGGCTGATGGTGGACCACACTTCCTTACCTGTTTACGCCAATGTGAGTGCATGAATGGCCAAATCATATACCTTTTCTGTCACTTTAGTGTGAGTCGAGATGCTTCTGTAGGTGATGTGAAAAAGTGAGTATGGACAGAGATTGTTTTTTGTTTAAGGACTATTCAAAATGAAAGAGTTGATTTCATAAATCTGTGTTTGATCGGGGCCCTAGAAAATCCACATCATGGGAAAGCATTGACCTTGGAATAACTCAAACAATGGTATGGCATGTTCTTAGACAGAGTCTGCATATGAAGCCTTACAAGTTGCAGTTAGTGTAGGCATTGCATCTTGATGACATTGAGAAAAGGTCTGAATTTTTCACTGCAATTCTGGAGGATATGGAAGAGGACAATTTTCCCAAACAACTAATTTTTTTGGATGAATCAACTTTCCATCTCTCTGGTAAGGTTAATCGCCACAATGTTAGAATTTGGGGGTATGAAAATCCTTGCATAGTCGTCGAACATGAAAGAGACTCACTGAAGGTAAATGGAAGAAAAGTTTATGGACCTTTCATTTTTGCGGAGCAAACTGTGACTGGATTTTCATACCTGGACATGCTACAAAACTGGTTGTTTCCCCAACTTCAAGAAGAATTCGAATGAATTCATTTTCATGCAAGATGGTGCCCCGTCACATTTGCACTTGGAGGTCCGGCATTACCTGAACGACACCATTCCAGGACGATGGATTGGAAGAGGTGGACAACAAGATTTTGCTCATTATCTAAGGCCTCCCAGGTCTCCAGACCTTACCCCCTGCAATTTTTATCTATGGAGGTACATTAAAGAAAGAGTGTTTGTTCCACCAATGCCCGCTAATCCTCTAAGATTTGCGACATCAAATTGAGGAAGCTGTGAATTCAGTAACTAGGGACCAGCTCACTCGTGTGTGGCAAGAAATGGTCTACCGTTTTGATGTTTGTCACGCTACACATGGTGCTCATGTTGAGTACATGCAACCTCAAGGACCATAGGACCAAACTTTGACCTTTCCTCTATCCAGTGATGTGCGGAATGTGTTTCTGTCTTATGCAGTTTGTTTGAATTAAATTTTTGAAATCTGCTCTTTCATTTTGAATAGCCCTGTTGCGCCCGACCCGACATAGATTGACACAGAGGCACATATAAAACAAAAAGACTTTTATTTTCTTCAGCTGGAGGGCACATCTTCCCCGTAATCCCTCCAGCCACAACACAGTCCCAAGCACAGTACAAAAGTCACACCAAGCACTCTTCTCTCTTCCATCAACACTCCTCCTCAGCAAGCTTTGTCCTCCTTCCACCCGACTCTGGCCGTTGAGTGGTGGTCGCTGGCTGCCTTTTCTTGGGTACCCGGTGCTTGATTGGCGGCATCCGGCTGCACTTCCGGGTCTGGTGAAACCAGTGCCCAAAATGGGCCAGCAGCTCCTGCTGCAGCACCCCCGGGCGGCGCCTGCGGAACCCCACAGAGTTGCACAGAACTCCAACACCCATGAAGCCCTGGGGGAGTCCGAGGCACCGCTGCAACCCAGGGAGGCTGCCACCTGGCGTACAGGGGTAGATACTGAGCTTCCCACCCTTGTCCCCCTGGCAGGTGTGGTGAAGTGGCATCCCAGCCAGGCATGGGCCCTGGCCATCCGTCACACCTGTATATAAATAATATAAGTGATCCTGATAAGAGGATGGCACAAAACTAAATGGAATGGTAGATTATCTGATATCAGCTAAATCATTATGTTAAATGTGGGATATTCCATGTAGGAAATAAAAATTTAAGATTTGAATACACAATGTGTGGTTTAAAACATGAGAGTCCAATTTATGAGAAGGACCTCATCACTATTCACATCCAGACAGTGTGCAGAAGCCATTATGAAGGTTAACAGGATGTCAAAGATATAAGCTATAAAGAAAGATTAAAGGAGTGGAACTTTCCAGTTTAAGAAGTGACATTTTTAAGAATGGTGGATCCCAGTTATTACTTTAAAATAAGCTGCCTAACAGGAACATGGAGACATACAGTAGAAAGAGTACATTATACACAAATGCTAGACTTGGGCTGAAATTAAAATTGTTCAATTGTTAATGCTCTAAAATGCCCCAGGAAATCATTGTCCATGAGAAAGAGGAGAAAATGTAAACACCACTCAATGGACAGCTTAGATGGGATATGACCTGGAGTCCAAGAGCTCTGAGGCAGGTACACAGTGGAAACCAGTCCAGAATTAAGAAAGAACGTTATCATTTCTTGCTTGTATTCGAGCTTTGAGTTCACTCGTTATTTCTGCTTTATATTTATGTTGTTTTTTATTAATTGTAAATTTCTTCCAACATTCCAAAACAGGCATATTACATTCATTAACAGGCCAGAATGGGCTCAGGGTTTTTGAGTGTACCCTGTCACATCCAGGGTTCATTCTCACTTTGCACTCAATGCTTCAAGAATGGGCACTGACCTCCTGCAACCCAACATTATTCAGGTAAGTAAGAAAATAGATGGAGGGATGGCTGCAGGGTCAATAATCTTAGTGTGATTTTTGTTTCTATGCCTGTAACATACAGTAGTTCCTGTTGTCAGCCGCCCTAGAGTTGCGATTGGTGGGATTGTTAAAGTAAGTGGCTGCACACGGCACATGTACTGTATTGAATATCACCCTGTAACATACTTTTTATTTAAGTAAATTGCCATGAAAAAGGGAGTGTCTCATCAATTGACTCTTACTGATCAATTTTAGCTAATTATCCTCTGTAAAATCGTATGGTGACATTGGTATTTTTCATCATGCTTGTTTTATTTTGGTACTTAAACAATTGTGCACTGCAGATTCCACGCAATTTGCTACTCAGATAATTAATTCAGCTGATTTTTAAAATGTTTTGTAGAGACCAAAGTATTTTCATGATCTGTGCGAACACTCTGGAAACATGTGAAGGATACAGTATTTGAGGAGACCAGAAATCTCTTATGCAATAAATAAATAAATAAACTGCAAACTTGAAGAGACTCACAAATAATTACTAAGATTTCTAAAACGTACAGGTATGATTGTCCAGTGCTGAGCTACACAAAATGTGGTAAGCATTACAAACAGAATTCAATTTATTAATCACAAGACAAACAGGGCAACCAATTCTTAAATCATATTGTTCTCATTATGAACGTGGAGAAAGGGTAAGATTTTAGTTCAGAAGATACGAAAAAGGAAGCTTGGAACTCAATTGTAGAAACTAATTATGGAGATGAAACTAAAGAAATGAAACACAATACAGTAGACAACATACGTAATGAATACTACAGGATCTCATATTGTGTATTCATCAGAGTACAAAGAAAGCGAGGCTCGTGGCAAAGGCATTTTTATAAATTTAAATTGTCACAGGTCGATGCATTCTGCACATTTTTTCCTACATAGCTGCTAGAAGGCAAAATAATCCCTATAATCATTAAAGAAAAGAGGTAGGAATGTCAAAAGAAGAGCTGAAAAAAGTCATTAACAAGAAACACTATACCTGATACCAAAACCTAAAACACTAAGCAAGACTTAAAGTAGAAAAAATGTTGCTTGAAGTTCAAAATTTTGACTGACTGATTCTTTTTATCCCAATACTTTGATAGTAGGAATGCTGCCATGACCTTATGAATGGCATTAGCTAGTAATGACAGCACACGAAGTGTGATTTGGATAACAAGATGGCAACCTGCATTAACTATCAAAATTTTGAAAATCGTTCAATTTAATATGTACCCCCGCAGCATCTTCCCTTCTGGACGTTTTGCTTTTTCTACTCTACTCACTATATCTCACTGTACTCTTCTCACTGTACTATGCAAAATCAGGAGCCATGCATATGGATGAAATCATTACATTCCTGACTAGAAGATTCTTCAGAAATACATAATATACTCGTAAGCATTGAGTCTTTATGCTGTCTCTGTCTCACTAACACTGAGGACTTTCAGCCCAGAAATCCTTCAACAGAAGCGTGTAAAGAAACGCTATGGGGTAGAGACAGCCAAGTCAGAAGTTTTACTTTATTTTTAATTTTCTTCATTTTCAGTTATTCTAGTGTGTGTGCATATACATTTATTTATCTATCTATATACAGTATATGTATTTATTCATTTAAAGAGCTTGTGTAAAAAGCCAAAATTCCCCCGGGACAAATAAAGTTCTATCTATCTATCTATCTATCTATCTATCTATCTATCTATCTATCTATCTATCTATCTATCTATCTATCTTTAGAACGTGGGACCAGACAGGGTTACCCATTATCACCATCGCTCTTTGGTACTGCTATTGAACTCGTAGCTATCTGCCTCCATAAACAAGGAATTGTAATGACAGGATTTTCTATATTACTAATCCATATTCATTGCTATCTGTCAGTGACGAACACGGTGAAAGGTTTCACCAGGACATTGCTACGATGGAGAAATGATACCAGGGCAACTGGAATCCGTCAATGCTTGCTGACCACTGTTGGACACTGCAACGTGATGTACCAGACATTGAATACAAAAGAAAATCAGGAGCAAAACACTTTTAATTCTGTTGAATTTAATAGTTTATGCGAAACATAAACGTGACTAAATACGTTATTGTCAGTAAACATATAAATGTCTATGTCTCAGAGTTCCTACATGATGCAGTAAAACCAAAACTATATTTGCACATACCCAGTAGGTACCTGTCACAATCAGCAAAAACTTTTTTGGAAGCAAGAATTTTCAAACAAATTGTTGTGCAATGTTATTATTATGATCATTAATAATAATAATAATACACTTTAATTGTACAGTAAAATTAGTACTAATTGTTGTGATTCCATGACAGTCAGATGGTTTTCTTCCAAGCAGGTCTAGGCTGGGCACTTGCCAAAACATGTGCCCCAGTGAAGCAGGTGCCCAGCAATGTCGGTCACAAATTGGATCTTGACTTGGCTACATTTTGGATAGTCTTATTTGAGTGACATGTGTTCAGTTTAAAATTTTCCATTGGATTAGCACAGGTTTCACACAAATCACAGAACAATGTATTTTAAGCAGGAATTGACTTCCATTCATTGTCTGAAAATCTCCTTTAAAGGTTTCATTTCTTACACTCTGCCAGGTCGTCTAAAGGTGCACTCTTTTAAAATCACTGGTATGGTTTGGAGATGCTAGCTATACTGAATCTCTGTGGAAGGTACTATTTATGATTTCTTCAGTAAATTTCAAGGGAGTTTAGAAAAGTGGGTTAAGTTCTTGCAGTAGACTCTCTGTATATGGTAAAATATATTTTGGAGGAATATTATATATGGGGCAGAGTTGTTCAAATAAACATCCATCCATCCATTATCCAACCCGCTATATCCTAACTACAGGGTCCCGGGGGTCTGCTGGAGCCAATCCCAGCCAACACTGGGCGCAAGGCAGGAAACAAATCCCGGGCAGGGCGCCAACCCACCGCAGGGCTTGTTCAAATATATTGTCAATATATCCATCTCAAAGGGTCCTCATACTAAGTATGTTGCATGTATTTCATGTTATGTGCTTTAGGGAGAGTGGAAATATATGGCTGACTTGTCAGGGTGTGATTGATGGTAACCTCTCAAGTGTCTTTTGCATTGGTAGGATATTGTAATGGGCGACGGATCAGTGGATCTCTATGTAGTTGGAGGCAATCAATGATAACCAGTAACCAGAACAATGGATACATGGAGGATTTAGGGCAGGATTTTCTATTTATAGCTAATCAAGCTGGTGCATTTTGTTTGTCTGAATCCTTCCTGTTTTGTTGTGTTAAAGTCCTATTGTGGCCCCATTCTCCCTTTTATACTCTTTATTATGTAGACCCTAACAAAATGCCTCAAATCCCATACTCCTACCACAATGTCAGGTACTGTAGTCCCACACTTTCCCCTTCCTTTTACTTCTATAACACCAGGCAATTAGACAGAGTAAAAGAGCATGCCGGAAATGTTACACATTTATTCATGTTATTAAAGATAACTAGGGGCCTCTGCCACCTGTTCACTTCGATTGCCAACCCCCGTGTGGGCGCTTCACGGCTCTGCCGCTCACGTATGGAGATGCGGTTGTACAATTTAAACAGATTGTTATTTTCATGGGAATTGTTACATATGCATAATAAAAGTAACAATTTTACATTAAAGCAAGTAATTAGCCATAGTAAAAAATAGTAAAACGTAATAAATTGAAAGAAAATTATGTTTCATGTTGCATTAGAGGTATTCATTGCATTATACATTTTCATTCTGTTTGGCTTTGAAATTAACACGTACATTCTTTTTAAACTTACACTTTTACTGTAAAACTTCAGTAAAAAAATATTCTTTCTCTCTAATAAATTAACCAACTTTTTTCGAATGTTGGTCCCTGTGATTTGTTAATTGCCATAGCAAAAGTTATTCTAACAGGAAACTGTAAACGTTTTAATACGAATGGCATATCAAGATCTCCTTTGGTGTCTAATGTTATCTGCGGAAGATGTACTACATTACTTTTCTTGTCGCCTGTTAAAATTTTACATGTCAGAATCAGTCGACCAATTTTGAATACAAATAATCTTGTCACACTGCATAGCTCATCACTCCTACATAATTTTTGCAATAACATTACAATACATCCTTCTTTCAACAGCAATTCTGCTGGTGAACGACCAGACGATGTTAATGGTTGTAAATATTCTACGGGATATTATAAGTTAATATTTTCATCTTCCGCACCATCACCACCAACTGTTTCAGCATAGTCTATTGATACGCATTTAACCAATTTACCATGTGACCAATCAACAATTTTCATGTTAATTCGTTTGACTTCATCGTTTCTCAGTGCTAGGATTGCCCGTGTACTCATTTCTTCTGTTGATAACCCTTCAGGATGAAATTCTTCAATAAGATTTGGACATAATAAGTCTTCTTTTATTGGGAACTTAAAGTGAGGAAAACGTAAAAATGTATAGAAGCTGAGAACGCAGGAACTGTGTCTGACAAAAGCATTCACACGAATGAGAAGTGAGAGGACCGTGGGCTTGGGCCGTTATCCTGAAATGGTTGAGAGGAGGGAGGGACTTGAAAAAATCTCTTGGCAATAGTCTCAACTCAAGATTTTCTTTTATAATATAGAGAATTTTTTTATAACTAGTGCCATATAAAAACAAATAGAATGTAGTATTAAATCATACAACCTGATCATGCTATATCTGTAGTTTCAGGTGGCACTTAAACTTGTAGTTCTTTCTAGTGAGATCATTTCTGGTCAACTGTCTTCGGTTCATCATCTGCATAGGGCCAATCAGCCAGTCTAAATATTGACACTAAGAGAGAGGTCTTCTCAAGATGGAAAACGGCAGACAGCATGCCTTTGCAAACCTCTTCTTATTGTGCCCCTTACTCACCAATGAAACAGCTTAGTCATAAGAAAAAGTCCAGCGTTTCTCTTGTCAACATCTTCTCCCATTTCAATGGAATGCACACATGCAGTTTCAGACAAATATGACAGTAGCAAAAAGGGCCCAAGTGCTCTTTTGATCAATTATCCCACTAACAAAAGGTCTTATCCGGTCTTTTAAGCTGTAAATGTTCATGAGGGAGAACTGGCTGGTGCAGCTTCCCTACATTTTAAAGTTAGACATTGTTAGATATTAATAGAACAATATTAAACTATAGGCTAGATATTATTGTCCGCTTCACTTCCATAATCTCATAATCTGTATATTCACAACACAATAGGAGGGTTGCCATGCCACTGTCTGTTTTAGATAAGTGAAGATTTTATTTTTTATTTGTGGCCACTTAAACTTCCAAATTAACAAAATTTCAATGTTATACATTTTTAAAAAAGTATTTTTTAATATATATTGGAATGCACTCAAATAACTCTAAATATTATTGGAGGGATAATTATTTTAACAACCTTAATTTCCTTCACTAATGTGAAACAGACACTTGACCAGTTGCTAAGGTTTTACTTAACCCTTTGGATCACTATTAAACTATGATTCCTAAGTGTATATAAACAGTTAATGGTACAAAACGCTTAGCAAATACCAATCAATCCTATGTTTATGATAACATTAATTTTGCACCCTGGTCAAGCTCTTAAGAAGATATTTAGTTTATATTGATAGAACCCTGTAATCTTTCAGATATTGTGCAAGATCAACAAAAAATGCAAATAAATTAAGTTACATCATAAACACTGTTGAACTGCAATCAAGAGATCTTGTGCTCAAAGTCTGTATAACACTCCTGAGTACCGCAGGAATTCTGGTGACTGCACTCCGGAAATTTTGCAGAAGCACTGAAAGCCATGAAGAGACGAGCAAAGGATGCATCAGTGGACTCAAGGGAACATTCTACTCTGAGAAGCTAAGGAAGCTACAACATGTTACTTTTGTGTAGAGTACATTACAACACTGACCGCTCTGGAAATGGAGCAGCAAAATCAGCATTAGGAATCAGGAAATGAATCAAAGTCAAAACCAAGCCGTAAGCCATAAGTAGATAATCAATAAACAAGTAACCAGAGCCAAAACGTTCAGAAAATGGAGCAAAATGTAGTGAACCAGAACTTTCAAAAACAACAAAGAAGTGAACTCTGTAAGGTTTGGGTGAATCCAAATCTCAGACAAACAGCTCAGTGCAGTGCCCACTCAAACAGCTTTGCATTAGTCTCACCTGAAACATGGCTTAGCAACTAGGGACATGGCCAAAATAGTGGCTCCAACAGAAAAAAACAATATGCCGTTACAGGAGGAAGTGATTTATTTTTAACATCATTAATACAAAATTAAAATTAAATTTGATTACCTTGGTCTTTAAAACCTCAATCTACCTGTAATGGTGTCAGTCAGTGTATGAAGTGGGCCATGCTGGCCATATTAGTACCGTTAGTTAGCTTTTTTTGCCCCACAACCAAACCTGTATTTAGAAAAACAATCTGTAATTTCACCAAACTTTCGTGCTTTAAAGGGGACCACCAACCCCCACCACTAGTTGCACTATACTCATACTTTCTACACTAATGGAAGTGAAGGTCTGTGAAATGGTTTTCATATCTGTAGCTGGAAAAGCACAAAGGGAGAAAGTGACTCAGGTATCTTAAAATAGTTTTTTATAACTAAGCTTTCTATACTATCATTTCTATACTTTTTGTGTTAACTGTGCTATCGGACCTCCAAGGGAGGTTCAGTTTGTGAAATTGTTTCAAACAACCATCAGCAAAATTAACAAGGAGTACTGCCGGTTCTTTTTTTTCCACTTTAGCCGCTGGTGCCAGTGAAGACCAAGGAGCAGCCAGAAATGACTAAATAAAACACCATATCATGAAAACTACACGTGGGCCTAATCCATGTCATTTACAATTTTCTAATGTATTTTAATTATGTATCATGTAGTAGGGTCACCAAGTGGAAATTAATGGAAAACAGATTAAAGATGGAGGACAAGAAGTATTTCTGCACTAAAAGGATTGTGAGAATTTGGACAAACAGACAACAGCATTGTGTAGTTTAAATCAATACCATCATCTCAAGACTGTTGCCATATCAAGTCCTGTTAAACCCTTTTAATAAATGAAGTGTCAGATTTTAAGGGATTTCACAAAAGGACAGTCAAACATAGCCATGGTCAAAACATGTCATGTGGCCAGTTTAGGGGGCACTGCAGCTACCCAAACACCCGGCACAAAGGGTTTTATTTGTGTGAAACTCTTTAAAGGAAGAGTTTCCCACACCATACCCGCCAACACAACTCTAATGCACAGCAGCACTTTTGTCTTCTTCTTTCTCTCTCCTTCTCCTCCACTCCTTTCTCAAGCTTTGTCCAACTCCTCCCGACTCCTCACAGCTCAGAAGCAGGACTGCACCTTTTATATTACACCCGGGAGTACTTCCAGTGCCCCGAAACTGTGGCTCAGAAGCATTTCCACTTGAAGTTGGAGTCCGACACAACAGGGCTCACCAGCCCTCCCTTCTCCCCTTGGCAGCACCTACGGAACCCAACATGGCTGAGCTGACAAATTCCAACTGCCAGGATGTCCTGTGGGAATAATTGGTGATGCCACAACCCAGGGGGGCTGCTGTGTAGCATTCTGGGAGAGACAACATCCTGTGCAAACTGTCTCCCCCTGTCCTTCCATGCTGTGGATATCCCGGCCGGGTAAGGTTCTCAATACAATTCCGGCCGGGATGCCAGTCTTTGCGTGGTGTCCCTCACAGGCATGACAAGAGACTCAGTGTCAAGTTATAGGACTCACACTAAATTCAAGATCAAAAACAAAACTCGAGACAAAACCACATTATTTCTTAACTAGAAGAATGCTTAACACTTTGTTTGTGTTGTTTGTATTGTGTGGCCATCTTTTTTAACATGGCTTCTATGATGTCATGGGTAACAACTATGTAGCATCATAGCAACCCAAAGCTCTAAAATGCCAGTGTCCATAAAGAAATAAGCACAGAGAATGGCCATAAAAGGTGATTTTCATTGGGCCACGTAATAAGGTATGTGGCGGATGGCCGGGGCCCTTGCCTGGCCAGAACGCCCAAACTGTGGGAGGACCTGGGGAAAGAGGGTTGCCGGGACAGTTTCGGCCCCGGGCTGATAAAGAGCAGCCCCCTTTGTTTTCAGTGGGGCCACGGGTTATGAGCATGGAGGCGCAACCCTGTTGGAATCTGTGGCCACCGCCAGGGGGTGCATGGACCTTTCCAGGTCCTTATTTGGTGACGCTTCCACCACACCCGGAGGTGTGGTCAGAAGAAGCTCGTTAGAGCTTTCTTTTCTTTTAAATAAAATAGTATAAATTTTCAAGTGAACAACATCCAGACCACTTAATATCCTAACACAGGCCAGGCGCATTACATTGCAGAACCAACCTGGGAGTATCCCGAAATATATTTTAAAATAAATGTGATAACAAATGTGACAAAAGTACACCAAAGAATATACGTTCATGTGTAAATATTTTTTCTCCCACAGAAGACTTGATTTCCTATAAACTGTCTTCTTGCTATCGCACTATAACGTACATTTGTACAACAATTATCAGATAAGCATTTCCGTTAAGGATGGCGTCAAACTCTATGCATAGTGCTTAGTTTAATGGATTTGAGCACAGGGTAATGGGCTTCAGAGTGTACAGTATACTGTATATTTATGTGATGTTAGAGTTTAGTATACCTATGCAAATCCAAACTGTCATGTGATAAATTCAAACCTAGCTTTTGAAGGTCTATTATTAATCTGTCAACCACTCATTCAGTCAGTTAATCAATAAATCAGTCAGTCAATCGATTAATCAATCCATTAGTAAAATCATTATTCAATCAGCTTATCAAATGATCAGTTAAAGAAACACTCCATCAACAGTTCTTCCACCAGTTGATCATTATTTAAAGTCCATTTGCTGTCTTTCAATGAATTTGTTATTCATTCTATAAGTCAGTCAGTCATGCTTCTAGTCCATTAATCAATCAGTAAAACTATGTTATCAGTCAAATGGTCAATAATCAGTTCAAGAAACAATACATCTTCATTTTAGTCCACAACTCAGACTTACGTAACTAGTGTTATATTTATTACACAACGCTTGTTATGGAAGCCTGCAGACCACCACGGTACATCTGGTAAGCACATGATTCAATGAAAATTGAATCAGATGGCTAGTGGAGCTTGGGATTGTGACAAAACTTACTCATCCATTCCTTTTCCTCCTGGGACTGCTTTATACCCACAAGGTCAGTCCTTGTCCTCCAGCCTCTAATCTTCAAACTAGATTATCCTCAGTCACAGGCTGTAGCCCGTGCCCCAGAACGCAGTCTGCAGCAAAGGAAAGCTTATTGTCCTTTAGTGCCAACAAATGAACTCTCTGGCCTAGGGGGAGGCCAAACATTACTGATAAGCGCATTATTCAGCTGTGGCATGTTACTGTACTGTGGGCTCAGTTTAGATGTTACGCCTTGGCAGTTCAGCACCAGTTCTCCAGACAAGGCTTAGTGTTGGTTAGGAGGAGGTGGTTAGAATTAGGAGAGCATATGGCACTTCTATAACTTTTGCTGTTGCAGTGACACTGAACTACAGTAGTCTGAGGATATTTGTGTGCAGGCCTTGAGCAGGTCTAGGCTTGGCAGTCGGGCACCACATGCCTGGCACCTTAAATTAACAGATGACGGTAAGGGGGATGAATGTGAGCAAAGCATGGCTAGCTGCATTTAATTATAGAATGAAATGACTGGCACCTTTTGTGCATTGTATCAACGGATCCATGTTTAGCTAATCTCAGAAATCTGGATTCAGATTTTGATTCCATCTCCACTAGCATAAGGTAATATTTTACTATTCTGTAATATCGTAACCTTTTCAATTTACATGAATTTATTAATTCTGGGCATTCATCCAAAACCATTTTGAAATCAAAAGTATAGTCAAATAGAATAACTGGCTTTAAATTTCTACACCCAGAGCACTATCCACGGTACCTAGAATAAGTGAAAAATATTTGCTCTATCTTGCCCAATGTGTACCTTCAGCGCCTTTCCTCCACATTCACTTGTGTGTGAACGCCTCTTACCCAGCACTTCCTGTAAAGCCTGCTTCTTTCATTATTTGTAAGGCACATTTCTCGCCTCCCTTATACTTGCCATCTTTAAAGGCGACTCTCTCTACGTAGCTTCTTTAAGCTTTTACTCCTCTTTGTTCATCTCACACTCTCAATTCCTCTTTCATCACATCACCAAAGCCAAACTGGCCAATCAGATTGTTCTGAGAAACTGGACACACTGACCTTATTGTTTTATTATACATTAGGTAATATATAACATTAATATGCAGTATTACCGGTATAATACTAGCTGTCCCCAGTGGCTCTGCCCACATAGTAGTGAAACAGGACAAACTTTAAAAATCAATAAAAAAAATTAAAAAAAATGAAATAATTTGTATTGAGAAGAATTTATATTGATAGATTTCATATCCGTGAGCCTCTTGATATACAATATTCTTGGTTTTTCTATCAGGGGCAAGAATGTAGCTGTGATCTCATGGCAAGGTATTTCTGGCCAAGCAGAAGGTCAGGTACAGTCCAACATCAAACGTCCCCCACGTTGGGAGAAAAGCATGTGGCCGTGATATTTCTGCCAATGAGCAACTACCCTCTAAAACACACATAGCTGTGATCTCACTCTCAAAAATGTCAAACATTACTCTTTAACAATCTCTAGATGATCATGTCTGCTGAAAACAGGTATCACGAGCTAAGTGGAGGCAAGGTATGCTCCATCACATGGCACAAGGTAGACAGACTCAAACGGAGGCTGGCACGTGAGTGAGGATGGCCCTACTCCTGAGGTCCCGCCTCCCCCTCCCCTCGGCCCGCAGCCTGTCTCTCAGATTTGTGCAAATAAATCTGTGCTGCCACCGAACTATGATACTTAGTGTGATGAGAGCAGTCGAAAAATCAACCGGAATGTTCAAATTATAGAAAAAAAAAATCTAAATCCTTTAAGTAGTACTCTCATGAAAAGCAGACAGACAGACAGACAAATGTTGGATTTCTATGTATATACAGATGTTAGCCTTCTTCAGAAAAGGAAACTGAGCCATAAATACAAAAGGGTAAGTCTGGCAATATGTGAAGTTTTGCACCTTTTAAGATAAACATGAACTAGCTGCATTTTTGAAGAAGACGCAAAAGCTGCAATGTACGTACAGCCCACATGGTCCTAAAGGCCTATACTTTGAGACACTGAAAGTTAGACATGGCATGTTTGCTTGTAAACCCTGTGGCTACCAGTGAAGAAAACATTGCAAGAAACGGAACAGAGATTGACATCTACTGTATGTACTGAGCTAAGATGGTAATATGCAGACCCTAAGTCCCTCAATTGTTACTGTCACCCTTTGAAACACAATCCACCTGGAGTAATTCTTAGATGGCATATCATTCAATTAAGATACAGACACCTACGGCCAGCATAATTTTCTTCTATTTTTTCCATGAAAGACTTTGGAGTAGCTAAGAGTTTTGCAGTAAACTTTAGACCTTACTGTACTGTTGGTGTCCATCACTATCAGGTAAAGCTGCTTCACTACTTCTCCCAAATCCAAGATGAGTTAGAGTAACTAAAGAAAAGGAATAACCTTCAGTGAGACCCATAAGTTATATGGGTCTGGGGTCGCTGGGGAAGTGCCAAGGACACTGCCTGCTTCTGCCATATAGTGGCACCAACAGTCAGTGCATCCTGACCTCTACAGCCATGGACATACAGTATGTGTCCAATTGAGGCTAAAACTGAGCATTACACTATTGGGGGGGCCAATCCTAAAAAATCAGAGCTGAAGAAGCGTCAAGTATGGCAGAGTTCAAAGATATGTGACTTTTTTTATTTTTCTTTCAGTTGCCTCTAAACATTACTTACTGTATTTGGCCAAATGATACAAAAATCTACTTCTGGGAATTTCAGCTTTTTTTCATTTTGCCTGGGGGATTAATGGCACTATAAAAAAAGAGTCTAAAAGTCTACATGATTTTTATACTTCTCACTCTGTCACATGGTCAATTGTTGCATTGCAAAAGTTTTGTCAGATTTGTTAGAGTCAAGATTTATTTTCTAATTATTAGAGTTTAAGGATGCAATGGGCTTGTATAGATCTTCTGATAGGCAAAGAGGCGCATCTAAGTGTGGAAGAGGAAAAAAAGACTATTGGCAATCTTGCTGGGGTCCACAAGAACAAGGATCCATTTAGAGACCACTTAAAGTGTCCTGAAGACTTATGCACTTTGTAGAACATAAAGCCAAGAAGGTCTAAATACTGAATGTGCAGGAGACTCCAAAATGGAACTGCTTAATAAACCATGAATTTTACAGGAATAAAGCAGCTGTTTTCATTTGTAGTACGCATTGCATTTGTCATTTCAACAGATGGTGCATCACACTGCTATTACAAATCTCCTGCCATATGGCATACAAAACAGACATAAGCTTTTACATTTGACACTTGGCAAGTTATTACTTACAAATGTTTGTGATGTGCTATCTGTTGGAGTGCATTTTAGTGCTACATGCATTAGAAAGTACATTCCAGGAGATGGGGTACGGCCAATGCTAAAGCTGAGGTCTACGTTGACCACCCTAGATGGTTAGCACAGCTAATTGAATATAATTCTAATTGAATGTAATCTGATGACTATAATTTACTGTATTGTGAGATTTATAATCAATATTATGTATTTAACCTGCAGTAATTAAAACTAAAATAAAATACCAGAGAAGGGCTGCTTTTAGTAAATAAAAAAATAATATGTAATGGTTACTTCCAGATTGAAAAACACAGACACAAATTTTCAACTTAACAGGGATTATTGTTATTATTAGAAATCCTTCTCCATTTTCAGAATATTTAAGAATGTGATAAATACAATTCAGAAGCCCTTATGCTCAGGTTCCACTGCACACGTATGATGGTGCCCAGTTCTTGTTACCGTGCTACACGTAAAACTGCACTAGAATGTCTTCAGAAAAGAACAAGCGAATGTATCCTTTGCTAACAGGCATTGCTGGTATTTATTTAACTGCAAAGCAGCACATGCAGGCGACAACAGGGATGGGGAACTGACAGAGCATCTGGAAGTCAAGGTGGAAAGACACCTGTTGTTGTAAATGGGCTTATTATCATTGCATTAAGGCTGAATATGTCTTACTGGTTAGTTGTGTCGTCACATTAGCACCTTTTTGCTTTATGCCCATAACCTAACGTCTGTGGAGGAGGAGCTAAAGCATTACATTCGACAAAAATTTTGATCTCTAGTTTTCAAGGGATCTCAACGTTTTAGGGTCCCCTGATACCAAACAGATTGATATCTTGAAGATGGGGGTGTGTCTGTCCTGTGTGTGTGTGTGTGTGTCACAGTTTCTTGAGGACAGTCTAGAGATAAAACAACTGGATGGAAAAATAGCAAACTTGAAACTTAAGCCTGTTATGAGATGACGATGTGCTGATTAGTTTTTGAGCAAAACCGTGCAGGAGAAGGAGGCATTCTAGAGCAGGGGTTCCCCCTGTGGCTGCAGGTTTTGGTTCAGCCAGCTTCTGTTTTTAATTGGACTCCTGGGCTAATTAAGTGATGTGTTATTTCCCAAGTTCTGTGTTTTGGGAACAATATAGACTAAGTATGGTAAAAAATATATATATATATTAAAATGTACCAAGCAGTTATATGGGAATAATGTATATTTTTTCTTTTTAACAATATTTTCATCTTGATTTTCATTCTACTTTTCTAGGTGTTCTAATTGTTTAATTAATACATTATTTATTAATTAGTGGGTCTGATGCTAAAGTAGATGCAGCCTTTGATTATTCAGTGTTGTCTGCTAGCGTGTCTGCTCTGCTTATTTTTAATTGTCATTGATAAGATGCAACGAAGGGGAAAAACTGCACAGAGAAAGGGCCAAATAGAATGAAAACAACAAAAGAGAGTTAAGCATTTAAATCTATAGCATAAGCAGAAATATTTCTAAATGTCTTATAAATGTAAAAATCATGATGCTGTGCCTTTCTGAATGCAGAATAAGAGAAAAATAATACCAGCTAATTAAATGAGATCAGTGTTATCAGGTGTTGTCACTGATTAGGGATCTGGTTGGAACAAAATCCTGCAGCCACAGTGGGCCCCCAGGACTGAGGTTAGGAAACACTGAGCTAGAGAAACCATCAAATACCATAATTCTGGAATTAATTATGAATTCTTCTCATCAATTGCTATTGTAATGACCTATTTTATGATCAGAAAGATCAGCATCAGAGCGGTAAATAATTACTGAAATGTTATAGAATAGTTTGTGTAACCTGGTTTTTAGGGCACAAAGCCTACTGACGCTCACATCCAAATTTTTTGTATTTGCTTTAGCTTATGATGTAACTATGTGTATGTGGCACACATTATGATATATATTATAATGTTAACTAAAAGACAAACCGCAGTGTGGACATTTCTACGGTGATAAATGAATACCGGACCTCTCAACAGTAACAGGTGACGATTCTGGCAAACTTCACCTTTTATATAATAAAATACAATACAGTTTATTTTTGTATAGCCCAAAATCACACAGGAAGTGCCGCAATGGGCTTTAACAGGCCCTGCCTCTTGACAGCCCCCCAGCCTTGACTCTCTGAGAAGACAAGGAAAAACTCCCAAAAAAAACCTTGTAGGGAAAAAATGGAAGAAACCTCAGGAAAGGCAGTTCAAAGAGAGACCCCTTTCCAGGTAGGTTGGGCGTGCAGTGGGTGTCAAAAGAAGGGGGTCAATACAATACAATACAATACAATACACAGAACAAATCCTCAATACAGCATAAAAATAAACATTTTAGAAGTACAGAGCAGAATTTAACAGTAGATGATATCACATAATAAGATTTGGATATTTTTAGAGTCCTGGAGATCTCATCCATCGTGCTGCCTCCCCCATTTGGCCATTCCACGGCTAAAAACAGTGCTGAGCCAGCCAATCCGATGAAAGGAGCCCTCTTTCCCATGATTCCATCAGGGATGACTTTACCATAGGCAGGCAAAACAACTTGGCAGGTGGGCCGTGGCACCAAGTGCCACATTTGAGTACCGAGAGGAGAAACAGAATAGGTGAGGGTTAGTAGCAAATTATAACAATCATGTTACTTATGTTTTAGTGCAAATGACTTAACAACAGAGATGCAGTCTGTACAGTTAATCAGCAGCTCTAGTCAGGATATGCTAAACTGAAGTAGTGAGTCTTCAGCCGGGATTCGAAAGCCGAGACCGAACGGACATCTCTTATAGAAGCAGGCAGACCATTCCACAGTTTAGGGGGCCTGTAACTAAAAGATCGATGCTACGCTTTATCATGCTACCCTAAGCTATGTAGACAGTAGACAGGCAGAGCAAAATTGATGGTTTAGCCATCAGCACTTTGAGCTGGTCCTTTGTGAAAGGCGCAACAGAAGGGGAAAAGACTCTTTATCAATCATCTTTTACAAAGAATATCATCTGAAGGTGCTTTAAATACACACATTAATACAGTTGCAAAGTGTAATTTTTTTTTTTAAATTAGGAAGAAGCTACATTACTTTAAATGAGTAGATTGGGCAGACTGTAGATAGTTAGTGTTAAGAAAAAAGTGCAGTTGACATTATTGAATAAAATAAATGCGCTAAAATGCCTCGGAGAGAAGTTGGATTTTTGCATGTGATTTAAACACCACTCACTATCATTGGAAAAAGCCTCATCCTAATAAGAAGAGAGAAGATCCAAAAAGCAGACGCCTCAATGCTCAGTGAGTGCTGCCTGGCCGCCTGGTTATGATGCCATCCTCATAAGGCCGTACAAGAACCACATCTGCCAACACCGAGAACAAACCAGGCCACTGATGGAAATGTCAATAGTGACTATAATCACCTTTTTGATGAGTAAGAGCCTATAAAGATTTAAATCTACTCTGGCCTTCAGGTCCAATAATCTTTAGTTAATGCTGCAAAATTTTTTGTGGTACACATAAAAAATGCAAAGCAAATTTAAAGACTTTCCTGTTGTTAAGTAAGTGGGCAGCATAGTGGTTAGCACTGCTACCTCACAGCTTGAGGAGCTGAGATTTGATTTCTGGCCTGGTCCCCATCAATCTATAGTTTGTCCATTCCCACCTCTGAGTTCTCCAGTTTCCCTTCCACATCCCAAAAGACACAAGTGTTGGGTTAATTAGTGGCTCAAAGTTGACCCTTCATGTGTGATTGCAGTTGTTTGCATCAATGTGCCCATCCTTGTCCCAAGTGCTGCAAAGACTGACCTCATAGAGGACTTAGCAAGCAAAAAAAAATGAATGGATATTTTAGCTATGCAGATAACTGAATAAGAACTTATGTCAAAACAGCCTTACAATGGCACCACTGCATCTGATAAACAGGAATGTCCTTTAAAAGACAAGCTGGAAGGCTCGGAACTACAACAAGAAAATCCTAGGAAGTGTTGAGGGGTTTCTCCTGACTTAGTGTCCTCCTTCTCTAGGCAATGCACAGATAACATATGCGAAAAGGTTCATAATATCCTAAGCTCTATCAATGAAACTTGAATTCCTCTCCCTTGATAATTGTATTATGTTTTTATATTTTGACTCTGATCTATCCAGACCTTACCCAGTTAACTAAAGGCCCATTCAGATGGTTAAAGCAGGTAGCTCAGGACCACAGCAGTGACAAAATGTGACTGAATGGTACCGTTCGGTTTAAAAACGGGTTTTATCGTCACTTCATAGTGCTAACCGTAGCATAGGCGATGCCCTGACTCTTTAAGCTTTATTTAAACATTGTATGGTAATTGAATTGGCAGCATCTCAGTATTCACTTATCAAATTTCTCCTAGCAAGATCCATTTTCTGAATCTGATTTTCCAGCATGAGGTCCCCTATCCAGGTAGAAAGACAGGAATCAACCACATGGGGAAACATGCCATGCATATGCCATGTACACTCTGACACTGCACCTTTATAAATATTACAGTCAGCTTGACAGTATCGCTATGGACTGTGCAAAAGAAACCCACCGTAAACCCATTCTAACTCTGTCCTTGCTGGGAAACTGAGTCAAACCCCAAGTGATTTGAAGGAAGTTAAAAAAACAGATAAGATGTCAGTCCTTCAATGAGAAAACTGAACAGAGAATGAGAGATCCTTCATGCCTTGCTCCCACAAAATTTGCATTAGGGTGGATATGAAACTTTATTGGAAGGGTTGAAAGAGATAAAGTTAGGACTACACCAGCTATAAGAATGTAAAAAAACAGTTAATGTGACTAATTTATATCATTGTGGACCTCAAACCACATAAGAGGAGAAAGCAAAAACATAGCGACTTACTGTCGGGACGTGAGGGAATTAGCATGCAGCTTACGATTATCACTTTTCACTCCTCCCTTCTGGTGCAGGCAAGCAACGTGAAACTATCCAATCACAAAGCAGACTGCTTTATTCTAAAAGAAGATTAACTGTTAACACTAAATTTGCTGTGTAATAGCAAGCACCTAAGAAGTCACTGTTTATCCTCTTTGTGGAAATGCGGATTTAAGGCTCCTGCCATACTACATACTACACAAACTGACTTCGAAATTAAAGAAGGTTTTTGAAGCAGATGACAGTACATGTCAAGTATCAGGAAAGTATTTATTGCAAAGTCAGCTTTTAAACCGGCTCTTATTGCAAGCTAGATACGTTAAGTAAATTAATTAAGTTTGAAGATGTTACATGTAATTGGAGCACAGGCGGATTAAAAGACTTGGCCAGGTTGACATAGTAAGTTCCAGGTAGGAATAAATTGTGGAATTTACGTTAAAGCCTCTAAAAGATAAAAGTTATGAAAACAGAAAAAATGACAGTTTTCTACCGAGTCAAGGTAGAATAGCATATTTGTGCTTTTCTGCGCTAAACAGTTTTAATGTCTTATTAAAGTTCTAGAGTTCTGAATAGTTTTAATGTCTTATTATCACAATAGATAGACAGAACTTCATTTGTCCCCAGAGGGATATTTGGATTTTTACAGAAGCTCTTTAAACAAAATGGGCTGGTAATATCACTTCAAGGGAGGCCCACTGAATCAACAAACTACTTAAAAGGGCAGAATCTATCTATCTATCTATCTATCTATCTATCTATCTATCTATCTATCTATCTATC
>JANRMT010062791.1:141475977-141488011 GCA_026402145.1 Polypterus bichir lapradei
GAGATGGCACCTACCTTTTCCATTCTCTGTGTTACATATTGCACGGCCATATCAGGCTCACTCTTGATATCCGGAAGAATATTGTCTCTTATGTATTGAATGACTGGGACAGGTTCAAGGTGTGGACTGATGACGGTACAGGAGATAATTATACTACACAGGAGCACTAGAAGAGTGAAATGCTTAAGCCCTTCACCTATGGTTCTGCATGTGAGTTGATGGCTGCCGCTGAATTGTTCGGTTGGTGCTTTCAAGTGTACCGAAATGGTCAAATATATTACACCTTTCGACAACCGCCAATGCCTCTTAAACATCTTACATTCACAGGTGACGATTTCAGTAGTGGACACTTTGATGTTTATGAATGTTTAAACTCTCAAAAGCTGGATGTGAAGTTATCGATGAAACCGGTTGTAAGCTTACAACACTTGACAGATGCCGAATGTCACTTCAACACAAGTCCTGCAAATACTGTCGTAATTGAAACAAACCATGAAACTCAAACCGATTATGACAGCAGCAATCCAAGCTGTGAGATTTGAGACAAGATTACTGTTCACATGGCCAACTGTAAGTTGCATGCTCAAGAGTAAGCTCAGCGCACAGCTTGGTCATATTACAACCGGAGGGCCGAACTGACAACGTGCTATACAAAGAGATCCTTAGCAAATAATTATTGGCATATTTTCCCTCAGTTTAAAAAGGTTAAATTTTCTTCTTAATAAAAATTTTAATGCAGTACTTCGCCGCTGCGAAGCGCGGGTATTTTGCTAGTACAGTATAAAAATAAAAATTTTAGAAGTACATAGCAGAATTTAACAATGGATGACATCACCTAAAATGGTTTGAATTTGTTTATAATCCTGGAGACCTCATCCATCAAGCTGCCTCCCCCATTTGGCCATTCCACAGCTGAAAGAGTGCTGGGCCAGCCAGTCCGATGAAAGGACCTCTCTTTCCCATGATTCCAGCGATCCTCCATCAGGGATGACTTTACCATAAGCAGGCAAAACAACTTGGCAGGTGGGCCGTGGCACCAAGTGCCACATTTGAGTTCTGAGAAGAGAAACAGAATAGGTGAGGATTAGTATCAAAATTATAACTATCATGTTACTTATGTTTTAGTGCTAATGACTAACAACAGAGATGCAGTCTGTACAGTTAATCAGCAGCTCTAGTCAGGGTATGCTAAACTGAAGTAGTGAGTCTTCAGCCGTGATTTAAAAGCTGAGACCGAAGGGGCATCTCTTATAGTAGCAGGCATACCATTCCACAGTTTAGGGGCCCTGTAGCTAAAAGTTCGACCTCCCGCTGTTATTTTATTAATCCTTGGAATCATAAGCACACCGGCATCTTGAGATCTTAATGCACGCTCTGGTTTGTAAGTCATGATAAGTTCAGACAAGTAAGCTGGACCACGGCCATTTAATGCTTTATATGTTAAAACGAGGATTTTAAAATCTGCCCTAAACTTAACCGGGAGCCAGTGTAAGGATTTAAGAACTGGAGTTATATGTTCGTACTTTCTTGTTCTTGTGATAATTCTTGCAGCAGCATTTTGGATTAACTGGATGCTGTATAAAGAACAGTTTGAACATCCAGTGAACACCGCATTGCAGTAGTCAATCCTACTAGAAATAAATGCATGAATTAATTTCTCAGAATCCTGTTTATTTAAAAAACGCCTTAATTTCCTAACATTTTTAAGATGGAAGAAACATGATTTGGACAACTTTGTAATATGTGCTTTAAATGACATGCTAGAGTCAAAGAGAACTACGAGATTTTGGGCTGATTCAGTAAAATTAATGGTGATTACAGAATATTGTTTTGATCAACGTCATTCCCACCGACAATTAACATCTCTGTTTTATCTGTGTTTAAAGACAAGTAGATCTCATCCATCCACTCCTTTAATTCACTAACACAACTAATTAAAGACAACATCGGAGAAACTTCATTTGATCTAAATGAAAGGTATAACTGGGTGTCATCCGCATACAAGTAAAAATTAACATTATGTTTCCTAATGATAGATCCTAGTTTAAGCATGTAAAGTGAAAAAAGGTCCCAGTACTGAGCCCTGCGGGACACCATTTCTCACTTCTGTGTATAATGATGGAGTGCTGTCAACACATTTCTGTACATATTGGAATTGATTTGATAAATAAGAATTAAACCAAGCGAGCATGGGGCCTGTAAGCCCAACATCATTTTCTAGCCTGTGCAGTAAAATAGAATGGTCAATGGTGTCAAATGCTGTGCTTAAGTCTAACAACATAATTACAGTGGAGTTTCCTTCATCAGAGGATATCAGAATGTCATTTACAACCCATTTCTGTACTATGACCGGTGCGGAAACCAGACTGGAATTTCTCAAATAAATTGTAATGCGTAAGGTGTGACTGAAGCTGATTGGCGACTACTTTTTCTAGTATTTTAGAGAGAAAAGGTAAATTTGAAATAGGCCCATAATTATTTAGTATGTGTGGGTCTAGCACCAATCTGTACACCAGTACACCAGTCTGTGCTGGTTGAATCCAATTTGGAGCTCTAGGTGGGTAGAAGGGGTTGGCACCCATCTGTGTGCATAACACAGCATTTACAGACCATGCAACACTTGGCGTTCATAGCACATGCCCCTTAACATTCAAAAACAGCACCCAAAATGGATGTGCCAACTCAGAATGTAATTACCTTTCATACGTATTGGGTGTTGAAATGCCCTGTGCCACCCTGGGCAGCAGCCAATGTTGTTCACAGCTAAATCCAATATTAACTCCAATAACACAAGCAATACAAAAATGACAATTTCATTTTATTAAGATGGCACAAGTGCAAAAATTGCACATTTAAATATTCAGTAACAGCAAAAATTTCAGGGCATAAATAGTATTCATAAACAAATGGGTCAACTAAGAAATTAAAATTCAGAGCATATTTAAAAAAAATATAAGTAAATGTTTTGTTTGTAACTTAAAGCATCTAAGAGTCTTTGTTTATTTTCTTGTCCTTTTTATCTGTGTAATTTATTTTAAATTGGAGATTTTCTCATTTAGTATATTTCCATATCTGATATACCTATCCACTGAAATACATACAGTAATCGTTAGGTACTTTGAGTTTAACTCACAGAGCAACTCTCTCTTGTCCATGAGGAGTATCTTGTAATTTCTGAAGCTCTTCTCATTGTTAGCTACTGGCATTGCTATCTCTGAAACCCCGATTGCCGGGTTGTCCGATATGGGTCCAGCCGCAGTCCTCGTTGGTTCAGCAATTCAGTGTCTTCGCTGGCAGCCAATTAAATTGTATGTTTTTGTCATCTGGTTTACTTGACTTGAGTTAGATAACCCTTCCCCAATCCTAATGTTAACCATTGTGTAACCAGGTATTATTACTGACATATAATATAAAATGACAACCTCCCCCTGGATTGGAGCTCTGGAGGTCTGCAGTTAGAGTCTGTTGTGGTTGCCCTTATTCATAAAAATCACCTCAATATTGTTGCACCTTCAATTTAGTAATTCATTAAGATTTTCAGTACTATTACACAGTAAGTCCCATAAGTAATCTGACTCTGAATTCTTTAAAGAAATTTGTTTAGACAGAACAAACCTAAGAAGCTTCTAAACACTTAAAGAAAGTCATTTGGATTGTTCCTTTCTTGTGATGCATACATGGTTCATTATAATTTGGAATAGGTATAATTTTATCTCAAAGATTCACTGCCACTGGGAAATTAAATTCTTGTGAGTATTTCTAAAGGAAACTGGCAGAACAAAACTATGATGTAGGGCACTGAGAACATTTAACAATGAAGTTACTTGTTGTGAATGGGTGAAATTGCATAGTCCCAAAAATACATGGGGTACCAACCAGGCACCACTGTTTAATATCTTTTTCCTAATATAAAAAAGTTGCAATTAAATAAACTTATGCATGGTGTTCTAGAACACAAAGTATTCTTTTGGATCATCTAACTAAGATTTCCATCCTGCTGCTAGTCTGGTGTAAGATAGATGCCACCTTCCAGGGAAGGGCTCTTTTTATATGTTTCCAACCATGAAGGGTGGCCGTGGTTAGTTGACTTCCTGGGATGCCTGTTCTGTGAGCAGAGGGAAGAGACAAGACAGTTAGTGACAGTGCCCCCTCTCACCCTGGGGTAGTACTGCAAACCTGATCAGATCCAGCAAGGTGATCCTCAGGCTCTAATGGATGGCATAGCCTTAGAAGTGTGGAATCACTGGTTAGAGGGGTCAGAATAACTATATTTAATCTTCACATACTGTATAGTAAACCTTAAATTTAAATACAGTAAAATGATTAAATGACACAGCCAAAATAAGGTATATTTTTGACTTGATTTAGTTTTGTAATTTCATTTAAACTTGGTGGTAAAAAATATTAAGGTAGATACTTATTTTTTGTCAAGTAGAGAGTATGTTTGATCTAATAAAGCATTCTGAATTTTAAAAATTAGCAGCAGTGAAATACCCAGACCAGTTGCTAATAAAGATCTGTCACTTAAAGCAATGGAATCCTGAAAGCTTGTTTTTTGTTCCTCTTATTGGATATCTAAAAGTCCTGTTCTGGGTTCATGAAATATTATTGCTGGGTCACTCAGGAATCTTGAAAACAAAAACAACTGTTTTAAGGTATTGTATTTTTGGTGGCCTACAGTCAATGATTATGCAAAAATAATATTAATACATGAGCAACATGTAACTCTGTGATGAACTGTTAACCTGCTCATTGATGGTCCCTATACATTCTTGGTATCTTCCTACCAGAAAGTGGAAGTGTGTTGCATGTTATTTGGAAATTCAAGTAAAACTTCCACAGTACAGGTGACTGTACAGCAACAACAACAAATACTACTACTACTTATTCTAATAAATGAAATGTTTAAATAGCAGTCCAACAGGTCTTCTATAATTTTTACTGGCCCTTATCAATCATAAATGTATACTACTGTTTGTCGTGAAACTGGTGAGTTCCAAAGCACAGGTATCAAAACACTTTCCAGTGTTGCCTATTAGAGGGGGAAAAATAAAATCAAAAAGCATGACTAGAAACCAAAAAGGTCCTTGCATAAATCTTAATAAAATAAAAGGTTTATTTTCCAAAAGGCTCTGCAATACATGAAGCTCCCAAGAGCACAAGTAATTGCCTGAAAGGCAAGGCAATCCACGGTGAACAAAGTCCCAAAACAGAATCCATAGACAGTGGTCAAAACAGAGCAGGCGTTCAAAATATCAGTAAACACAGTTCAAAAACAGAATCCAAAGAGTGCAACATCAAAACACTAGAAAATGAAGAAGCAAAAACACCCAACTCCCTAGCTTCATTCAAAATGAATCACCAGGAACTATGGGAAGCCTTCCCTTAAATAGGGTGGAGGTCCATTCCTGGCAGTGATTGACAGGTGGTCCCTCCCCCTGGGTACCCACCCATAACACACAAGGGACATAACCAAGGCCACATTCATTTAAAAACAAACACAAAGAAAAATGTACATAATAAACAGAAGAAACATAAATACAAATAAATGGCATGAAATTAGACATTATTAACAAAACGCACATCTGCTGGCTGAGCCATGACAGTGTTAATTTCATAATGGACCTATTACCCTGTTAAGATTTTATTACTATTTAAGCAGTGGTATACTCTGTAGGGCAAACTATTTTATTCCATTGGGATAAATCCCTTCTGCTCAAGCTAAAATATTGGTTATCTAAAATATTTCTTGCAGACATTTTCCATTGGTTTGCTTTCCCTATACCCAAAGTTATTGATTAGAGACTCTCATCATATTTCCCATTTTTTTCAAATTTTCTGCTCAAAACGGCAATTTTGCATTCAATTGCCTGTTGTACCTTGATGATAAAATATGCTTGTCCTAAGAAATGAAAAAACAAAGGGCAAAATACAACAAATAGTCAAAAGCACTAGCAAGGTTGTACCAATGAGATGATTTAAGAAAAGAAAAATGACAGCCAGGAATCTAAGTCAAAAGCATGATTTCCAGAGCTGAAAATTTGAGGATTTAAAAAAAAATAAATCAAGTGCAAAATTTGTCTGGAAAACTTTGATGTTGACATTCCTGTGCCTCCATCTTATACAGGGGTGACACAATAATCAGACACATCATATGACTTAATGTGTTGTGACCAGCAATTGCTCCTAAATAAAAGAGTGTCCATAAACGTTGATGAAAATAGCATTTTGAAGATGGTGGCCAAAAATTAATAACATTGCAGAAAACTGAAAATAGTGCAATAATTTGAACAAAATATTGTGAATAACAATTGAGCATCCCATCTAAGGCATAGGGCTTAAACATGCCTGTCAAGTTTATTAAGTGCCAGTGAAAATCCAAAAGAAGGCAAGGAGCATGAACAGCAGGAACCCAAGACCTGTCTTCTTGGCCAAAATCACACCAATGGACTAAAATATTTTGAATTTTGTGTGGATGACGAATGTTTGTAAGGTGGCAGGAATGACCATATTTTAACTGAGAAACAACTGGCAATACCAGTTTAAGTGATAGACATCCAAACTTTTTCAGAACAGTGCAAGGTCCGATGAAACATGGCTCTGGTTTAAGAGACTGAACTTTCAGGCAGATGTCTCAGGTTGCAAGTCATGCTTTACGTAACACCTTAAGATCATTTGCAAGTCTACAGCATGCTTGCAGTCTGTTAAATGAACGGCAGAGGTCACCTCCATCAACAGGTTATCCCAAAACAGTTATCATGTATTCTGTAACGGTTTCTGAATAATTTGTCAGACATGGTACAGACAAAGCAGTCGTCAAATGAAAATAGTTTGGATTTAACTTAGTCGTGACATTCAAAAGGGCACATACCCCTTTAAGTCAATTTTAATTTACTCCTTGAAAGTTTAGCAAAGGGTTAAAGGTCAGACCAATATAACTAAGATGAATCAACCGTGTACCTGAGATAGTTCTCAAGATCTTGATTTATATGATGTGTTTGCCCTTTGATTTCTGAGTGATATCCTGAGGTTAAATTTAACTGAATGTCAATTTTAAAGCAAAAGATTTTCCAAAAATTGGAACTAAGGATACCTATCTGATACATGGAAAGTCATGTAACCAAACATATTCTTTAACAAATTCCCTTAATGGTAGGCAGTTTCTTTAAGAAAACAAAATGGCGGGACACTATTTAAGAACCTCAAATGGTATTAAACCCAAGTGTATAACATCTAAAGGGGAAGATAATGATTGTTGTAATCCAATACAATAATCAGTGGGAGATTTATTTCCCCAGCAGACCTCACAGATTTGCCACATAATCTTTTATGTATGTCTTGATTCATTAATACCGCTCAATATAATGTTTAATTAGTTTAGTGGCTCTCATAAGTCCTGTATGGTCTGATAACATAGAATTGTGTCCCCATTGAAGAACTTCTGTGCAGTGGGTTTTAGGAACAAAGACCTATATTTCTAGAATGTTTGCATCTTGAAGATTAGTAGTAATGAATTTAACAATTAGATCAATCTGTTTGCCTAAATCAATGTAAGGTATAAATTCATCAAAGGCCATGATAGCTACTGGCTCAATATTCTGATTTTCCCATTTGAATTGCCTAAATTATGTATCTGTTTTTTGATTTTTATCTCCTGCTAAATACAAAATAATAAAATTAAAGAGCTAAACAACAATGCACTTGATGTTAATTCATTTGTTATTTATTAAATGTATTTTACGGTCTATAAAAATGTATAAAAGGATATTCTGCAACTTCCAGGCCAGTGCCTCCTTTCCCCTAAGGCTATTTGTATGGCTAAAGAATTTTCTGTTACCCATCTTGTTCTGTGGAAATGCTAGAATGAAGTTTGCAAGACTGAGAAAATCAGTAAAGGAGACAAGTGCCAACTCCAGTGCTGTTATAACTTTAATAGAAATAGCAGAAATATTTCAAAATAGGGACTGGGAGATGAAACGAAACTCTAAACTGAGCAAATGTTTGTAACCAAAAAATCTGCCCCGTCTTTTGCCAAAGTCTAAAATAAAAAGCAAAAAATGTTGTTGAGAAAACTAAAGCAGAAGATTAAACAGGCACAAAGCAAAGCATACCCCACACATAAAGAAAATTTATTCTCAGATTACCTTTTATATCGTCACACAATAGACAACACTCACCGCATACTCCCAGTTAGCAACCATAGCAAATGGAGCTCTCAAATTCCAAAAAAAATGCTTAGCATAGAATAAAGAAAAATAATTAAGCATTTTAAAATATATTTCATTTTCACAAAACATTTTCAAAAAGCAGAATTAGTTTCAGCACAGGTCAAAAACCTTACATCAAAGAAGAAAATCCATACAAAAAGCCAAGTAAAATTTTAAAGTAAAATTGTATCAAATACGTGATGCATCTGCTATGATCCACCGGGTTCCATGAAACTCCAGATGAAGCTGTGGGTCTAAACCAGGTCTTCAAGCTCCATGAAGCCTAGCATCAAGGTGTGCCCTACCCCAATACTGAGACACAGGCTTGTGGCCTGCACAGGCCCAAAAGAGAGGGAATCAAAATTTTAAACAAACAGAAAGGGAATGGTAACTGTAAAACTCTTAGGGCCTACAATAACAAAAACATACTTCCTTTAAATCTGAAGATGTATTATCAAAATGGTGTTCCTAAAAGGCAAACCTTAAACAAATTAGACCAGCCTGCAATCCGGAAATCTTAACCTTTAACCAAAGACTAAAAACTGAAAAGAAAGATAAAGCTCTTACAAAGAATACATTTCAAAATTCAGGAAAAAGCTGAACAACAGAGGCAACGGACTCAAAATACAAGAAAGATCAATGATGAAATGACATAAAACAATAAGGCAAAATAACAAATAACGCAATTCTCAGTAAGGAGTAATAATCTTCAAATAGAAAGAAAACAAAAAATAAATTCAACAACATACTGTATATTACAGAAAAAGACATCCATAGTTCAGCAATTGATTAATGGACAGATAATGCTGGTTGCTATTTATGTTAAACCTGTGGAAACGTTTTTGTGGATTTGTTTTGAAATTTGGGAAAACTTTAAGAAGCATGTGTGGACAAGTGAAGAATTGAAAGTCCCAGACATGGAAATGTTGGTGCACCAACCTGGTCATTCTCGTTTACTTCAAAGTGGTTTAATAAAATATGCAAACGTAACATATCAAATTAAACAAAATAGTCCCAGTCGGGCTCGTTCTAACTTCAGGTTATCTCACAGGAGCTCTGATTGTATCGCGCTCTGCTTGCAGAATGATACCTTTTTCCGCTGACCCTGTGATATAAAGCCAGGAAACCAGAGGGGGCGGAGTCATGTTCCCTCAGGGGGCGTCTTCTCTGTGTAATGGGAGGAATCAGAGTGGACATGATTAGCAACCTGGAGTGGTACCACATACCTTAGAGGAGCCCTGAGCGTGTTCCACAGACGCACAAGTGTGACACATGGAAGCTCTGTGGAAAGATTTGGTGATTACTGGAGAAAAGAATCACTCAGGTATGGCAGAAACTGTGGATCACTATGTGAAGCATCTGATAGTGGATTTCATCCTGAAAAACAATTCTTAAATGCATTGATCATTTAAAGATTACTATACAAATAGAAACTGTCACATATAATATTATTTATAATGGGCAATGTAATCTTGATCTGTAGTAGACACTACCTGGTAGACACACAGCTCTGTTCCATCTATACGAGTTCACAACACTTAAAAAGCAAACTCCAGTCTGGGAAAAAGTTACAAAATATATGGTGAAATGATATAAAAATATACACTAAACGAGTACAACGATTATATAACAGGACAAGTTCAACATTAAAAGATTAAAAGCACTCGTCATTCATACTGTAGAGATATGACCAAGCAAATGTCCAAACTGCAAAAAGATAAAAGAAAACCTTGACAGAGAGAAGAGCAAGCCAAAAAACAGTGAACATCAAGAGAAATAAGACAGGACATACTCAGGGTGGCCCGTCCACACAAGCAAACTAGATAACACTTGAAATCATTATGTGGCCTATTAGAAACTTGATAGCAAACGGTGACAACAGTGTGCACAGTTCTGAAAAGTAAGCATATTTACCGTAATAATATCCATTAATGTAATGATGCTTTTTAGTTTTTTAAGTGTGCTGCCAGTTTAGTATGTGCAGAAAGGACTTCCTGAAGATTTCCAGTTTGAGCCTGTTGGCACTCACGTAAGAGAAATGCTGCATTACCGATAGATTGTGTGTATCAAACCATTTTCAAATCCTTAAAAATCTTGTGGGGTTCAAGTTGCCCTCTATATGTGTCTTGTTGCCCATTTCTAGTGTGTTGAGAGTGGAAGCTCTGTGGGCAGACACTGTACTGCATTAATGTCATGTTACAAATTCAGAAGGTCAACAGAATTGTGTCTTGCCTAGAGCAGCAGAATGGCATGTGAGGCCTCGGTACTGCCAGTTTTATTCTTTGGATACTGAAGCAAGAATCCTCTGAGTAAACTTTGAAAGGCCATTACTCTTACAAGAACTGATATCCATTTTGTTATAGTCATCTGTGGTTAAATCTGTATTTGTAAGTTGATCCATAAATGTCAGGCCTTAGATGGCAGAGTAAAAAGTTAAAGACACAGAACACCTTTATGCTGAGGAGAATCAAGATGGTGCTTCCGCCTGCTCATTTTAAAGTTAGTCCCACTTTCATGTTTCACATCTCACACCCGTTTTACTGATGCTGTGTACTGATTTGCACTGGTCATTCTTTACTGAATTCCCTAGACAGTGTACAGTATGTGAGACCAGTTAAATACTCTGACTCAAGGTTATCGTTTCCACATGCTTCATAAGAGATACAAAATAACTATATGATAAAGAGTTCCAATGTACTGTGACATAACTTAACACCAAAGGAGTGTCTCTCTGTCTGCAGTGATCATCATGTGCATGCATTCCGTCCTGTTGGGTGGTCAGGAACAGAAGATCTTGTTGGAGAAAGCAGAGGAACTACGTATGGCAGATGGCACATATGTTTTTATCCCTTTTGATACCATGTACTACAGTCTGCCCTACAAGAAAACACCCTTCCCTGTGCTGGCCAACAGCACAAAGCTTCAACAGGCCTATGATGCTGTGCTGACTATCTCCATTGAATCCAAGAGCAAGAGTTTTTATGAGGCCTTCCAAGAAGCCAAAGACTCCTATGAGATTCGCTCAGCCCTGCAACCAACACAGGTGAGGTATTGGAAAGTTAAATCTGCACTTTACTTTTGACTGTAATGGTCTATAAGTTAGCCTACCCCTTTTTAACCTGTAAAGAAAAAACATATTAAGAAGCTGGTGAGGCCAGTTAGGTATAATTAGGTGGTAATAATCCTGTAATGCATGGCTGATTCCTTGGAAAAAAATTCGGTAGGAGCACCAGAGCAAAGAAAGTGCCATAGGGGGCTTGCAATACAAAAGCCCATTTACCTGCAGTCACCAAGCAGTCTGGGTAGGCAGATACTGGGGCTTTGTTGTAATGGTGAAATGCAAGTAGTGTCCACTGGCAGGATGGTAATGTAGACAAGAATGTAAGCTAGATAAGATCTGATTTTGATGCCACTGTGGTGCAAAGGTTAGCACTACTGCCAGAGGGATTCAGCATCCTGGACTTGAATCATACACATAGTTGTTTTCTGTGTACAATTTGCATGTTTTCTCCGTGTATGAATGGGATCTCTCTGGGATACGTTGGTTTCCTTCTATATCCCCACACATACATGTAGGCTAAATGAAAATTCCATACTGACCCTGTGTGAATGTGAGCTGGATGTTGCAGAGTGTGAGAAGGCCATGCACAAAGTTGACACGCTATCTAGGGCTGTTTCCTGGTTTTCATCTGAGGTAGGCTTCAACCTCCTGAGACCCTGAATTGAATTAAGTGGGATTCAATATGTTTTATAATGTTTGATAATGGTTGGTGTGCACAGTCTATCTATCTATCTATCTATCTATCTATCTATCTATCTATCTATCT
>JANRMT010062791.1:141531763-141543287 GCA_026402145.1 Polypterus bichir lapradei
TTCACAGGTGTGCCTTATCAGGGTTATTTAGTGGAATTTCTTGCTTTATCAATGGGGTTGGGACCAGCAGTTGTGTTGTGCAGAAGTCAGGTTAGTTGGACGATCATTTATTTTTCAACAGGACAATGACCCCAAACACACCTCCAGGCTGTGTAAGGGCTATTTGACCAAGAAGGAGAGTGATGGAGTGCTGTAAATGGTCATGAAAATAAAGAAAACACATTGAATGAGGAGGTGTGTCCAAACTTTTGGCCTGTACTGTATGTGTGTATATATATATATATATATATATATATATACATATAATTTTAATGTAGGTAGATCATCTCAACTTGGTCATTTTAAAAGTAGCTCGCAAGCTGAAAAATTGTGGGGCACCCCTGCTATAGACTAATCAAAAGTATCATCAATCTTAAAAGCTTCAAAAATTATTAATATTTAATTATTTTCATCTATCACTTCTCTTCTCTGTGATTTGTTTGGACATCAGAAGCCCACAATTCCTTGGAATTATTGAAAGAGCTCTTTACCAGTACTTTCATTCTAAGACACCCCAAAATTTCCCTTAAATTTGAAGTAGAAGTGGATGCCTCTAGTTTTGGAGTTGCTGAAATTCTGTCCACCTGTCTACTTTTTATGTAAATTAATTAACTCCACCTAATCAAAATTATCAAGTGAGAAATAAGGAATTACTTAAAGTAAAACTGTACCCTAGAAGAATTGTGCCACTGGCTAGGCAGGGCCAAATTTCCATTTCTCATTTACACAGATCATAAGAATTAAATGTGTGGTAAACTGCTAAAACCACCAAAAGAGTTAATACAGGTGGAATCCCATTGTAACTAAATTCTTGGGACCATAAAAATATTTTGTTATAATGGAAGTTTTGTTATAACAGATATGGGGAAAATATGTATACTATTGTGACCGGGGATGCCGGTAATTAGTCATCTCTAATGGCAGCATCGCAAGGGCAACACCACAACTGCTATGCTGCATCTGGTGAACAGCAAACCGAGGGTAAAGTAATTGGTTGTTCTCTGCAGGACCAGACTTAGCATGTAACATATTTGTAACACGATGTTTAGAACGTTAACACCAGGATTGCACCTGAGCTGTCTCACACTCTCCTGGTCTGCCACAGTGGTGATTCTGAGCCGCTCATGTTCCTATCTTGTGTGCTTGAGCATTAAAGTAACAGCTCCTGTTTGGAATGAAGTCTTGAGGCTGTACCTGCCTTCTCTATACAGTAATAAACTACCTATATTTTTTTTTGGAAACCAAGACTCACCTTCATGTCTCTCATGCTAATCTGTGATACAAACTTGACAATACTGTATAAAAAAAGCACTTCTTAAAAAATATTTTATTTGAAAGTGAGACATGAAATGTATCTTTTTTTTAGTATAAACCTAGGCTGTTTCTTACTTTTTTTGTTCATTGCAAATTTCACCTTGGTCACCTAGAGAAGAAGCACGGGCTCATTTGAAGCCTCTGCCTTAAGAGGGAGCTTTGTTATGATATAGTAGGTTTTTCTTTAATTTTACATCTGATTTTTCTTTTATTTATCATTGCTTCTGCTATACAATAGTTTTGGAATATGTAAATTAGGCTTTAGGGTTTCTGAAATGTTTTGCTACGCATTTTTGAGTTATCATTTAAAGTTATGGTGCATGTCTGTTTATAACCACCACAAACCCCCACCCCCCGGTTTTTAGTTTTTGCACAACTTTTCATTTTGAGTTTCATCTCTTCATCCTTTTTTCTCTTGCTTTTCATCATTTAGTGGACCGTTGTGCCACCATTTTTCCAGAGCCTGTCCACATTTCCAAAACTCTAATACAGAGTTGAAGGGTATGGTTTCTTTAATGGTTCCACCACATGTTCAACATTATAGCCCTCTACTGCTACCTGATAGTGTGTGGAACATATTGGTGCCCATGGGAGAACTACACTACTTCTCTTTATCTAAGGATACTATACTCCCTGGTGCTGTGCCTTCTTTTTCACTAAAATGACAGCATAACACGTCATTGTAAATGAATGCTGTCTTCTAAGACCCTTCTGGATCTCGTGCCTATCTCAAGCCTATTTTTAATTCAGTACATGTTTATAGATCTGTGCATATATGTTTGGGTAGGAATTTATTTATAAATACAGTGGATTCAGAAAGTATACAGACCCCTTCACCTTTTTCATGTTTTTCTAAGTTGCAGCCTTGTGCTAAAATCATTTAAATTCCTGTATTCCTCATTTAAAGCAATATTCAATACTCCAGAATGAGAAAGCAAATAGAGGATTTCTACATTTTTGCACTTTTATTAAAAATAAAAAAACTGGAATTTCCCATTGATACAAAAACTCACACCCTTTACTCAGTACTTAGATGAGGCACCTTTGGCAGTGATTCTAGCCTGAGGAATTCTTGGGTATGACACAACAAGCTTCCTACACCTGGATTTGGGAATCTCCTGCTGTACTTTTCTGCAAACCCTTTCAAGCTCTGTAAGGTTTGACGAAGACTGTCAGTGGACAGCTATTTTCAGGTCTCTCCAGAAATGTTTCATTGAGTCCGAGTCTGGACTCTGCCTGAGCAAATCAAGGACATTCCCAGAGGTGTCCTTAAGCCACTACTGTTTTGTCTTTGCTTTGTGCTTAGGGTCATTGACATGTTGAAACATGAATTTTCAACCTAAGGTCTAAGGCCCAGAACACTCTGACATAGGTTTTTATTAAGGATATCTATGTAGCTCCATTCAACATTCCCTCAACCCTATCAATTTTCTCAGTCCCTGCTGCTGAAAAACAACTCCACAGCATGATGATGACACCATGCTTCACTAGTAGAATGGCACAGGTGATAAGCAGTGCCTGGTTTCCTCCAGACATTACATTCATCTTGGTTTCATTCCTCCAGATATGACACTGGTCTTGGTTTCATCAGACTATGTTTCAACTTTTGGCTCCATTTTGCAAATTCCAAGGCAGCTTTCAATTGTCTAGCAACTTTGTTATAAAGCCCACACTGGTGGTGTGTTGCAGTGATGGTCATCTTTCTGGAAGTTTCTCTCATCTCCACATGAGTTATCTGAAACTCAGCAAGAGTGACCATCAGGTTCTTGATCACCTCCAGGAAGACTCAGTGTTGTTCCAGTCTTCTTCTATTTAAAAATTATGAAGGCAACTGTGCTCTTGGGAACCTTCAATGCTAGCTTAGAATTAAGACCAAACAGTTCAATCTTGGATTAATCAGATTAGAGTGTCTCCTTTCTTATAGTCTGAGAGTCCTGTAGGTGGCTTTCTGCAATCTCTGAACAGGTGTCATCTGGCCACTCTGTCATAAAACTGTGATTAGTGGAGTGTTGCAGTGGTGGTTGTAAGGTTCTCCGATCTCCACACAGGATCTCTGGAGCTCAGGCAGAGTGATCATTGCATTCTTTGTCACATCTCCAACCATGGTCTTTCTCCCCTGATTATTCTGTTTGACCAGGCAGTCAGCTCTATAAAGTGGTTGTTCCAAATTTATTCTATTTAAGGATTAGTGAGGCCACGGTTCTTATGGGAAATTTCAATGATACAGACATTTTTTGTAGCCTTCCCCAGGTCTGTGCCTAAACACAATCCTCTCTAAGCTGTGCAGGCAATTTCTTCCACCTCATTGTGTGTTTTTTGTTCTGATGCACATCATCAACAGTGGAATCTTATACAGACAGGTGTGGGCCTTTCCTAATCGTATACAATCAACTGAATTGACCATAAGTAGAATCCAAACAAGGTGTAGAAACATCTCAGTGATGATCAGTAGAGTAGAATTAACATGAAGTATCACAACAAAAGCTCTGAATACTTGTGTCAATGGGATATTCAATGTTTTTTTGCAGAAAATTCTAAAATCCTTCTTCACTTCATCTTTTTAGGGTATTGAATGTTGCTTAATGGAGAAAAATTACTTGAAACAATTTTAGTACATGGGTTTAATGTAACAAAATGTGAAAAAATTGAGCAGGTCTGTATACTTTCTGCATTGTCAATGCATACAAATTAACCTAACAGGCATATCTTTGTGGATTTGGGAGGAAAAGCAGAGCACCTGGAGGAAAAATCTGTTATAGGATACAAACTCCAAAAACAGACAACAAGCAACCATAGGACTTGAATTTAGAACATCTAAAGCAGCAGTGCCAAGTACAGCACCATCCTCTTACTGTATCTATAAATATGTACTGATTGATTGTATTTGTATCATGTAAAATATTACATATAAACTCCATAATTTATTCATATGGATTTTCCTTCCAGATGGTGCTGAGTACCACTAGTAATTTGTATTTGACTTTATTACATTTTTTTTTTTTTGCAGCTCAGAGACATGCGCCATGAGAATGTCAACCTGTTCCTTGGTTTTTTCCATGACTGTGGCGTGTTTGCTATTGTCACAGAGCACTGCTCTAGAGGCAGTCTGGAAGATCTTATCAGAAACAGTGACATGAAGCTGGACTGGATGTTCAAATCGTCTCTCCTACTTGATCTCATCAAGGTGAAAGTGTATCATTGTTTTTTTTTTAAAGATTAAAATTGTATTCTGTAAGTCAATTTATTTTCCTGTTGTTCATATTTCTCTTCCCCATCACCAATTCATGTATGACATCTTAAAGTGTTGATTAAAACACTTTTTCAAAGCTGCATAGTTATTACACATCCTGCCCTTTTGTTAACTCAACAGTTTCCTACAAAGACCTGGACGTGTAAATTACCTTTGAATTTCTGTCTGCACAGGCAATGAGTAGACTTAAGTTTGCTAGGTGATATTGGATACAGCTGAGCATGGATTGGAAACCAATAAATAATTATTTTAGGACTGTTTAGTCTTGTCAGGTGGGAGGCTGAGCTCCAAACTGTTCAGGCTAAGGCTCACGTACACAAGGTAATGTACTGAAATCAATGAGGAACCACAGATCGTGAATTTGTCACCTGACTTATGGAGCAGAACACATTAACTGCACATTAAAACAGAGTACTGTTACCGTGTAGGTTTTAAATCTGTTCTTTGCACTCCTCCTATATGCATTCCATGACTTGTAAGTTACGGGGATTGTGGCACAAATTGAATGATTCGGATGTGTGCTCTCTGGAGATTTAGCCTTCCTTTTAGGCTTTGTACCTGTCTTAGAGCTACTTCTGCCATGTTAAGCTCCTGCCACCCATGACTCAGTAACATTAGAGCATTAGAACAATTGAGATGAGAAGAGGCCATTCAGCCTATCAAAGCTCACCAGTCCTGTTCACTTCATTCTCCCAAAATAACATCAGTTCGAGTTTTGAAGGTCCCTAAAGTCCCACTGTCTACCATACTACTTGGTAGCTTGCTCCATGTATCTGTGTAAGAAAACTTCTTAATGTTTGTGTGAAATTTACAGTCTCAAATCACTGTACTAATTCCCTTCATACTTTTGAACAAAGGCTCCGCTCTTTTGATCTTTCCTCATAATTCATCCCCTGTAGCCCTGGAATCAGCCTAGTCACTCTTCTCTAGACCTTTTCTAGCACTGCTATGTCATTTTTGTAGCCTGGAGACCAAAACTGCACACAGTACTCCAGATGAGGCCTCACCAGTGCGTTATAAAGGTTGAGCAGAACCTCCTTGGACTTGTACTCTAGGGGATATCAGGACATGGAAATTTCAAACACTTCTTTAACCTTGTCTAGAATTATTGCTTTCCTTATTCCATTTCACTTTCCAACCAGAATTATTGCATTCAGTTTTTCAAATAACTTTAAATTTGTATAGAAAGAAAGAGGACATACTACACTCTGTAAGAATCTCTTTGTCCATTTCATTTATTTTCATACATTCATACATAAATTGGAAGTGAAATATTTTCTTTCTTTATAGCAGGTAATGCTTATAAGGATTCAATTAATGAAAAATAATGTGGGATGGTGTTACTGTCTTTATGTTTTATCACTGAGTGCAGAGCTGTGGCATTCAGTCAGCACTGTCCTCTCAATGCCAAATGGCCATTTTTTACATCATCTGGTTCTTTCTAGTCTGGCCACACATGTTTGTTAAAACGGGCAATAGAGAATCAAGGAATCAGTTGTCAAAAACTGAAAGTCTTATACAAATTGATAAAAATAACTAGTGAGAAGTCAAGTAAAATGACACCATTTATTGGCTGACTAAAAAGATTACAATATGCAAGCTTTCGAGGCAACTCAGGCCCGAGCTTCTATATTGTAATCGTTTTAGTCAGCCAATAAAAGGTGTCATTTTGCTTTATTTCTTACTACATTCATAATGGCTAACACGGTACAACATCCTTGTACTATAAAAATAACTATGTATTGCAGACATGTGCCAACTTACAGCTCCATTTAGCATCAGCCATTTGTCAAACTGACCATATGTCAGTCACAAAGTTTACAGGTAATTGCAATTGAGGGTCTTTGAGTGTGGTGCGGGTCACTGATATGAATACTTTAACTGCTGGTACAAAGCAGCACAAACCGATATTCTCGATGCTACCTCTGCACCTCCACCACCACTTCTCTCAATGCATCTACAGTATGTAGAGAATACCATGCTATGGCTGGCAGCCCTGCTGAAATGACATGATTAAAAAAAGGCATGTAACCTTTATGGCCTCTAGTAGCTGGTTTTGGCAGTTTCTAGAAGATTGTTACCCTATTGATTTCCTATGGCCGTCCTTAAGTACGAATGGCCTCAGCTCGGTCAGCCATAAATCGCCACATGTACTTATCTTGCCTACAACCTAGGAGACCAAAAGTAGCAAATGCATGTGATTTGTCTGAGTGTTAGATTGTTTGAACTGTGGAGTCATATCACACTGTAGATTCAGGAAGACTGGGAAATAAACACTCAAACTACAGTCCCTCCTGGTAATAAGGGCAGGGGCAAAGTACTATTTGTAGACCACTATTAATGGTGGGCTAGTATATTTTTTATTACTCAATGTAAAATAAAGAGAATGCACTAAAAGTAATTTTAATTATGTAATTCTAACATTTGTACGTATTACTCTGTACACTTCAAAACCAAATATTAAGTTTACCATTAACTATGTTCTTTACATCTGTTCAGGCAATGAAGTATCTGCACCATCGTGAGCTCATTCATGGCCGATTGAAGTCCCGTAACTGCGTGGTGGATGGCCGCTTTGTCCTCAAAGTTACTGATTATGGATATAATGAAATTCTTGAATGCCAGAAGTTGCCTCATTTAGAGCCAAGTCCTGAAGGTAGGAACCTCTTAAGTAACAGTAGTCAAGCATTTATCCGCTAGTCATTTTGGTTTGTTAAGGAAGCATTGATGGGAAGGCAGAGAAGAGCTACAGCAGAAACATCAACCAGAGGTTTTAATTTTTCACAACATTAAGAACATCTGCTACAAAGACCACAATGAGCATGAAGAATGACCCAATTCTCAAATCAGCACCTAGTTACTCAGTCTTCTTGGAGATCATTTGGCATTACTAAAGAGCAACCAGTCAGGCAATTTAGAATTTATATTTAGATGTTCAGTTATCAACCTAAGGCAATAAATAACATACAATGTAAATATTTATTCATTAGAGCATCAGTAAGAAATGAAAGTTGACTGCATGGGATGCTGGCTAAAATTGAACAGATGCGACAGACAGACAACTGACTAAGCTAGGTTCTTCATGTAAAATAAGAATTAGGGAATTCTACATAAGAGCAAAGGAAAATTTTAGTCTGTAAACAGACAACATGCATAGGGACCACTTGACACACCAAGCACTTTAATGTAGAGAACATCAAGTCTGAGCACAGAGTAACTGAGACACGTGAGAGAACTGCTGTTAATGGTGACTACAAAGTCCATTTTTATTAATAAATCTTTAGGGTTTTCAGCTAAGTGTGTTTCAGGAAGGTGCAACTGTTAAGTTATATGAACAGACAAAAAGTGTTTCTTCATTCATCCATCTATTTACATCAATTAATATAAGACTCAGTCCTGGATGGTGAGCAAATTATTTTCAGTCTTTGGAGTTTGTTTTGTTATTTGCAGATTGGACTACAATAATCTGTAAAAGAAAAAAATCAATGGCAAGTGGTTTCTGACAAATACAAGCAACATTATGTTCAGAATATTGCACTCAGTGACTAATTAATTTTTTGAATTGAATAAATCTGACTTGTGACCTATACTATTCATGAAATAGTTATGAATATTATGAAAGAATAGAGTTTATAGGTAAACTGTTGCCACTTTAATCTGAATGTTCCACCACAACTGAGTAAAATGTTTGTTGTTAAACTGTGTACAGAGTTGAAATGAAAGAATTGTGTGTATTATTTATAGTAAAGTTGGCAATGGCATGTAATTTACAGGGTGGCATATTGGTTAGTGCTGCTCCCTCACAGCTCCAGGTCTGAAACCCGGTCACTGTCTATGATTAGTTTGCACATTCTTCCTGTGTCATTGTGAGTTTTACTCGGACATTCAGGCTTCCTCTAACATTACAGAAACATGTGTTTAGTTAACTGACATGACTAATCTGGCTGGCTGATCGTGAGTATAATTATTGTGTGCATTATTGTGCCTATGTTGGGCTGATTCCTGCCTTATGCTTGATGCTGTGAGTGTAAACTTCAGTTTCGAATGACCTTGAGGTTGGAGTGAGAGGGTCAAAGCCAGAAGTGATGGTTGGATATAATTTACAGGTCAGTCAAGCCTGAACTACCACTACATATATATCTCTGTATTATATAAAAAAGTCCTGCGACAAGACGAGACTTTTTGGAAGATTTTTTCAAGTCCCACGAGTTGAGACCTTGGCCATGAGATTTTTTCAAGTCATGCCGTCCTCTCAACCATTTTCAAACACACACACACAGTAATCTCACCTCTCATTCATGTTAATGCTTTTGACAGACACAGTTTTTGCTCTCTCGGCTCTTATAAATTTTAGCGTTTTCCTCACTTTAAGTTCCCAATTAAAGACGACGTATTATGTCCAAATCTTATTAAAGAACTAGCAAAATACCCGCGCTTCGCAGTGGCGAAGTACTGCCTTAAAATTTTTATTAAGAAGAAACTTAAACCTTTTTAAACTGAGGGAAAATATACTAATAATTATTTGTTAAGGATCTCTTTGTATACCACATTGTCATTTCGGCCCTGGTTGTAATATGACCAAGCTGTGCGCTGAGCTTACTCTTGAGCATGCAACGTACAGTTGGCCATGTGAAAATTAATCTTGTTTCAAATCTCACAGCTTGGATTGCTGCTGTCACAATCGGTTTAGGTTCATGGTTTGTTTCAATTACGACAGTATTTGCAGGACTTGTGTTGAAGTGACATTCGGCATCTGTCAAGCGTTGTAAGTATACAACCAGTTTCATTGATAATTTCACATCCAGCTTTTGAGAGTTTAAACATTCATAAACATCAAAGTGTCCACTACTGAAATCGTCACCTGTGAATCTAAGATGTTTAAGAGGCATTGGCGGTTGTCAAAAGGTGTAAAATATTTGGCTATTTCAGTACACTTGAAAGCGACAACCGAACAATTTAGCGGCAGCCATCAACTCACATGCAGAACCATAGGCGAAGGGCTTAAGTATTTCACTCTTATAGTGCCCCTGTGTAGTATAATTATCTCCTGTACCGTCATCAGTCTACACCTTGAACCTGTCCCAGTCATTCAATACATAACACACAATGTTTCTCCGGATATCAAGAGTGAGCCTTATGGCCGTGCAATATGTAACAAAGAGAATGGAAAAGGCAGGCGCTATCTCCGGGCATGGAAACCACTCAGTAAGTGACAGTTCTTTGATCGATGGTGATCACCTCGATAGACATGTTAATGCGGGTACGGTTGGAATGATAAAGGAAATGGGTACCTGAACAATGTAAAGTAAGTCTAAAATACCTACACAATAACTATAATCGTAATAAACGAACAATAAAACAGCGGAGAAGCCGTGGATTAAATAAAAAGGCTGTAGTTATCAGCAGGGAGACATGAATCCCGTGGCGAAGCAAGGAAGGGAATGTAGAAACCGGAGCGACAGACGGCCCTATATAGGCAGGCAGCCAACAACGTGGGAGGCGTTGGGATAACAACAACAACAACAACAACATTTATTTATATAGCACGTTTTCATACAAAAAAATGTAGCTCAAAGTGCTTGGGATGGGGGACCCAACGCCGCCTCACACGGTGACCGAGCTGCAGGCTAAGGACGTATATATGTACGTAAGTAGGATTTAGTTAGCGATGGGAACCCGCGTACCAAATTTCTTGAAGATGGGCCCATAAATAACAAAGACCGTTGGAAAGTTCAATATGGCGGCTGACAGTGGCGTCATACCACCGGAATAAGTACGTACATTGGTTTCGGTTAGCGCAGGGAAGCTGCCTACCAAATTTCTTGAAGATGGGGCCATAAATAAGAAAGTTCAACATGGCGGACATTGTCGACCATTATGACCATTACGTGTAGAATTTCGAAATGAAACCTGCTTAACTTTTGTAAGTAAGCTGTAAGGAATGAGCCTGCCAAATTTCAGCCTTCTACCTACATGGGAAGTTGGAGAATTAGTGATGAGTGAGTGAGTGAGTGAGTCAGTGAGGGCTTTGCCTTTTATTATTATAGATTTCATCACGAAGGGTTATCAACAGAAAAAATGACTACATAGACAATCCTAGCACTGAGAAACGATGAAGCCAAACAAATTAATGCCAAAAATGATGATCGGTTACACAGCAAATTGGTTAAATGTGTATCAATACACTATGCTGAAACAGTTGGTGGTGATTTTGCGGAAGATGAATAAAAAAACTTTATCCTGAAGAAGATCTACAAAAGTTAACACCGTCCGGTCTTCCACTGCACAAAGTAATGTAGAAAGAAGGATGTATCCAAGAGAGGTAATGTAGTAATGTAGTACATCTTCAACAAAAGAGATCTTGATATGGCATTCATATTAAAACGTTAACAGTTTCCCATTAGAATAGCTTTTGCAAAGACAATTAACAAATCTCAGAGCCAAACATTCAAAAAAGTCATTTTATTTAATAGAGAGAAAGAAACAAAATTCAGTCATGGGCAGTTATATGTTGCGTTGTCATAATGAAAGTCCAAACACAGAATCAAAATTCAATGCAGTATTGATGAAAATTTGATTCACAAAATTGTTTTTACTGAAGTTTTACAGTAAAAGTGTAAGTTTAAAAAGTATTTGTTTGTTAATTTCAAAGCCAAACAGAACAAAATCGTATAACGCAACAAATCACTTTAACACAACATGAAACAATTTACTTTCAAATTATTACATTTTACCCTTTTTTACTATGGTTAATTATTCACTGTAATGTAAAATGGTTATTTCTGTTATGCATATGTAACAATTCCCATGAAAATAAAAATCTGTTTAAATTGTACAGCTGTATCCCTATACGCAACCGCAAAGAAGCTAGCGCAGAGTGCAGGCCCGAGGGTTGGCGAGCGAAGTGAGCAGGGGGTAAAA
>JANRMT010062791.1:141548287-141604216 GCA_026402145.1 Polypterus bichir lapradei
TATATATATATATATATATATATATATGACAGCAACACTCATCACTCACAACAGTGACAAAACAATTACATTGACAATCATGTTACGTTATTTTCAAAATGTTTCCTTTTCTTTTTCATTGCTTCTTTAACACACTACTTCTCCGCTGCGAAGCGCGGGTATTTTGCTAGTATATAATATATAAAATCCAAAGTCCGTCTATCTGTCTGCTTTTCACGAGAGAACTACTTGACGGATTTAGATTGGGTTTTTTTCTACAGTATAATTTGCTTGAACATTCCGGTTGATTTTGCGGCTTCTGTCATTTCGCTATGTATCATAGTTTGCTTGCGGTACTGATGTATTTGCACGAATCCGAAAAACACGCAATGGGACGAGGACTGGGGGTTCTCCTCACTCATTTGCCAGCTTCGGGGCATGTACCTTAACTCCGCTTAGCTAGCAAACGAGAGAACAATTGAATTCAACTTTGTTTGATATTTAAAATAAAGTGTTGCTTAGGTCTTGTTGAGTTTGAGTCCGGATATTCTCTTAAGAGTATGCCACATTGAAAACATAGATTGCAATTCAGATTGTGGATCATGATTTTGTGTTAAAAGGATCGTGATATGATTTTTTTGGAAAGATCGCCCACTCCTAATTTGACTAATTAAGTTTTCAAATTTATATAGGATTCATTAACCTTTTGGCGAGCTACTTGGAAAGGGTTTGCGCGCTAATGACAGATTGCAAGCGACCCCTGCTCTAGGTGATAATGTCTGCTGAACAAACAGGTATCGCTAGCTAAGCGGAGGCAAGGTACACTCCAACACACGGCAAGAGGTACAGCAACTCGAATGGTGGCTGGCGTGTGTTTGAGAAGGGTCCCACCCGCAAAATCAAACGGAATGTTCAAGCAAATTATAGAAAAAAACCCGATCTAAATCTGTTAAGTAGTTGGGTTTTATATATATATATATAATGGTGACAAAATGCAAGGCGACAATATGTGATCTTCTCGGAAGTTCTCGTTAGACATTTAAAAGACCCGGGAGACAAAAGAGGCTTGCCACGGAGCATCTCGCGGGGACCGTAAACATGAGATTTGGTGCCAAAAGTTTGTCCCAGGGCCGTCTCGCAGGGACATGGAAGATGAGATTCTTGAAAGACCTACGCCCTACTTACAAAAGATATCATATAAGAGCACACCCATCAAAAAACAGTCAGTCACAGTAAAAGCACGTAGTGCACGCAGATCATGTGCTCTCAACACATATACGGAGAATAGAGACCCAAAGGCGTTGGAGAGAAAAAAAGACAGATAAGAGATTATGAAAGCAGTGGAATTCAAAAGGCTCAAACAAATGATGGCGCGATACACATGCAGAGAAAGGTGAAGAATATGAAAGCAGTAAAATTCGAAGGTATTGTAGCATCCCAGCCAGGTTGAGGCCTTTTTAGTTTTAAGTGGCTGTTCGGTCCGATTGAGGTAGGGCGGAGTACAGCACAGAAGACTGATAGCGGGGTATTGATTGATGCGGTAAATTGGGCGAGACCCGGGGGAGGAGGGGTTGGAGAAGGTGCTAGAAAGTTGCGTTTGGGGTTATGAAGTCAGCGATTGTTCAAGTAAATCTTTTGTGACACTTTATCATATCAGTTGGTACAGTATCAGATAACAGATAGAAAAGATCGCATTACCGAAAAACAAAACGTGATTAATCATCAGAACCAGGTGTAATTGAAAAAAGAGCAAGACAAATCGAGGTCAAAAATAAAAGGCAAAGAGTAGACAGCAAAGTCTTTTCGCATTCGCATCATTCAATGCACAAAACATGGATTTACATAATAATAGACCATACGCTATGAGAATCTGTGGTCCCGCAACAGTTAAAGCAGCGACAAGTTGAATTTCAAAGAATACACAATTCAGTCAGGTATATATTTATGATCACGGAGAAGTGATGCCAATTTTAACAGGCAAAAAGAAAGGTAATGTATATATTCCGAGAATATCATTACACACCAGAGGAGATTGTGATATGCCATTCGTATTAAAATGTTTACAGTATACTGTGAGAATAGCTTTTGCTATGACAATCAATAAATCACAGGGACAAACATTAGAAAAAGTCGGATTATTTATTAGAGAAACAGAAACAATATTCACTCACGGGCAGTTATACGTTGCGTTGTCACAATGTGTCTCCAAAAAATATTGTTTTTAATGAAGCTTTTAAGTAAAAGTGCAAATAATGAAATTAAAACAATTTCAAAGAAAAAAAAATAAAATTGTATATCTGATTAACCAAACACAGGGGTTGGCGAGCGAAGAGAGCTGGCGGCGAAGCCCCCTAGTATATATATATTGTCACAGATGACCGGGAACACTGCCCGGCCGGGACGCCTAGATAGTCCCCGAGTTGGGCAATACTTCTCCTCGGCCACGAGAGGGCAGCCGCCCGGGTATATTTGGGGGCCACATGGACAGAATACTTACTTGGAGAGAATGTGGCCACCGCAAGGGGGCGCTCGGACAACTAGAGAAGCCAGGATGGCAGCACTTCCGCCAGGAATTGCTGCCAGAAGTAATTCCAAGGTCACCCAGAGTGCTTCCAGGTGCTTTCCTGACAGTTCCGCCACACCAGGAAATGACGTCAAGGAGAGCACCTGGGGCTCATCTGGATCATAATAAAAGGGGAAGCCTCCCTCCAGTAGACGAGCCAGAGTTGGGAGGAAGGAGACAAAGCTTGTGAGGAGGAGAGAGGAGGTCAAAAGAGAGAAAGAAGAAGAAGAAGACGACAGTGGAGAGAGTTGGTGACTGAAGGCATTGTGGTGCTAGGAATAAAAATAAAAGAAGTGTGTTTTGGACATCCTGGTGTCGGTCTGTCTGTGTCTGGGGTATGCTTTCCACAATATATATATATATATATATTACATAGATATACATATATATATAAAATTTACATTTCCCTCATATTTCCAGTCTCTGTATGGTTATCACACCTTTATAACATAATATTTCAGAATTTATGAAGTTTGAAAATCTTCGAATGTCAATGCATCATGGTCTGACAGTTGTATCATAACCAGTTGGAACCAGATGTTTTTATTTTGTGGTATTTATGTCCATTATAACACTTATTGAAATCCTAATTTTCTTTACATTCAAACTTTCATTCAGAAGTTAGTTTGCAATTTAGTTAGTTTATGACTCTTTACTTAATTTTACTTACTGATTTATTGTATCTGTTCACAGCCTGTGGAAATAGTTTGAAACCCAAGCATAAGATTTACTATCATGGGCATGTAATTTGGGAAACAAAATTACATTTACTATCTTGTCCTATCTATTTTACCATTTTTATCAATTCTTTACTTTATATCAAAACACCTTTTAAAGTCTTATTTTTTGAAAAGGAAGACCATTAAGTGTGACTGACAACAATTGCTTCTCTTTTAAGATATATTGTCTATCTGTACTGTATATGCAAAATTAATCTAAAGGTCTTAGAAGCAATCTAAACTGACAGACAAGGTTATTATGCCTATCACATCACTATCCATTCGTCCATTATCCAACCCGCTATACCCTAACTACAGGGTCACAGGGGTCTGCCAGAGCCAATCCCAGCCAACACAGGGCGCAAGGCAGGAAACAAACCCCGGGCAGGGCTCCAGCCCACCGCAGCTATCACATCACTATCACCTCAAATACTGCAGAGTTTTGCAAAAAGAAAAATTCTGGAGGTCCAAAATGACATTTTCAATTTGCATTCTTTAGCAAGCAATGCCAGACTATGCAGGTTCTTTCTCCTGTTTTTCCATCTCCGAAAATGATGTTGCAGTTTTGAAGCCAGTAATTTTCATTTTCATTTCAAACTGTTAACAGTGCTGTTTATGTCCTTTTCTTTCCTTTCTGGCTTTAAATTAAATTTGTTTAGCGTGCCAGATTAGTTCAAAATGAGAAACTTAATAGCTTTGTTCATCTTCCAGCTTTTTGTTTTCTGTATGATGAGAAAGGTAAAAGAGTTCCCTGATTTCCAGTATCACCTCCCAAAACTTCAGCAGAAAGGTAGCCATGATAAGCCACCAGATGTCTGTGGATAGCAAGAGCTCTGTGTGGTTTGTGCCGGATTCCACCGCAAATCCCTGAAACAGGATCTTGCTTGTATTGAATAAATCATCGCCAATGACACATCAATCACCTACACCAGCCAATTTTCATCTTAAACTGCATTTAAAACAACTGTGTATACTCTCTGTGTATGGTTTAAAAAGATGTCTGGCACTGGGAAGAAGTGAATTTCTGGAGCAATTTGTCTGTGTTTTCAGAGCAACTGTCCTCCCTGATTTACTGAAATTAAGTTCTGTGTGTCATGGGAGTCTGTCATCAGCTGAGATGATTTCCAGTTTTTTTAACATTGACCTCTGACACATGCTTACCAGATTTTTGTCATCAGCAATAACTTTAGCTGTATGTTTGGTAATCTGCTGGAGCTTTATTAAATTTTGATTTATCAGACCACTAATCCATGGAATAGAGCTGAAAGTGATGATGGACTTGCATTTTAAAAGCAGGGGTCCAGTACAAAGCAGAAGCTGGTTGAGATGGACAATTGCAGTTGCAGTACGGTGGTCCACAGGACTAAACCTGAGCACCACTGAGTTAAGCCTTTACTTACTTATTAGCACACACGTGAGCATGACACCAAAAGAGCTGCTCCCTAGCAGCATTCAGAGCCATTTGTACTCGTGTCTGTACTTCCTATCACTTAAGTGTCAGTATTTGAATAAGGCACCACAAAAGGAGCGGACACCACAAAAAAGGTGAATTGTTAAGAAAATAGAAGGATGGATGTATGGGTGTAAAGACCTATTGCAATCCAAAATAATTTCTGGATCAAATTCTTACTCCTGCTATTAATGATGAGTTAAACAGTTCACAGCTTCAATGACCATGAGTTTTTTTTGGCCCATTCACTGTCTAGGCCATAAAATACTGTAGAGTTTGCAGGATCTTCTCAATTCCATGTGGCTTCTCTGGTTTCTTGCTGTATGCCAAAGATCCATTTGTTAACGGGTGACTATAAAAGAAACTTGTGATGACTGTGGATGTTTGTATCATTGTGCTCTATGATTCTTGGGTGTTCTGACTGGCTCCAGTCTTAGGTTGATGTTGACTCAAATAACTTTGATTAACTAGATACAATATGGCTTTGATTAATAGAATTAGCACATTAAAAAAAAATTAAGTTGCATGATCAGTAATATGTGGAAGCTAATTCAGTGTTTTACACTCATTATACATCTTCTGAAGGGTAAATGGTATAACTTGTTCATTAGACTAGACCATTCCGTGCCAAATTTCCACCAAGCAGTTAATGTTTTAGCCAGGGATAGAGAGTACAGTGGTACCTCGGTATACGTCCGCTTTGGAATAAGTCCAACTTGATATACAGTACATCCTGTTTGGACACGAAAAATTTTGCTTGGTATACGACCTTTGTTTGGAATATGACTCGCGTGCCAGAACACCGCGTGCAACCCTTGTTTACCTCTCTCGAGACAAAGCCACGACTGCCCATGAGCGTCAGAACGCCGGTTGCTAGCATTCAGTGAACAACCCGCGCTATAACTCTCTGTGAATTTTTATGTGATTTTGTGTTTTTTTGTGTAAATTTGAATTGATTGTTGAAAAGTATGAAGGTGGCATGGGACATGGCTGCTGCATACCGTATGTCGAGATCGATGGTATCTACGATTGTGAAAAACAAAGACATTATTAAAAAGTAAAGTGAGGTTAAATTTTCATTTATTTCATCTAATTGCTTTTTTATTTATGTATTTTATTATTAAGCAGTGTTTAAATTATTTTATACAACCCCATCAATGTATAATATGCCAATAACAATAGGATTTTTTTCATGTGAACGGATTAATCATTTTCCCTTTATTTCTTATGGGAAAAATTCGTTTGGTATAAGTCAAAGGATCTGGAACGGATTAAGGACGTATACTGAGGTACCACTTGTATCTTAACAAATTTAAATACCACAGTTGTCAGTTGTGGGAATTGTTCTTCTCCTTGTAGCTTTATTTTAAAGGATTCACAACCTTAAAACAACAATGAACAGGCCATCTGTTTAAAGTATCTATTGCTGCAATCATATCATCTTCTTTCAGACCAGTTCTGGACTGCACCAGAGCTGCTGAGAGACTCAAACCTGGAACGGAAAGGTACCTTTAGAGGCGACGTTTATAGCTTTTCCATCATAATGCAAGAAGTGATCTGCAGGAACTCCCCATACTGCATGACTGACATGCCCAGTGATGGTAAGTAGCATTGCTTGTGTAGTCTGCTTAATATTAAATAACTTTTTCTTCTTCTTTTGGTGACCTGTTAGGATGGATCATCTTGTTCCATATCTTCCTGTCCTCTTAATATTATATAACAACTTATTCACAATTGTTTCTCAGTACCTATAATTTCTCATGACCTTTTTTAAAATGTTTAATTTCCTAAACCTGAGAATCAATGCATTTACTGAAATTCTCTTAGGTTGACCTTCTGCCAAAGTCTATGTGCATTTTTCTGAGGAAATACTTATTCAGATTTGCAGCTCCCATGTCTGATGCGCAAATGTCCATCCTCAACAGTCTTCATGAGACAGAAGAAGCAGCTCATGATGATGTCAGATTTCATCAATGGGTTTGGCTCAGCTTTATTTTGTAACAAATCGATCTCTCTACTCTTCATCACATACTATTGCTAGATGTTTACCTTTGTTTTACAGCCTTCACAGTACTCACATAACTTGGTTTATCCTATATTTTTTTCAATTACTTTTTCAAAAATTCTTTGATCCATATGAAAAGCAATGCATCTAATAATAAATGTAAAATCACATAAAACACCTGACAGACTGTAAGTGCGTGATCATGAGCTCTGCACCAATGATGACATGTTTGAAAAATTAATGACATCTTGACAACACAAACATTCCTGATCATTTTTTTCCACAGAAACATTGTCCTTATGGGGTCTTGTTCAAAAAGCAGATGCCAAAAGCAGATGCCACTTGTTTTCCGTGCCCCAAACCCTTATCTTAAGGTTTGTGGGGTGTGGGCCAATTTATTGCATGGTCCCTAATGTTAAAAATTAGATTGGGTGCCTGATCTTAAACTTTTAAAGGTGCCTAATCTTAAAATTGTCCTTCCTGTTGTTCGTTTTAGACTGGCCTACCCCTACTACAAACCCTGAACTTAAGGTTCGTCGGGGTAAGTTGAACAAGATGGCGTCCGCTTTTTGAACAAGACCCTCGTTGTGTAGCTTGGTGTCAGCGGTTCAGTCTGTTATCCAGTAAGTCAGTGCTTCCCAAACTCGGACCTAGGGACTGTGGCTGCAGGTTTTTGCTCCAACCAACTTCCATTTTTCATTGGACTCTTAGCCTAATTAAGTGAGTTATTTCCCAGTTTCTGTGTTTTGGAGTCAATGTAGAAATTACAAGCTAAGTTTGGTAGATTTTTATTAAAATGTAATAAGCAGTTATATGAGGAATATGTAGTTTTTTTTAAGTAACAGTATTTTCAAGCTAATTTTAATTCTGCTTTTCCAGGTGTTCTGGTTATTTAATTGATTATTTACTAATCAGCGGGTCTGACACTGAAGTCGTTGCTGCTTTAAATCATCCTGGGTGTCTGCTGTGCTGGTTGTTCATGGTCACTATTAGGTTTAAATGAATGGAGCAAACTATACAGGAAAAGGAGAAAATAATAGGAAAACAACAAAAGAGAGTTAATTAAGCATTTGTAGCTTTAGAAAAAATAGAACTATTTCTAAATGTCTTATAAATGTAAAAACTATACTGTTATGTTTTTCTGAATGCAGAATAAGAGAAGAGTAAAAAAAGACCTGCTAATTACATGAGATCAGGTGTTATCAATTATCATCACCGATTGTGAATCTGGTAAGAACAAAAACCTGCAGCCACAGGGGGTCCCCAGGACCGAGTTTGGGAACCACTGCAGTAAGTCCCTCCATACACTTTCCATTCATCATCTCACCTTTTTGGTGGTCCAAATATGTCTGAAGCTAACAGCAAGACTGCAGCTTTGCTGTGTTGTGCCTCTTTGTGCTTGCATTGACATGTTTGGCTCCCTTTTGAACTTCCACCCTTTTAGATGTAGTTCATTTTTATTTGGTTTCTCTTGTAATGCATGTCAGGACTGTCTTTCCATTCAATGAAGCCATGTGTGCTACTGTTTGTTATGTGTTGTGGATACACAATCGACATTTTACAACAAGAGCCAGCATATATGAACTTGAACAAGACCAGCAAGTAAAGCGCTGAGGCCAAATGTTGGGGAGCACCACAGACAACAATGAAATTGCTTTGAGAGCCTTTTTCATACTTTTAGTCAAGATCACATTTTTCATCCATTCACTTTATCACTCCAATTTCTAATAACCCTGAAGTGGAAGTGCTGATTAAAAATGGATGGATGGATGGATGGTTAAGTATAGATAAAATGAAAAACCCAAGGAGGAACAACAGCGACACACAAATAATGTGTTGATTCCACTGAAACAATAAATGGGTAAGGAATTGAAGCCTGCTCCATTGAACATTTAGGAAGCACCATTAACTACTGTGTCATAATATCATTTAAATTAGTGTTGTGAATTGAAAATAATTCGTGTTCTTGAATAAAATTAATAACAAATGCCTACCACATTTTGGCGGGGTTACATATCTACTTTACTCATAGTGTATAAATCTAGGGCTACATGTACAAAGTGGTCATATACACATATGCATTCATTTCTACATGAACTTAAGTATTATCTGTATTCGTAGTCGTCTACCCAATGAACAGCTCACAGGCTAGTACCGCAAGTCTCCACTGGCGCTATTGTATTTTCCATTCTTCAAGTCTAACCAGTCAATGAGCAGGAAATGTAACCTGCATGTTACTGAAATCTCAGAGGTTCTTCTCAATACACTAATCAATCTGAACAGTGCAGGAGTTTCACAAGACCAGGTAACATTTAAAATCACCATATTTATTGTAATTTGTATACATTACCAATTTATAGTGAGCTTTTGTCAGATGCCAAGATTATTTGTTAAGAAACAAACAGTAATCACCAAATGTGAGAAATAACCACAAGATGCAAAACATGAAAGTATGGGCCACATGATTACGTTTCAATGTGGCCTTTAGTGAGATCTATTGTGATTTTTGTCCACAGAGATTATTAAAAGAGTCCGGAAGCCTCCTCCGCTTTGTCGACCATCCGTTTCAGTTGACCAAGCTCCAATGGAGTGCATCCAGATCATGAAACAATGCTGGAGTGAACAACCAGAACGGCGACCAACATTTGACCAAATTTTTGACCAGGTGATCTTTTTTAATTCCTTTTGATTGTCTTCGTTGATCCCTTTTACTTCTTGCATATCTTTTCAATGGCCTCTGGCCTTTCTACTTTACCCTGCTTTTTACAGCCATGTTTAATTTGCAGAGCAGGTAATTAAAACTGTGAATTTTATTGACATAAATCAGAAGTTATGTATTATAATCCGGAAGCTGAAAGTATAGGGAAAGTATTGTAATTGTCTAAAAATCGATTTTGAGATTTTGATGAAATCTCCACTTTTTAGACCACCCCGTGTCTGAAAATACCATTTTTGGAATTATGTATATGTGTCTGTGTGTGTATGTAAACACGATAACTTGAGTATGCTTTCACTTAGGTCAACCAAATGCTGTATACAAGTATTAGGTACAAAAGCTATTTCTACTAATCGGAAATGGTACTTTACCTTTTATTCATTTAGCTGTAGAGTCCAATTTATTCAACTTTACTTATATAATAATTGTTCAGTATATTATTAACTTGTTCTTGATGGTTCTTTAATGTACATAGTATAAAAATATAATCATTGTCTTCTGGTTTACTCCTCAAATATCCATCCCCATTTCTGAGTATACAAGAAAGTCTAGGGGAGACCACTCACGATTTTTTGTTTAGAGAATAGATTTCATACTTACAGCTTATCATTAGTTACCTGATAGAAAAGCAGTTAGCTTTGTCACTTCACAGAACTTGAGCCCAGTTTGATTCCAAGATGAGCTACAGTATATTATGTGGGCAGTCTGTCTGTTCTCCACTTGTTTGTATGAATCTCCTACACAGAGTTTTGTTCCCAAGATTCTATATGTTGTCCAGTTGATTGTCCACTGTAGATTGTGTGTGTGTACGTGTTGCTGCATGCTTTGTGGTCATCTGAGGAAATATTGGGGTGCCAGCTCGCGCTCTCCATTTATCAATAACTAAGGATCTTAAACAAAAATAGGACACAATGGCACTATTACAAACGTCTCGAGAGTTGGTCCAGAATGAGACACCACTTTCTTTGATTGTCTTTCCTTTATACTCCTCTGACCAGAAGTGAATGGAGTCAATTGCCCTCACTGTGTCTTCCTCTGGCTGTGGGAACAGAAATAGACAAGTGACAGTGCCCCCTCTCATCTCAGGGTGGGACTGCTTTCCCAAGATGTGTCAGGATGGTGATCCACAGACACGTGCGTGACAGTGTCAACATGACATGATTGGTTTTGGTTTTTTTCATGTTTGGGTTTGAGTTTGATTCCTGGCTCAGTCACTTGCTAATTCCTCTTGGTGGTATTTACATGTCTTTCATTAGTTATGTTAACTGCAAAATACAAATAAACATAAGGCTAAATGTAAAGAACCTCATTAATATTTTTTCTGTTGGCAAATACTTAAAAATTAAGAAATTTTCATCCTGTTTGATGATCCTGCATCGTTTTACTTTTTTGCTTTTATTAAAAGGTATTTAGTTATATCCATACTGCTATTTAAAGTTTGTCTTTGATATTTTAATGATGCTATCTGCCACAGCAGTTATTAAGGGGAGATTTGTTACACTATTTTCATGTTGCCTGTCACTCTATCAAGTTTGCATTTGGCTTTAATAGCAGAAGTTGCTAAGTCTCTTCACAGCTTGGACTATTCAAACATTAGAACAATCTAGACGAGAACAGGCCATTCAACGCTACAAAGCTCACCAATGCTACCCTGTTAATTTATCTAAAATGACATCAAGTCCTACTGTCTACCAAACTACTTGGCAACGTATTGGATATGTCTGTGGTTCTCTGTGTGATGAAAAACTTTCTGTCGTTTGTGCGAAATTTACCCTTAATATGGACCCCAGATGTACAGAGCATATAGAATTCAAGACTTTGGCTGGAATTTTTCATAGGTAGAGTCTCATATCCCAGTATTAGGTAGTTAAGCACAGCTTTTGACATGAGTGTTTTCCTAACATTGACTTATCACAGCTCCAGGGCATTGTGGTACTCAAAGTATGCAGAACAAAATCAACAGTGATCCTGGAGAGCTCAGTATCTATTGAAGAAGCACAAGTATCAAAAATCATGAAGCCAGATAAAGGAGTGTGAATTCTGAAGCAAAAAAGCAGGAACCATCACTGGAACAAAAGCTCAAAGCCATCAAGTTTTAAAATAAGTACAGCAGAAGTACAGGCATGCAAAATTAAAGATCAGCAAAGCATTTTGTAATGATGTGCAACGTCCAATGTGCAATTTTAGAGCTCTGCCACATTATTATTGTAACCAGCATATATTGGGAAGAGCCAAGGAAAACATCTGATAGTATGGTGCTGTTGCTGGGGTTCTTTATAGCTTATCTTACATTCTTCTAAATTCAAAGTCACGCAGAGCATTTGCTGTACAGGACTGTTGCTAGAGTACTTCATAGTTGGCCTTATACGTATAATCTCATGTTCAGAATTTAAGCATAGTATATTTTGCTCAGCTTTTGCATAATTACAAAGATGCATTATAAACATCTAGGATTAAAAAAGGATAATAATATTCAATTTAAGTCAATTTGTTTCAAAGACCAGACACACAACTTCTTCTTCCTCTTCTTTTCCACTTCTGCGTGGGGTTGATGCACTTGATCAACCTTCTCCTTGCACCTCAGTCCTGTACCTCCTCCCCAGTAAAGCCTCTTTCTTTCAGACCTTCTTTGACTTTATCCATCCACTTCTACTTTGGCCTCTCTCACCTTCTCTACCTCCTTGCACTTCCATTCACATCACTCTTTTGCCCATATATTTATTTTCTCTCCTCATCACATGACCACACCACTTCAATCTACTTTCCTGTACTTTCTTAGATATCTCTTCTTTTGCTGTCTCTCTCTGATTGTCTTATTTCTTATTCTGTCATTTTTTGTAACTCCACATATCCATCTCAACATTCTCATTTCAGCCACGTGTAACTTCTTCTCCTGTGCTTCCTTTAATGCCCATTGTCTTAGCTCCATAGCTCATTGCTGGACTTACCACTGTCTTAATTCTTTGATCACACAATACTCCTGATACCTTCATCCACTCTTTGGGTTATATTTGGCTACCACTGATCCTAGTTATTTAAATGTATCCTCTCTTTTCAATAGCTATCCCTGCAGGCTAACATCTGAATCCTAATCATCATTAAACCTCATATACTCTGTCTTCTTCCTATTAATCCATTCCTCTGTTTTCCAAGGACCTTCTCCATTCTTCCAACTTTTTCTCCACTTCTTTCTTTCTGATGTTACACAACACAATGTCATCAGCAAAACCAGTAGGATTTGTCTTTTTTCCCATGAACCAACACCTCCACAACCAGATCAAAGATGTAAGGACTTAAAGTAGATCCGTGGTGCAGACCTACTCTATGTGGGATCTTATCTGTTAACCCAACAATTCTTTTAACTCGAGTCCTCGCTCCTTCATACATATACTTGACAAACCTCACATAGACATAACAAACTGAATTGCAGACATTGCATTTAAAATATTATAAAAAGGGTTGGGAAAGGAATAAAATGTTTTTTAAAAAAAAAAACAGGAAGTGTTTTGTAAACTGTATGTGTTAAAATTTTAAAGCAATTATTAAGAACTTCTTTTTTTTCTTTTTTTAGTTTAAGAATATTAACAAAGGGAAGAAGACAAACATCATAGACTCCATGTTGAGAATGCTGGAGCAATACTCAAGTAATCTGGAGGATTTGATAAGGGAGCGAACTGAAGAGCTGGAAATTGAGAAACAGAAGACTGACAAGCTTCTCACGCAGATGTTGCCACCGTAAGTTTACTAGTCTGTTTTACCAGTTACATGGCCAGAGAGGCTTTATTGAGCTTTTGTTTGCTAATGTATTTTGGTCCATTCCACAATAGCATCCAGAATGTAAGCATAGTATATTTCCAGTGTAACCTGCGAGTCTCAAATGTGCTTGTCATGTTTTTTGTTGTGTAAGGTCCTATGATGACCCTGTCATCCCCTTTATACTCTTTATTCTTAATAAAATGTCTTAAGATACATATACTTAACACTCTGTGGTCAGGTACTTTCCTCCACACCTCACTTCTACATCTGAAAACCTCTGGCAATTAGACAGAGTAATGGAAGGCAGGGGTTAAGATGCACATTGTGAGACATGCCCGGACACCACCAGTCGGAGGCCACATCTTTATTAATCCACAAATTACACAGCCCCATACACAGCACACAGTGCTCCCAGCACCAATCACCTCTATTTCGGGCTTCTCTCTCACAGTCTGTGGCCACCTTTCCTCTCCTCATGGGTGCTTTGTCCTGCTCCCACTCCCGACTCAAGCTCCTCGATTGTAGGAAGGCGGCCCCTTTTATTTCTACCCGGATGTGCTCCAGGTGTTTGGTGACGTTCTTCTGGCAGCACTTCCTGGTGTGGCGGAAGTGCTGTCCTTTGCACCGGAAGCACTCCAGGCCTCCCTGGAAAGCTCTTCCTCCATCTTCCCATGTGTGGCAGAAGTAAACGTATCCCGGGTTCCGTGAGGCTTGAGGCACCCCCTGGCGGTGGCCACGGGTCCCAACGGATTGGAACCTTCTTGCTCCTCTCCCGTGGTCCTCTCCTAACCCAGGGCGGTTGTCACCTCGTGACCTAGAAGATATAAATGCCACCGTCCGGTCCTTCCAGGCGTCCCGGCTGGGTAAGAACCCCAGTCATCTGTGACAACATCTAATTATGCATGACTGATAATATACTCAAAAATAATAAGGAAGCAGAATACAATGTGAATGTTGGCAAACCATGCCATCACAGCCTAAGTAGCAGTACATCTTGTATCCATAGGCAGCTCTTGGCTTATCTTCAGTTTAGCTTGCTTTGTTACCACATGGCCATTGAATGAGGTATTGAAACAAGTCTTCTCTTCATGACTAGATGGTGAGAGAAAGGTTAAACCAAGGTGACCAACTTCATATTTTTATTTTTTTTATCACAAGCCACAAACCAATGGGACATTGTAATACAGAATGGCCTCCGATTCACATCTAATCATAAATTGCCATACCTCGGAGCACTTGAATTAGATTAGATAGATAGATAGATAGATAGATAGATAGATAGATAGATAGATAGATAGATAGATAGATACTTTATTAATCCCAAGGGGAAATTCACATAATCCAGCAGCAGTATACTGATACAAAGAAACAATATTAAATTAAATAGTAATAAAAATGAAAAAAGTTAGCATTTACTCCCCCGGGTGGAATTGAAGAGTCGCATAGTGTGGGGGAGGAACGATCTCCTCAGTCTGTCAGTGGAGCAGGACAGTGACAAAAGTCTGTCACTGAAGCTACTCCTCTGCCTGGAGATGACACTGTTCAGTGGATGCAGTGGATTATTCATGATTGACAGGAGTTTGCTTAGTGCCCGTTGCTCTGCCACAGATGTTAAACTGTCCAACTTTACTCCTACAATAGAGCCTGCCTTCCTCACCAGTTTGTCCAGGCGTGAGGCGTCTTTCATCTTTATGCTGCCACCCCAGCACACCACCGCGTAGAAGAGGGCACTCGCCACAACCGTCTGGTAGAACATCTGCAGCATCTTACTGCAGATGTTGAACGATGCCAACCTTCTCAGAAAGTATAGTCTGCTCTGACCTTTCTTACATAGAGCATCAGTATTGGCAGTCCAGTCCAATTTGTCATCCAGCTGCACTCCCAGGTATTTATAGGTCTGCACCCTCTGCACACAGTCACCTCTGATGATCACAGGGTCCATGAGGGGCCTGGGCCTCCTAAAATCCACCACCAGTTCCTTGGTTTTGCTGGTGTTAAGATGTAAGTGGTTTGAGTCGCACCATTTAACAAAGTCTTTGATTAGCTTCCTGTACTCCTCCTCCTGCCCACTCCTGATGCAGCCCACAATAGCAGTGTCATCAGCGAACTTTTGCACGTGACAGGACTCTGAGTCGTATTGGAAGTCTGATGTATAAAGATTGAACAGGACCGGAGAAAGTACAGTCCCCTGCGGTGCCCCTGTATTGCTGAACACAATGTCAGACCTGCAGTTCCCAAGACGCACATATTGAGGTCTGTCTGTAAGATAGTCCACAATCCATGCCACCAGGTGTGAGTCTACTCCCATCTCAGTCAGCTTGTCTCTAAGGAGCAGAGGTTGGATGGTGTTGAAGGCGCTAGAGAAGTCCAAAAACATAATTCTTACAGCACCACTGCCTCTGTCCAGGTGGGAGAGGGATCGGTGTAGCATATAGATGATGGCATCCTCCGCTCCCACCTTCTCCTGGTATGCGAACTGCAGAGGGTCGAGGGCGTGGCGGACCTGTGGCCTCAGGTGGTGAAGCAGCAGCCGCTCCATGGTCTTAATCAGATGTGACGTCAGAGCAACAGGCCGGAAGTCATTCAGCTCACTAGGTCGTGATACCTTTGGGACAGGGGTGATACAAGATGTTTTCCAAAGCCTTGGGACTCTCCCCTGTTCCAGGCTCAGGTTGAAGATGCGCTGTAGAGGACTCCCCAGTTCCAACGCACAGGCCTTCAGCAGTCGTGGCGATACACCATCTGGACCCGCTGCTTTGCTGGCACGAAGTCTTTTCAACTCTCTGCTCACATGGGCTGCTGTAATTGTGGGTGGGGATGTCTCACCTATGCTGGTACCAGCAGAAGGATGGTTGGAGGATGCAGTACTTCGAGGTGATAGTGGGTTAGGGTGATCAAACCTATTAAAGAAGTTGTTCATTTGGTTTGCTCTCTCCACGTCTGTCTCGATGGCGGCACCCCGCTTCGAGCTGCATCCAGTGATAATCTTCATCCCATCCCACACTTCCTTCATGCTGTTGTTCTGCAACTTTTGCTCCAGCTTTCTCCTGTACTGCTCTTTCGCCGCCCTGAGTTGGACTCGGAGTTCCTTCTGCACGCGCTTGAGCTCATGCTGATCACCACCTTTAAAAGCCCTTTTCTTCTGGTTCAAAAGGCCCTTGATGTCACTTGTAACCCATGGCTTGTTGTTAGCATAGCAGCGTACTGTTCTTACTGGAACTACAATGTCCATACAGAAGTTGATGTAATCAGTTGTGCATTCAACAGCCTCTTCAATGTTCTCACTATGTGACCCCAGGAATATATCCCAGTCTGTAGTTCCAAAGCAGTCTCTCAGAGCCTGCTCTGCCTCAGGGGACCACTTCCTGAATGAGCGTGTGGTTGTAGGTAGCGCCCTCACTCTTGGTTTGTATTGAGGCTGTAGCAGAACCAGGTTATGATCTGCTTTCCCAAGCGCAGGCAGCGGGGTGGCGCTGTATGCGTCTTTAACGTTTGCATACAGTAGGTCGATAGTCCTGTTTCCCCGGGTGTTACAATCCACATACTGGGAGAAGGCAGGTAATGTTTTGTCCAGCGTTACATGGTTAAAGTCTCCAGCGATTAGCACAAGTGCCTCAGGGTGCTGCGTTTGTAACTTAGCAACTGCGGAATGGATGATGTCACTCGCTATCTCCGCATTCGCTTGAGGGGGGATGTAAACAATGACAACAATCACGTGTCCAAACTCTCTGGGCAAATAATACGGACGCAGACTTACGGCCAACAGTTCGATGTCCCTGCAGCAATTGGAGATTTTAACGTTTACATGTCCTGAGTTGCACCACTTTGTATTGACATAGAGAGCGAGTCCTCCACCTTTCTTCTTCCCGCAGGTATTTGCGTCTCTGTCCGCTCTAACTGTGCTAAACCCGGGTAGCTCCACGTTAGCATCTGGGATGGTAGTTGTTAGCCACGTTTCACTAAAACACAGCAAGCTGCATTCTCTGTAGGTTCTGACAGTTTTCACCAGCACAGCCAGTTCGTCAATCTTATTTGGTAGTGAGTTCACATTTCCCAGGATCACAGAAGGCACCGACGGTTTATAACGCCATTTTCTCTCAAGTTGTCTCGATTTAATCTTATCTTTTATCTTTGCGCCGGCTCGGCTGCCCCGATATCGTCTTCTTACCTCGTCAGGTAAATAAGCAACCACACCGGCATGTGCATTTCTTCTCAGTGCTTTAAGCTGACTACTTGAATAGGCGATTCTCGGAGTGTAAAAATCCATGTCAAGTAGTAAAAATAGTAAAAAGTGTCCAGGGAGCAATTCCACATAAAAGAAAGTGGTAGAAGTGATCAGTGAAATAGATAAAAATAGAGATAAAAAGGTAAAAAGATAAAGTCATATACGGAGCTGCTGGAAAAGGCTGCCACTCGGATGCGGCGCCGGAAATGAATGTTTACCTATCCCTTCCTGGGCCATTTACCAAAGAAAGCGCTTATGTACGTACAAGCTATCCCCAAGTTGATTTGTTTATGTTGTTTAGGGTGACTTATAGGCCCATGTAAGTCGAGACACAGTCACCCTTGCCAAACCAGTTTGATACATGCTCTATCCCTCCCTGCCATACATTTTACATTCTGGGTCAGTCCTACTGACTCGTATGTGGGAGAGTTGGTTAGATGAACATCAATAAAGTAAAACATGCCTCCTGAAGCATTAGTTAATATTACATTATACATTTCTATCTTGCAGCAAGCATTTCAGTTTATTTTAAATTTCACAATGTTGCAATGGAATACAAAGATGGGATTTAAAATTTACTTAAGTGAAATAAAAAGAGAATAATATATTGCCACATGTTGTATAATAAGATTGCAAACTTATTGTATTGTGACCCAAATATTATTATAATAAAGTATGATAGGGTCCCTGGCAATCTTCACAACTAAGGACTAACAGCTATTTGTACACCTATAACACCCTTTCGCATGTCGGGACCATCGCCAGAGTGGATACACATGGACAATGCTAAAGAGAGTTAGGCTGAGTCCTGAAATAGTAAGAGAGACAGACTGTGCCTTATGAACAGATGAGAGGGAGACTGAGGTAGAGTGATTGATGGATTTGAAGTCAAGTGAGTGTTAGTGACGAGTGTTGATCGGCAAGATTTACCGAAGCATTTTTCACAGCAATTATGCTGTGTTTGCTGATGACCATGTTCATATACCTTGAATGATGTAGAATTATACAATGATTGCCTGAACAATTATCTCTTCTTATTTTTTATTTCTATAAATGAAAACATTCCTGAGATACTTAAAAAAGAATGGATGAATATAATTTTGGGTTAAAGTCACTTCTTAATATAATTGCAATTTCTTTTTTGATCAGTTCTGTGGCTGAGGCTTTAAAAACAGGAGCCCCAGTTGAGCCTGAGTACTTTGATGAGGTCACGATATACTTCAGTGATATTGTGGGTTTCACCACAATCTCAGCTATCAGTGAACCCATTGAGGTGGTTGATCTTCTTAATGACCTCTACACTCTGTTTGATGCCATCATTGGGTCGCACGATGTGTACAAGGTGAGTAAGAAATGAGTTGTAGGTACATAACTTTTTACCCTTGCTGTTTTAGTTTTCAGTAAATTTCATAAAGTATTGAACTGAAATCTTTAATTATTTCACTTTCTTATGTCTGCATGGGGTTTTTCCAGATTTGTGATTTCCTCCTAGATTTCACAAAATGCAGATGAGGTTAACTAAATAGGCCTAGTATTTGTAAGTGGGGATATGTGAGTAAGTATCCCCTGGAGTTTCATCCAATGTTTGTTTCTAACTTTCCACCGATGCTGATGCTGGGATGATATCTGGCTCCTCACGCCTCTGTACTGCAATGTAGAAATAAATTTTGTGCCTACAGTGTTGAACTTTAAATACAAAACTTTCTGACTCGATCCTTATCTTTGACTCACTTTATGACCCTGCTTTCTGTTTTTCATGTGGCTCTGTAACAGGTAGAAACAATAGGAGATGCTTACATGGTGGCATCAGGTCTGCCCAAAAAGAATGGCAATCGGCATGCAGCTGAGATTTCAAACATGTCCTTAGATATTCTCAGTTGTATCGGCGCCTTCAAAATGAGACACATGCCAGAAGTCAAAGTCAAGATCCGAATAGGTCTGCATTCAGGTAACTCTTTGGCCCTTTCTTACTACCTTCTATTACTGAAGCAAATTAAATTATAAAACTTTCAGAACCTGAATTAAATGAATCAAGGTTGTTTGTTTTCACTGGTAACAAACCTAACCACTGTAGGCCCAAAAATAAACTGGTCAGGGCAACACAGAGTCATCTGATCAACTGGGCAGACAGTGTTTGGAGAGTAGGAAGAGTTCAAGAAATATAAGGCATGGACAGAGAGAGATGGAACCACACCGATGGGGGTTTGAGCACAAGCAACATGAAGTACAAGGATGTAATACATTGAAAAATGAGCTTAAAAATGATTCTTGCGTGCAGTGACTTCCATATACAATCAATCCTCAAAAATTTAGTGAATTCAAGCATTTGTATGATTTTAATTGTAACTTCCTTTTTACTTTCTTGTTAGCAACCTCACATATTCACGATGTTCATGGCTATACGCATTAGAGAAAAAAATGAGAAGTGCAAGTTTGGGGAGCCATTAGTATCCTACTAGGCACTTCACCAGTCTTGATCAACCTACCAGTGTAGAGCTAAAAGCTCCCCATGCATTTGTTGCAAATTTTCATTGTTTTGCTCAAAATATCAAGTTTTGTATTGCAATTCTGCCCCAAAGCATAGTGCAATACCCTCAGGTGCTAAGCCCAGGTGTGCAAAGTCAGTGGTCTAGCTTAGTGAGAAAGTGAAGATGTTAGATAAACAAAATGCTGAATATCGACTCAAACATTGGTGTTAACGAATTGACCATCTGGCTAAAGACTTTGTTGTTGCTGATCCCATCATTGATCTCAGCCTCAAGGTTAAATGTCAACTTGCATCTGCTCTGCTCCCATACATCAAGATCTTTAAGGATCTCAAGTGGAGCACAAAACAGACATAGCTGATGTATTATTTCACACGTCCATCATGATTTCTAACCCTATGCACAAAAAAGACAGAGTGCTGGAGATGATGTTGAGACCAACCAGTGTCTGTATCTTCTGACAGCCATAACCAACCAGGGTTATCATTTCATTAACTCACAGAGTGACCCTAAGCAAATGATTTAACCTGTCTGTCCTCCAACTGCAAAAAATACAGTAAGAATGCCAATGCACCAGCATACTTGAGGCTGTTGTTAAGGGGGTATCCTCTGACTTAACATGGCCATACATTAGATTAAGCATCATTGGGGTGAGGCAAGAACTGATTCTGGATGAGACATCAGTGTGCTACAAGGTATGCAGGCCTTTTTAGGGTGCATTGCAAGATGAAATTGTCCTATCAGTAGAAAGACAGACACAGAAAAGGGAATACAAACTCAGGATAAACACTGACAGAGCCCATGGAGGTGGGAAGCTAACCAGTAACACACACCATCAACCAAGTGAAATAAATTTAATTCAGATACATAATAGATGACCTCAGATTAGAAAGAGTCAATATAAATAAATAAAAAGATAAAATAAATATTAACTATATAGACAAATAGCATTTTAAACATGAAAGTAGTTTTTAACAGATTTTGTAGTGAACTCTTTTGTGTCACATTTTACAAAATGAAGAATATGAAAATATACAGTATACTGTAATAATATTATAACAGTCAGTAAGGTCAACAGGACAGCATATCAAAAAGGAGATGAAACACAGTGGGAAAAACAAAACATCACGACTTGAAGAAGAATTTTATTGTAGCTAAACCAAGGAATAAGGCTGCAGGCAGAGGTCCAAAAATCTAATAAGTGGATTTATTTTATAGCTTGTAAAGGTGCTTATTAACATCAAACTGCTTAGAAAAATTCCCCTCTCCCCATGCACCACTATTTATAAATAACATTTCAATGTTATGATCGAGGCTTGCCACATTTCTGTCGTGAGTTACTGTTTTATTTAATGTTACTGGATTCCAGATGAATTACAAAGTGGATTGTGGTAGGTCGCCATGGGTTAGTTTATCAAATTACTTTTCTATGGTACAACCCATCTTGACAATCGACAGTAATTGACTATCATCTGGGCATTTAACAAGGAATGGGTCTTGAAAACACTAAAAAGGACAAGATTGGGTCATAACAAAAAAAGTTTAAGAAACCATGATAGAGTGAGGTCCCAAGCTCAAAGTCCCAAAAAATCTCAAAACAGCCCACTGGCGGCAGGGAGGGTGTCAGACCTTGACTAGTCAAATCAAGAGCAAACTTTGAATCCTTGTAAATAAAATTATTTATTTTAACAAAAGGCTCTGTTAAACAAAAATAAGCTATGAGGTACACAAAGGCACAGAAGGCAGTGTCTTCCAAAATATGTAATTCCAAAAGCAAGCAAAGGCCCAATACGAAAATCAAACAATGGTTAAAAGACAGAGCAAAAGGTCACAAAACCTAATAAATCAAAATAATCAAAAAAAGACCAATAGACACATGAGAATTCACCAACAACTCCACCAGTGTTTTCACAATGAACCGCAAGGGACTTTATTTTCCTTAGCCTTTAAAGGGATGAAGGCAGTCCCTTGCAGTGATGGTCAGGTGGCCTCACCTCTTGGAGAGTCACCCGCAAAACATGTAACAGAAGTAATTTTGACATATAGAAAATAAATAATCAACAAATTTAGCATAAAACTCAAATAAAAAAGCATAAATGAGAATTTTTTAATGCCTTGGAGGGAACCCTGGCTAAAACATACCAGTCAGCAGCATGTCCTATGCCCAATCATTAAAAAGGAGGTTTATGTGGAAACTAACTTAAGTGATGCCCTTTATAATGCTATTTGAGCTGGTACAATACTCTTTTCTGCTCCTACCTTTTTCTACTCAGATTCTCTATTTACAAAAATAAACTGCAGCCTTCCCAGCTGCCAGGACCCATTGGGGTTGCATTATGTTTCAGAATTCATTTGAAAAGCTAAAATGAGTTAAAGTGACCAAATGTAAAGATTCATTGTGAAAGAGAGTGGGTGTCAATAAGCTGAAATAAGCATTTTAGGATTAGCTAGAGCTCACAGGATCACTATTATTTGTTATGTCAGACAGGCCAAAATACACTCCACAGCCATCTTTGAATGGTACTTGATAAAAACCTTTTCCAAGATTTCTACTAAAATGAGTAACTTTCAGACAGACTTCTTAAAAATCAATGGGCATAGCGGAACCCTATCAACCAAGCACTTGAGATACCTGAGAGGTATATGCCCTCTTGTCAGTCAGCGTTGATGTTAATGAGTGACTATTAATGACACCTGTTTTAGTTTGTTCCTTATAAGTTTACTTCATCAGTGATTACAACCACAGGTAATATTGCTGCATTCCATTTGAACTTAGAAATCAGAACTTCTGAGTTCCTAGTTGGAATTTTCAACTGCAACTTTCCTATTCAGAAAGTAAGGGCTAGTCTGTTAAGTCTGAGTTTGTCTGACTTTAGATTATGACGTCAAGCCAAAATGGCAATGCACCCAGCGAACTTTAGTGAAAGCTGTAGTATTATACTGTTTATTAGCACTTCTGTCTGTTTGTGTCTCATTGACTCAATTATACAAACAGTATTGTCCAACATCTATGTTGACATGTTGCTATGGTGTTTGGATGCACAAAATACCATGTAATGCATTGTTCAGTAAAGGTTTTCTTGTTGGCGTCCATATTGTTTTTCCAGTTGTTTTACTGAAATGTGATAAGCTCAGGTGTGACAGCATTCCCAGCCATGGGATCCAAGATAAATGGAATGCAGCATTAGATTAATGCCAGACTAACATCAATGATCTTCGCATTTTAGAAGGCCTATGTAAAGTTATATTTTGAAATTGTATTATTTCTTTACCAAGACTTGCCAGATGAATACATCATTTTTAATTCTCTCTTCTTGATTTCCAAATGTCTCCTTTGAAAGCAAATAGTATTCATATGAAAGACAAGAGAATGATTCTATATTACTGAATGCTGTCTCCTTTTTCTCAGGACCCTGCGTGGCAGGAGTGGTTGGACTCACGATGCCCCGCTATTGTCTCTTTGGGGACACTGTCAATACAGCCTCTAGGATGGAATCCACAGGGTTGCGTAAGTAAAACTTTCTTATGCTTCAGTGGGGAGTTGTTTGAGTTACAGGAACTAGTGAAGCATGTAGTCAAGCACACACGTGGAAAGGAAGAAATTCTTCATGAAAATGGTCATATGAATGTGGAAGAAACTATAGTCATGAACTGAGGTAGAAAGTTGACAGCTTGTAAAAAAACAGTACGAGTGGTGACTAGAAGTCAAACAATATTATATCTGAAATATATTTAGCCATGTATTACACAGCATAGGCTAAACTGTGGATGATGGGTTTAATGTCGCTGATAATGCTGTTTTCAAAAAGGATGAAAGCAAAGGCTAGCAATATACTGTATATCATAGGGCACAGATTGAAAAATATATCTCTCTATTATATAAAAAAATCTTGGGACGAGACAAGACTTTTTCAGAGAGACGAGACAAAACATTTTCAGAGAGATAATTTCAAGTCCCGCGAGATGAGACTTTGCGCCAAGAGATGAATTGAAAACCTAACAGGTCCAAGCAGGGGTGGAAATAAAAGACAAACAGTAGAAGAAGAAAAGACAAAGATTAGAAGACAAAGTAGAACGTCGTAAAGAGGTTTAAAAACATTGGCGCGATGCACATGCACAGCAGGTTAGAGATTATGAAAGTAAAAAAATTCGAAAGTTTCAAAAAACTGATAGTAAAGATCGCATTAGCGCTAACAAATGGAAATTATTACTCTGTGAAATGACGGAACAGTGAAAAGAGATCGAATATATGGACAGATATTGTTTGGCTTTAAAGTTTAAGTCGAAGACTTGTAGATCGTCTAATTTGTGTTGCCATCAGGGAACACATCTTCTTCCCAATGAAGAGGTGTATCTGCGAGAAACAAAAGATTTGTTATTTGGTGAAAGTGAAATTCACAAACACTACAAGCAAAATATCCAAATCTGCAATAATCGCATCATTCAATTCTCAAAACATAGATTTACACGATTCAGGACCATACGCTATGAGAATCTGTAGTCCAGCAAGAATTAAAGCTACTACAAGTTTAATTTCAAAGAAACCACAGTTCGGTCAGGTTTATATTTATGATCACGGAGAAGCGAGGAAACATAGAATCGAAAGAGTTAAACGATCGGACGTATTAGAAATTCTACAGCCAATAACGGATACAAATCCATACATTCAAAAGTATCACACTTTATATGAAATTTATCTGAAAAACACGGTTTTCTTGGATTTCTATATGAATCCGAAAGATCACGCTCGCATATGTAATAAACCATTATTTAATGAATTGTCAGCGGCAATAGGTTCAAAAGACGGAGATATCAAAGACAGAGTTAATATTCGTGTTTATCCAAAAGCACAGCACAATTCAATGCAAACGCATAGGGCCTGCATGGGGGTTGGTGAGCGAAATGAGCAGGGGGCGGAGCCCCCTACTCTGCTATATAATAAAACACTAAGGCCTGTATGTATACTGCCCCATAGAGCAATCTGATTGGTCAGTTTGGCTTTGGTAACACAATTGAAACAGGAAGTGCAAGTGTGAGATACAGGAAGAGGAGTGATGGCATTGGAGGCACTCAGAGAGTTACATCCAAAGAATGGAAGTATGAAAGCAGACTGGAAGTGAGCAAGGCATCTTAAAATGAGGCGGGCTTTACAGAAACATAGTAGATCAAGTGCCAGTCAAAAAAGGTTCAGACACATGAGGAAATAGAGTAAACGCCCTGAAGGTACACATAGGAAGAGAAGTGAAGGCGAAGGAACCACTCAGAATGCTGTCCTCAAAGATGGGAAGTATAAAAGAGGACTGGAAGAGAGCAAGGCATCTTGAAATGATGCAGGCTTTACAGGAACATTCTTTACAGAGGGAGCACCAAGCAAGAGAGGTTTAGATACAAAAAGCTGAAGGTACATGTAGAGATAAAGATATCAAATATGTTTACATTTATTCTATCTTTAACGATTAATTTGGCTAGTCCAAAATAAAAGAGACGCAGTTTAAGTTCTTCATAAAAATTTTCAAGGTATGAGCTAGGGCCACAGAGGTTCCTGTTGTTTGCAATACTTACAAATGGAAATTTACCCTTTTATACAGGATCATTGGTGCCAGCCTGGTGTGCTGCCAGCATTAAGTGGTTTGTCATGTTGCAGTAGGCACCACCATTCATCTGTGTACTATCTTTAACTTTAATGTGCAATACACTAATATCCAAAGTAGAGCTAACCCTTTATTCCGAGGCAGATTCAGGCCATTCAAACCTGACAGCTTCCTGAAGAAATTAAAATAGGTTTCAGAAATGAGATTAAGAACATCTCTGACGCAGGATGGTCTGAAAAAGAAGAACACTTTCGTCATTAACACTTCTTGTAGCAGATCAGTGATGCCATTCCTACTTTCCGGGAGTGTAAAAAAAAAAAAGTTAAGGCCTTTGAAGAGGCACCAATCGATTTAGAAGTCATCCACTCCAAATATAGGGCAGCTTTGATTACAGCAGGAGTGTTTATTTATTTAGACAAGTAGAGAAGGAGGGAGATTAGAGGCTCTGAAGAAGCCGTTACGTAATGTTGCTGTGTGCGGGAAATACAGCTGAGAGCCATTTATTAAAAAAAGGAATAACAACACCAACCGTGAAGTAAAATCCACAATGCATCAGTAATAATTTATGAAGTGCTCAACTTGAAAGACCAATTCAGAGGACTTAGAAGATCAACGGATTATCAGCCAGCATAGGACTTCCGTTAAACATTTATTCATTCATTCATTTATTTTGTAAATCTGATTATTGTAATCGAGCATTATAGGAGGCCAGTGTTGAGTTCAAGGCAGGAGCAAACCCTGAATGGAGTGATAGACTATCACAGTCCATCAAATATAAAATTAGCAAACATATAGCATCTGCTAAAGGCCACAAATTTAGTTGCAACAGAGAAATGTGTGCATGTCTGTACAAGATGGCATCTGTGATGGATGCCCTATTCATCATGCTCCATTAAGTGATTAATTACATTGTTTATTAAAATTTAGACATTTTGTGTTTCTCTTATTCATTTTCATTGACAAAATCAAGTCATAAATGGAATCTTTGGTAGTTAGTGCAGGCCTTTAAATAAGGAAAAAACAAGGATAACTGTAACTTAAATGAATCAATGTGTATTTTAGAAAGTCATGTCCATTTACTATACAGGTTTCTGTAGCCAGGTGGTGTTTACCTGTTTGTTTCATAGATAGTTCCACTTGTGATATAGCTTGTCGAATAACACTCAAGGAGTTACGTACCACAGTCCTGATGCGTTAATGCTTGTCTTAACGTATGTAGTCATGACCTGAAATCACTTTGGATAAAAGCTTCTTTTATATGGACTCATCATTGGTTACATGGAACAAAAATGGTATCCATTCATGTTTTTGTGTTACCTTAGATAGCTAAACAATCCAGTCCTTAAGCCACAAATCTTACAACAGTATTGTTCCATTTGGAAGCGGGTTTCTCAAATTTGGATTCTATTCCCATGACATTCTTGGTGTGTCTTATCAGAGTCCTGAAGTAAACTGTTGCTTTTGTACAGTAGGCCTGTCGGGGATGTTTGAATAGCTTTCTCTGGCCACTCCAGGTCCTCTGGCCTTGGCTCAGAAGATTTTCTAGGAAACAGAGAGGGAGTCAGGGATTGTCCCATCCAATTGTTGTCTTCCTGGAGGATCATGACTTAAATGCTGGCCACCTTTGTTTCAATAAGAAGGTTGGACTTGTTGAATCCTCACAGTTGAAACAAAGTAATCATTCAAGGGTTCAGGTGTAGTGTTCTAAACGCAATTGTGTTTATATGTGTTTTCATTTGTTTTACTGACACAATTTATCAAAAACAAATAATAAACATTTAATAAATTAGAGCATACTATGGAGTCATTAACATGAATTCTAACCTTGTGTCCTCCTCCCCCTGATCATCAGGCCAGTGTCAAAACCCCATTCAGGACACTAAAGGGCTTTATCACTTGAACAGCACAAACAAATCTCTTAATTCCATCAACAACATAAGCTGTTAATCTTCCAATCTTTGTGAAAATAATTCCTTTCTCTCTCATCCACCTTGTACCTCATGTCCCACTGATCTAAAGGACATTGCAGTGAAGCACATGTCTCAGAAACGTGGGCTGTCTGTGTCTGCAACAATAGCGTGTGTACTTTTCTGGCACATTCCAGAGCACTGCCCATAAGCAAATCCTGTGTGCTTGAAATGAATCGACCCTGATGTGACAAAACTGATGATCTTCAGGAGTAGTAAAAATGGAAATATGTACAATAACTTTGAAAGATCTAGTCCACTGGTAAAAGCCATAATAACATAAATAATACATTGAAAATTGCTTGCCTTAATCCTAGCAGTGTCAAGAATAAAATAAGAGAGTTGGATTTATATATAGCTGCACATAATTGTTACAGCAATAACAGAAACCTGGTTACATAATAAAGATGGGAATGAGTATAATATAAATTGGTACACATTATTTAGGAAAGAATGGATAAAAACAGAAAAGTCAGGCGAGTCAACATTTATGTAAAACAAAAAGCTGGAGAGCCATGTCTTAGTGAGGATGTTTGGATTTGACCAGAAAGCATTTGGAATAGAGGCCTTGCAGTACACTAGGAGTGATACAGAAATGCAGACAATAATTTTCAATATACAGTACATCTTTTTTGTTAACAATAAAAAGGCAAGTTTATAGAGGGCAGTTACAGTCACGATGGACATTAATTACCCAAATATTAACTGGCTAACTAAAACAGCCTGGGAGAGGTGTGTCAGCCAAGACAGGCCAGCAGCATCCCGAGCCTTTAAGAACCCAGGGTAAATATCATCCACGCCCCCCAGAGTCCTACCACTAAGGAGTTTTTAAACCACCCATTGACCTCAGCTCCAGTAATGGATGAGTACTCTTCCAAGTCCCCTGATTCTGCTTCTTCAAAAGAGGACCGGTTGGTGGGATTTTGGAGGAATACAAAGTGCTCTTTCCACCATCCGATTATATTCCGAGGTGAGGTCAACAACATTCCATCCCTCCTATAAATCGCATGGACAAAGCACTGCTTCTCCCTCCTGAGTCACCTGACAGTTTACTAGAATCACTTCAAGTCCAAATGTAAGTCATTTTCCATGGCCTCACTGAATTCCCACACCTGAGATTTTGCTTCCAAAACTGCTATTGTCATGTTCCACTTGGCCTGTTGTTCCCTGTAAACTACCTCTGGAGTCCCACAAGCTACCCAAGCTCGTAAAGACTCCTTTAGTGTGATGGTGCCACCTGGTTCAGAGATTACCACCACAACAAGCACCAATGACCTTACCGCAGCTACTCTGCACAGTCACCTCACCAATAAAGGAACAGAACAAGGCTCATTTGGTTACAATGTCCCCAGCCTCCCTCAAAATACAAGAGAAATTTGTCTTGAGATGCAAGTTGAAGATCTCCTTGTTGGGGTCCTCTGCCAAACATTTCCAGCATGTGGCTTGTGGTCTATGCGATAGTTGAAGGCAGGAGCCTTGGTGGACTGATCCACAGCTACTGAAACTGATTATCTCATTACATCAAAAGGCTGATCCAAGTATCCCAATAGGTGGCGCAGTGGTAGTGCTGCTGCTGCTTTGCAGTAAGGAGACTGTGGAAAGTTGTGGGTTCGCTTCCCGGTTCCTCCCTGTGTGGATAGTGCTTAGAGTACTGAGAAAAGTGCTATATAAATGTAATGAATTATTAATATGCATCACAGGTAAGTTAATGAAAGTAATTACTGTATTAATGAAAAGATTGAGCGCCATACTGTGGTAGGCTGGCACCCCACCCGGGGTTTGTTTCCTGCCTTGCGCCCTGTGTTGGCTGGGATTGGCTCCAGCAGACTCCCATGACCCTGTAGTTAGAATATAGCAAGTTGGATAATGGAAGGATGGATGGATTAAGCACCATATCAAGAATAATGCATTAGCAACTAATCATTCTGAGTTCAGATTGGGAGATCGTGTTTCACTAATGTGCTGCAATTCTGTGAGGAAGCAACAGAAGCATATGATAAGAGAAGTGCATATAATATTATTTACCTTAATTTTCAGAAGGCTTTTAATAAGTGACCACAAAAGTGGTACGTAAAAAAGCTAAAAGAAGTGAGCATTTATGACGCTGTGTGTAGATTTGTACAGAATTGGCCTAGACACCAGAAAAAGGGGTTATGGTAAACAATACATTTTTCAGAATTAGGTGATGTTAAAAGTGGTGCCACCCCCTTTAATGAGTGCTAGAAATGCTGCTCATTTTAATATGACCAGGATAAAAATATAAATAGCAAGGTGAAGCTAAACTAGGAGTAAGAGAAGATACTTTAGACATGCTCAGATAATTAAACTTGCCTCGAGTGGAAAAGACTGGTTTTGGACCTCATACTGTTCTTCAAAATTCTCAGAGGAATTGATAAGGTAAATTAATTGGTTTTCACTAAATGATGAATCACATTACTACATTTTTGCTTAAAAATTGCATTTTTACACTAAAAAACAATCTAACGATGTTTTAAATGGAAACAGCCTTTGTTCACGCTAGCATTTTCACATCATTTGCAGAAGTATCTCTGCCCACACAAAAACAAAGAAAAATGCATATAATGTACTGTGATGGTCAAGGTTAACTCCACGCTCCCTTCTTGCCCCTTTCCAAACCTAAAACTGTGGATAGTCATAGACTGGGCAAACGAGGACACACACTTACAGCATGGAGTAGGTGTGAAAGTGTCAGTGCTTTTAGTCACAATGAAATGTCTCAAAACAAACACATTGCAATGCAATCTTCTTTGCATAAATAACGAAATCTATACTAATAAAAGGCAAAGCCCTCACTGACTCACTCATCACTAATTCTCCAGCTTCCCGTCTAGGTAGAAGGCTGTAATTTGGCAGGCTCATTCCTTACAGGTTACTTACAAAAGATAAGCAGGTTTCATTTCGAAATTCTACGCGTAACGGTCATAACGGTCAACAATGTCCGCCATGTTGAACTTTCTTATTCATGGCCCCAAATCCTAAAAATCCCAAAACCCTAATCCTACTTACGTACATATATATGTCCATAGCCTGCAGCTCGGTCGCCTATGAGGCGGCATTGCGTCCCCCATCACCACGCCTCCCACGTAGTTGGCTGCCTGCCTATATTGCATCCCCCATCCCGACGTCTCACACATAATTGACTGCCTGCCCATATAAGGCCGTCCTTCGCTCCAGTCTCTTCATTCCCTTCCTTGCTTCGCCGTGATATTCACGTCTCCTTGCTGATAACTGCAGCCTTTTTATTTAATCCACGGCTTCTCTGACGTTTTATTGTTCGTTTATTACGCTTATAGTTATTGTGTATGTATTTTATACTTACTTTACATTGTTCAGGTACCCATTTCCTTTATCGTTCCAACCGTACCCGCATTAACATGTCTATCGAGGTGATCACCATCGATCAAAGAACTGTCACTTACCGAGTGGTTTCCATGCCCGGAGATGCTGCCTGTCTTTTCCATTCTCTTTGTTACATATTGCACGGCCATATCAGGCTCACTCTTGATATCCAGAGGAACATTGTGTCTTATGTATTGAATGACTGGGACAGGTTCAAGATATGGACTGATGACGGGTACAGGAGATAATTATACTACACCGGAGCACTAGAAGAGTGAAATGCTTAAGCCCTTCACCTATGCTTCTGCATGTGAGTTGATGGCTGCCGCTGAATTGTTTGGTTGTCGCTTTCAAGTGTACCGAAATGGCCAAATATTTTACACCTTTGGAGAACTGCCAATGCCTCTTAAACATCTTAGATTCACAGGTGATGATTTGAGTAGTGGACACTTTGATGTTTATGAATGTTTAAACTCTCAAAAGCTGGATGCGAAGTTATCGATGAAGCCGGTTGTATGCTTAAGACGCTTGACAGATGCCGAATGTCACTTCAACACAAGTCCTGCAAATACTAACATAATTGAAACAAACCATGAAACTCAAACCGATTATGACAGCAGCAATCCAAGCTGTGAGAAAACAGTAAAAAGGAGGCGTGTCAGACGTTGTGGTACATTTTCTGATGCAGCAAGACGAAAACAACTTTGTGATGCTGCCGCCAAATACTCGCAGGCAAATCCACAAGTTCATAGACAAGCTGATGCTAAATATTCCACAACTTAATACCGGGAATGCCTGTTAAACATCTTAGATTCACGAGTACCGATATGGGTAGTGAACACTTCATTGAATGAAACCTGTTATCTTTACAATGGTTGACAAACACGGAATGTAACTTGAACACAACACGTCCTCCAAATACGAACCTGATTGAAAGAAATAATGATAATCAAATCCTTGATGACAGCAACACTCATAACAGTGACAAAACAATTACATTGACAATCATGTTACGTCATTTTTAAAATGTTTCCTTTTCTTTTTCATAACTTCTTTAACATAATACTTCTCTGCTGCAAAGCGCGGGTGTTTTGCTAGTAATCTAATAAATATATCCATAAAAATACATGAGATGATAGAGGTTAAAACAATCCATAAATAAATACCCTTTTAAAAACAAGGATAAAAACCTAAGGCAGGAAACATTGCTAAAACTCAATCCAAAGTGCATCCTTTCTATAACCAATGTCTCATCTACTTAACACCGAACGGGATCCTTTAGCCAAAGGAGACGTCCTTCTGACACGCACAGTCAACCTTCTTTCACAGGCTCGGGTCACTGCTATTACCCAGGGCTCCCAGTAGTCCCTTTTAGCCGCACCGAGCTTCACCTTTTTCCTTCAACTACCACTGCCATTTCAAAGCTTCATGCAGAAATGAGCATCAGGTCTCTCCAGCTATCCCAAGAAAGGTTCAATTGAAGTGCCCCTCTTCAGCCTTGTAGAGTGCTGGCCCTACTGTCCTTCTAGGGGTTTTCCTACAGGCTGCCTGTCTCCTTTCCTCCACACCCCAGTGGCTCCCAATCCTGCCATCTCCATAATCTTTTTCCCCTTTTAACCTTTGACTCTCTTGTTTTTGTTCTTTTCTTTCTCCATTGTATCTCTCATTGTATCTCCCCTCTCAGCCATGCAGGGTCCTCTTATGTTGGTTTGATTGGGCACAGATGTGACCCTTCTCCCACTCTGGGGTATGAATGTGGCACCCAACTGATCCATTCACATTTGCACATTGAGTATATGATCAGCCAAGCAGCGCAATTAACCCCAGTTTTGTTCTGTATATATTTTATATATTTAATTTGATATTTAATTATTTTTCAATTTTGTATTATGTGTAGTTTCTTTGTCTTAGCGTTCTTTCACCTGTCTCCTGTATGTGTAGCCCAGGGAGGCAGGACCTCCCAAAAAAACATCTGGGGGCTCCAGCTATATAAAAGAAGAAACTTCTGCTGTAGCTTTTTCATTGTGTTTATAGTTTACATTCCTGTTTTGTCATTTTTGTGCTTTGCATTTGTATTCGTTAAAATGTAGTGTTTATTGGATTCTGTTTGTTTAAGGCAAAACCTAATCTTTCTCCACTTTCTAGCTTTGCCTTTTTTTATAACCTTTTCTTAAATTTAATTCTTTAAATTGAATTAAGACACTTTGTTTTGTGTTTGCCATTTGGAATGAATTTTTATATTTTAAACAAGTTTTCTCTTAAAGGGTATTATTTGATATTTTAAACTCTTTTCCCTATTTTTGGGCCCATACAGGCTGTAAGCCTGCCTTTTGAGTTTTGGCCTTAGATAAATGGGATGAGGCCCAGAACTGTATAGAGGAGCGGCCTGGCTTTTTGCATTTGAGACCTGCATCCAATTTCGCTATTTGTGTAGGGCAGGATTGCAACTGAGTGGAGCCTCTAAAGTCAATAACCATATCCTGGGTCTTAGAGATATTTAGCCGTAAAAAGGAGCAATCACACCATTTAACAAATTTATCAATAACAAGTCCATGGCTACCTTCCAAATCTTGTAACAAACTCACAATGACAGTCATCAGCAGATTCTAAGATAATGCCTGTTCTTATGTGAACTCCTTCAGTCATTTCTATACAAAATTAAAGGAAGAGGAGACAGACAGCAGCCTGGGAGTAATCCACTGGATAAAGTAAGGTTATCAGAAAAACAACAATTAACACTCAAACTTTGTGTTTTTTTTAATTAAAAAGTCCAAAATCCAGCTTAGGTGTTATGATCCTTTCAATTCCAAATCTCAAACATTTCTGCAAACCTCAAGCAGCAAGAGACAGAGCTGCAGTGCCACACTAGTTTGGCATAATTGAGCAGTCCTCACCTCCCCAAGTAGCCTTGCTCCAAACTATAGAAAACACAGGACCAAACATGGGGCAAAGGATTTAAAATCAAAAACGATTTAAAAAAGGGAAAGAGGGAAATTCATAAAACTTCAGACCCACAAAACAAAGCAAGGTTTATTTAAAATTTAAACATTTATTGAGGATTCAAAAATGTCAACAAAGAAACCAATGGAAGAAACATAATTTTGCTAGAAAGGTAAACCTGAAAGTAAACAAAAACAATCCAAAAGCCAAAAACAGTGCCTTATAATGAAGCCGAAAGTCAAAGAATCAGGAAATCCAAACACAAACACAAATGTAATGGCTGCATCTTCATTTATAGTTCTGGGATGGTTCCAATGCTGTCGTATCAGGTAGAGACTAGGGTTGCACAGTATATAGGTACTGAAAAAGTATAGAAAACTCAAATTTTTTAAAGGTATGACACTAGTATTTTTTAATTTCAGTACCATAGGTAAGCAGTAGTTTTCAAGCATCTTGCACTCATTCATTTACAGTATTAGTGTGATTGCAACTCTTCCCCGAACCCAACTGTTTTTCAATGAAATCTTGCTTGATTCACGCTAAAGGACACCAAACATTTATATAGAGATGCTGAGTATATTAGGAGAAGGATGCTAAGGATAGAGCTGCCAGGGAAGAGGAAAAGAGGAAGGCCTAAGCGAAGGTTTATGGATGTGATGAGAGATGACATGCAGGTAGGTGATGGGTGTTACAGAGCAAGATACAGAGGACAGGAAGATATGGAAAAAGATGATCCGCTGTGGCAACCCCTAATGGGAGCAGCTGAAAGAAGAAGAAGAAGAAAAAGAAGATATTAATATAAACACACTGGAGACCCCAAAGGGCACTCTTTTTATTGATTTGCGTAGAATAGCAAGGCAGGGAGGTGGGTGATAGAGACATTTTATCCATAATACTTTCGGTACCTTTTTGGTGCAGAAAGTTTGTATTCATACCAAAGTCAAAATGTTATTACTGATTCAACACTAGTAGAAACAAAATAATTAACAAACAAAAGTCATAATATTAGATAATAGAAAACCAAAACAAAAGCAAAATATAAAAAATTATATTTAAATAATTTAAAATGACTAAATAAAAGAAAATAAACTTGAGCCAGGGCAACAACCCTGGCTGTACCATAACAAGGTAAGGTTTCAAACAGAATTTATCTATCACCTTCTCAAAAAAAACACATGAAACTGGATTGTAATAAAAGCAGGACAGAATTCAATAAAAAGCCAGCTTTGGGTGGGCTTCTGATCCATCCAAGTGGTCTTACCGCTGATTTAGAAGTGAAAGTGTGGTATCCCCTTCCCCCTCTCTGTTTTATATACCAATTATTAAGGATCGCCTTGATAGTTAAAGAACATGGATAGGTTCATTAGTCCATTAATCATCAAATCATCTTCACATTTTTTATTAGCCAAGTTTCTGTAAATGACAAAACACATACATCTCCATAATTAGGCTGACAGCGCACACATGTCTGAAGCGTGTCCACTTTATTCCGTAGAGAATGAACATTTCCCAGTATCAAAGTCAGCAAGGGAGGTCATGCTCATCACAATCTCTCTTTTTTCCTTTTATATTCTTTTCTGCTCATATAATTATAATAATAATTTACTAAATTGAAACTAATAGTCATTTTCAAAGAGAAATTAAGTGGTAGATACATATAATCAGGTCTCCTGAACAAGTAATCTCTGCAGTATGTAATTCATGTAGGTTGAAGAAAATCAAATAAATCCAATAAATAAAAATAATAATTCTATATGTGTTGAATTCTCTACATCGCCATAAGAAGCAAAGTTAACTCCAATATAAAATGAGGTTACTATATACACAATTTAAGAAAAGAAAAGTTTAATAAAACACAAAATGAGACAGTCCTGCTGCAGGGCACCACCAATGTCTCACTCGGATACTACCGTAGGTCGCTTAGCTTAACATGCTTCTCAGGAAAATGAATGGCAGCAACAGCAAAAGGAGTTATTGTGCAGGAGTTTTATAAAATAGCAACAAAAGCTTTAGATTGTAGTGAAGTGTATAATAATATAAGCCCCAAATTCCAAATTGCTTGTATTACAGTACACAATATGAGGCTTAATATGGCAACACAGACAACAAGATTATATGGCATGAAAAACTTTCAGTATTTACTGAACAGGTGTCAGTGCTGGGGATGCCTCTTTTTATTTACTATATATAAGTGATATAGATAAAGGGTAAGTAAAATGCTAGTCATATTTGACAAAGTCACTAAAAGAGGCAAAATGGCAAACAATCTACAGTTATCAGAAAACACCTGCAGGATAATTTACCATTAAGCTGGTTGTGTGATGTAAATAAAAGTAAAGCCTTACAAATAGGTGGGGACACCAAGGGGCACACCAGCTCCCCAAACCCAACAAAGACAGACGTAAACACAAGTTCACAAGCACAGCAGAGGCTTTTAATGAGCCGTGGGAAACTCTTTACTTTGTTCCCCATCTGCACAGCCAACACAGTACTGAAGCATAATAATAAAACTTTTATTTTCTTCTTATTGTCTCTCTCTCTCCCTTCTTCTGCCTCCACTCATCCTCCAGCAAGCTTCATCTCTCTTCCTCCTGACACTGGCTTCTTGAGTGAAGTCAGGTGGTCCCTTTTATGCTGCACAGAGGAGAACTTCAGGTGGACCATCAGCATAATCCGGAAGTACTCCCATTGGTGGTGGAAGCCCGATGTAGTTAGCCTCCACAGTCTCTGCAGCACATCCTGGGGGCACCCACGGAACCCAACAGGGCTGTGCAGACCTCCAACTCCCATGGAGCCCTGTGGGAATGTGAGGCATCGCTACAACCCAGGGGGGCTGCCATCTTGAACTCAGGGGGAGGTAGTGCCCTGTGCATGTGCTCTGCTCCCCAGGTCCTTTCGTTATGGGAAAGAGCTGTCCGTCACATAGGACATAAACATATTTACATTACAAACCAACTTATTCTTGGTTTAGTGCTTTTCACTGGGTGCAGGCGCAGAGCACTGTGAACAATTCTAAGTCAAAATACAAGTACAGAATTTACTAATTACTAAATACGGAACTGAAAATACAGATTTGTTAAAACACTCAGAGAACAAAGTAGAGCTGATTAAACATAAATGGAAACCAAAAATATCTGTCCATTAAGTAATTGAGGAACTATGGCCAGTCGACAACAGAGGAGATTAAAACTGTAAAAGATCCATCCATCCATCCATTATCCTAACTATATCCTAACAACAGGGTCACGGGGATCTGCTGGAGCCAATCCCAGCCAACACAGGGCGCAAGGCAGGAAACAAACCCCGGGCAGGGCGCCAGCCCACCGCAGACTGTAAACGATGAAAGTCCAAAACAAAGTCAGACTCACGGAGACCCTCCTGAGTTTTCTGTACTGAAGTCGGTGATGTTTGTGGAGCCTGAGTTGTTCTATTTGTAATGGCTGTTTTGAAGCTGCAAAGTAGACCCATTGTTCTCTTCAAATCCAGACAACATAAAGTAGTGAATAAAAGTTTGTGCCGTGAGGAGCATAATTTATAAGTAACGCTTTACTTTAGGTATTGCAAAAATGTATCTATTATTCATGCACTCTTATGTAACAAAACCTTAACAAACACTTCTTTGGGTCTTCATAAGACTTACAAAGCATCAATAAAGTGTTTATGCATCTCTTGAATGTGGCCTACTAACAGCACTTCACTTTGGAGTGGTCTGAGGTGCCTTAACTGAGACACGTTCCTCTTGATATTACATATGTAGTATAAGACCTGTGAATCCTTCATATTAACAAGTTATTTTACCGTCATGTCAGTATGCCACACCACGCAGAGATTAATAACTGAACTACTGATGCTTTATAAGTGTTAGGAAGACCAAAAGAAGCCTTTGTTAAGCTCTTGTTACATTAGTTGAAATGAGTAATGGATTCATTTTTGGAGTACCTGAACTAAAGTGTTACCTAAGTAACACAGTATAAGATCACAATTGGAATACTGTGTGTGGTTTTGGTCTCCATACTACAAGAGTGATGTAATAGCAATAGGAAAATCCAGATCATACGCATTATTTAAATACAGTAAAGTCTGTGAATTGAGCATTATCTCTGTGCCAATATTTTCCACACCTTCACATTAAACAAAGTCATTATAAGCTATTGCACTGCATTCTCTTTCTCTGGGCACTCAGATTGTACGCTTTACTTAAGCTGGCCTGGGTTGATAGGCCGCAAACACTCACACAATGTCTGGTCATCAGACTGAACAAAACTGAAAGAAACACAGCTGCTTGCTGACTACAGGAAAGACTTGTTCTCATTCATGTCTGCTTTCTTTCTTTTCTAGCTTACAGAATCCACGTGAATCAAACAACAGTCAATATTTTACATAGCTTGAAAATGGGGTATAAATTAGATGTGAGAGGAAAGACTGAACTAAAGGTAGGAGTCAACGTTTCATTCTCCATTCTCTCTTTGTCCCTCACTGCAGAAGAACAACTGGTCCTCTTTTATTTTATAGTGTTAAATGTATTTTTATGTTTTTATTCATCCCCTTCCACTGTTTTAAATTGTAACTCCATCAAAGTGAAGGAACACTAAAATGAAAAATTGAAAATGTACAAGGAGGTTTACTAAATTTATGATTTGCTTTGTAATATATAGCACATGCATATGAGTCCATACATTCATAAGCCTACTTCACCCGATTCAGTAGAGTAATCAGCCCTGTGTAACAATACATTTATGTGTATTTGTAACATTTCCCTCTAACAATCATTTGGTGGCTCGATGTTACTTGACTAGAAACTTCTCTACTAATGCCAGTAGTGTTGATTTCAGGATAGAAGAGGTTTTAAGGGTTTGCAGTTGTTTTTGTAAAGTGTCTGAGTAGCAAAGGCCTCTCATTTATTTTCTTCCATGTGGCCTTAAAGAAAGTTGAGATCCCACTCTGTAGTGGGCACATCTTGTAGCTCCGTCACTTTCTCTATCACTGTTAAAATATGGCAGCCATTGAAAACATGACACAATAAAATGATGTTAAAACGTAAGTATGTGCGGACAGGATAAAACAGTGGCCCCAGTGCACTATTTTGCCCAGGGGGCATATGATGCTGTTACGACGGCCCTGGGGTACATTCTAGAAAGTGATCGTTTCAGATCCCTGTCTGTTGATATCTGTCTTTTTATCTAAGAGAGTTCATTCCAACTGTACATTATATTATTTATTAACTGGTGGATCTTAATATGATTGAATATTCGTGTCAGTTACTACAAAACCTGCATTACAGTGAAGAATGACTTAAAGGATACTTGTACAAAATAATGACACAGAGAAGGAGAAAAACTAAGCAATATAGCAAATCTAACTAAAATACTACTATAATCCGATATTAAATTTGAAGTAACCATTTTTCTCAGGAGCAATGTCAAATAACCAAGCACTTACCAGTCCATGTACTTCTACCTGCAACTTATCACCTCCTTTTTTACTTTGTCATTAGATAGATAGATAGATAGATAGATAGATAGATAGATAGATAGATAGATAGATAGATAGATAGATAGATAGATAGATAGATAGATAGATACTTTATTAATCCCAAGGGGAAATTCACAAAAAAAGAAAAAAAGAAAAAAAAATAGATCACTAAAACACAGCAAGCTGCATTCTCTGTAGGTTCTGACATTTTTCACCAGCACAGCCAGTTCGTCAATCTTATTTGGTAGTGAGTTCACATTTCCCAGGATCACAGAAGGCACCGACGGTTTATAACGCCATTTTCTCTCAAGTTGTCTCGATTTAATCTTATCTTTTATCTTTGCGCCGGCTCGGCTGCCCCGATATCGTCTTCTTACCTCGTCAGTTAAATAAGGAACCACACCGGCATGAGCATTTCTTCTCAGTGCTTTAAGCTGACTACTTGAATAGGCGATTCTTGGAGTGTAAAAATCCATGTCAAGTAATAAAAATAGTAAAAAGTGTCCAGGGAGCAATTCCACATAAAAGAAAGTGGTAGAAGTGATCAGTGAAATAGAGAAAAATAGAGATAAAAAGGTAAAAAGATAAAGTCATATACGGAGCTGATGGAAAAGGCTGCCACTCGGATGCGGCGCCGGAAAACCATTGACATTATTGACATGCATCTTTTTTTGTGATAATTTCGACACACAAACCCAAATAGTGAGTTATTGCTATCTACTTTTTTCCACAGCTACCACTAATACAGCAATAACCTGCTGTTCAGGGGGCATTATTTTCTTTGATTAGTTGTGTGCTACATATCTGAATATATCCTCACATGTTCATTTCTGTATTAAAACATTAGAATATTAGAATTTTGATGAGAACAGACCATTGAGTCCAACAAGCTTGCCAATCCAATTCACCAAACTATCTCAAGTTGCGATATGAAGGGCTCTAACGTCCTGCTGTCTGCCCCACTACTTGCTAATTTATTATATGGCACCTATGATTTTTGTGTTAAGAAAAACTTTACCTTATCACGCTTGCAACTGCACCCCTGTGTTCTTGTAGAAGAGTTTATTTTCAATTAACAGCAGGGATCCACTGTACTAGTTGGTTTTATAATTTTAAATATGTACTCATGTCTCCTCTTAACTTCTGTTTGCTTAAACCAAAATGTTTTCTTAAATTTGTATGTAGCATAATATAGCACCATTCAAATGAATATTAGTTTCTACAATTATGACTTACTCAATACTCATCAGTACTTTTTGTCTTTTATTTCTCTTTCTGTGTGTTCAAACACATATTACTAAATTTAATACCTCATAATAGATTTGGACCCTCGCCTTCATTGCTTTGATTATTCACACTCCTTAAAGGCAAAGTTTCCTTTAATGGTTTTACTGCAGGTTCTCACTTTTTAGCATTCGCATCACAAGGTGTGACCAACAAATATCTTTTTTTAAAAATAAAGATTATTTGCTGAAAAAGGAAGACGAGTGGCAAAGGTTTAGAATCACTAAATCAGGAATTAGTAAAGAATTGGAGCATTGTTGGACCATTACCTAATATATAAAGCCTGATGAAATACTTGAAACATACTTGATATTTCCATTCCTCATCTTATAGTATTCTACTGATTATTATAAATAATATGTAAAATCTGTTTTCATAAAAATACTGGAATCACGCACTCAGTCAAGGAAGGAAGACATCATAAGAAAAGGATGATTTCACAAAGTATTTACAGATTCGGCTACTGGTAATTAGAACGCAGATGGAGTTGTCTTTTATTTCAGCCAAGAAAAATCTGGATCTTATCAAACCATACTTTTCTATAGCCATAAATTCTGGTTTTGTAAAAGAATGTTAGGCCACACTATGCTCATAACATCCCAAACATATGTATTTTTAACAAAATATTTTTAAATAAACCACCTCTGGAAAACGGTCTTGTGAACGAAAATGGAACATGCTCAGATACAAACACACATTGGACTTGTAGACCCTCCTCACAGCATCGAATTTACACTAATAGCAGTGAGCCACAATATTTAGCGGCAGGCTGTGAAACTGCATGGGTGAACTGAGCATCTCCGCTATGCACAAGTATAAGACGAATTCCTGATAATGTTTTCACATGCTTTTCTTTAACTTTTAATCTTTAGTTTTACATGTCTCTCAGTGCATTCTTCTGCTGACATCACATGAAATGCAAAGTTAGTCAGTAAATAAGCTGTTACTGAGCTGGACCTCTGACCAATTAATGAGCCCGGGAGGCGGGTCTTCATTTCAAATCCCGATGAGAATCTGAGCATGCATTATCTTTGCTCATAACACTGTTTTTTTTTTTATCTTTAGTTTATGTAATAGTATTTTAGTAAAAATAAACATGTTTGCAACATTACGAGCATTCAACTAGATGACCTGACATGTAGATTATGTAAATGAGTAAAGTGAGATTTCTGGATATTTTTTGCTGGTCACCATAGACCCCTGTTATATCAGATACTTTATCTCTATTCTGAATGGAAAAATGAGATTACATTATTTTGTCCATCAATACAAACTACATAGTGTAAGTAATATATTTAAAAAAAAACATTTTTGTGTTAAAGGAGTTTTCCCGTAACAAATCAAAATAAATGTAGTTATATGATGTAATGTACTTTTACATTTGTTGCATTGACACTGAATAACATTACTTTAGAATATTAGAACATTAGATCAGTTTGGGCAAAAATAGTCCAATCAGTCCTATCCAAAATTACATCAAGTCTAATTCTGAAAGTCCCTAAAGGGTTTTAAAGATGACAATATAATGACCAATATAATGGCTTGTTTCCCATTCTCAGATCTACCAAATGATTGGGGCCACTTCTGTACTTTTAGATGCTTCAAAGCTAAATTCTCACAAGAAACGTTGCACACCATTACAACAAGGATGCTATAATTGTAACAAGGACAGTTTCTGATTCCAAGTACACTTTTGAAATGAAACTAAACTAAGTTTCTGAATCTACATAAATAAATAGCAACTTAGACTTACCTCGTAATTAATTAGGCTGCAAGTCAAAAATCAGATGGCACTGATTTAAAAGTTCCCTGCAACTTTAAGGGCCTCCTGTGTAAAACTCTGGGACTCTTTATGTAGTTAGCCATTATGACTTATGTGTATCAAATTATGTTAGGAATGTTTTAGAGTTCAATATGCATCTTTTTATTTTTGCTTTTTGAACATTGCTAATCTTTAATTTCATCCCTAGAATTTATTTGTTATTCTGGTGACATCACTGAGTCACAATTTTCTGCCTTTGTTTTCATGGGTGCCACCATTTTTGGTTTCTTTTTACTATAATGCTGTGTGGTTGCTACCCATATGATGCATGCACTCTGTGTCCTATGATATCATGAAGGCCATGATATAAAAGATAGTTGTGTGCAGTACCATGAGTCTATACTTTAAGATTATTTATTGTATATACTTTAAGACTATTTATTATAATAACTTATTAGGGGAAAAAACAAAGTGTTAAAGGACATTTCCTGGTTAAAACTTTAACTTCCTTTAAAAATGTAAGTCTGGCTAGCACTTTGATTTTGACTTTTGATTTCATGGCTTATGTAGAACAGACCCCTGCTTGTTTTCAGACTACTCATGGCCTCCTATCCTGAAGTTTTCATCACTCTATTGCAAATAAACAAGTTTTAAAAGTGATTTTATTTATATACAGTAACCTACACTCTTATCCAAAGTGATTTAAACACTACAAGTACATTGTGTAATTTTTTTCGATCCTTCCTCTCATTTTGAAATACAGGGCCAAGAGGACTAACTTGCTTGTGGTGACATAATGGGTGTGTTTACATTAATTTTATTCATAAGAACCTGGTTACTAAAATGCCATGTAAAACCTTATTTCAATTAGAGAAACCAGGATATTGGTCTTTGGGAAAGCAGTACAACATGCATAGATTTCTCAATGAGTAACCTGGTTATTTGACCATGTAAACCTTTAACTGGTAACACTTAAGAATCCTGTAGTCTGCTCATGTCTGTTTCACTCTCTTTGCCTGATCATGTGTTAGCTTCGCACACACTTTCAACAGCCACAGGTAGAAGATGATGGAAGCTTCCACAAAGATAAATTACTTGAGGCAAATGCTGAAGCGATCACATTATGTCTAGTCCTGATTGAAATTAGCATTTCAAAAATTGATGCATTTATGTTGATGAGCTGAACATATAGTGCTAAGCACAATCTTGGGAATGGCACAGGAGGAAATGCATTAAATGGTATGTGTGTTATAGAGACAAATTACTTTTTAAAATAACAAGTAACCTAACACAATACCTATTTTACTGATGTAAAAATATCTGTGTTAAAATTATCCCCGAATCACTGGATGTAAAGCAAGAAGCACACATACCGATATGCCACTCCTGTGCATGGCCCACTCATACAGCCAAGAGGAAAAGAGTACGCTGCATGCAGTCCAGTGACAGAAAAATATGAATAAAGGGTCAGTTTAGTTTAGTTATTGATATGCTGAAGCAGTTTTACTGGACGACGTAGCAGTACATCGTGTCCATAAGTCAAAGCTTTGAGGGCTCAGGTTGAAGATGGATGTTATTTACATCACAGCTCATGAAGGACTATAGAAATTTATAAAACACAAGAAAATGATCACATGCTTCATGCTCACTTCTGGTTGATATTTCGTTCAGTTTAGTGATGTTTAAGCATTTTGCCAAAGAAGAACTCCAGAAGCGTACTTGATATCTTGGTTTTGTGTTTGCATGTAAACACACTCAATGAGTACCGGACCAACACCCAGTCCTCTGCCTTAACCACAGCGTCACAATGTGTATGTCAGCTAACTCATTGACTCCACATTATGATGTACTTAATGCGATGTATTTATTCAATTGTTTCATCCAAAAGTAAACTAATTTTCCAAGCAATTTGTAAGTATACTTAATGGAATAAGATACAAGATGAATGATTTGTTAAAGGCTGATTATTTTTTCTTTTAAATGAATGATTGATTACCTGATTAACAATTTGGTTTATTTGAGCAGGTTTAGGCTTGGTTTAGGGGAGAAATGCTCAGATGAGCGGGTACTGGCACACATGATCCAAAAAATACATTTTTACTTAAGGCATTTCTACCCAATCAGAATTCTATCACAAACTATACCAAAATTAATATAATAATCTTGATCTCTAAAGATCATTTATAAAATGCTGAAACATATTTTAGGGTTAGGGTCTGCTACTGTACGTAAAGTGTCATATTAAGGTGCCCTCTCTGCTCTTGTTATTTTTCAGTATATTATAGTAAATTATTCTGCTTCTCTAAATCATATGTATTTTTTTTATCTGACTAGGGCAAAGGAATTGAGGATACATATTGGCTTGTCGGGAGAGAAGGATTTACAAAACCTCTTCCTACTCCACCAGATATAGTGCCAGGGTAAGAAATGTTTTGGTGCCTGTATTAAAATGCTGACAACACGCTGAGAAGAAAACTAATGCTGTGGAGACTGCTCAATACCTGCTCATTCACTGTCATACATACTTGTGGTTGTTCATCAAAAATGAAAAAAATATATATTTCATGCAGATAAGAAACACAATAAGCTAAAAGTACTCATATAAAATGTTCCGCTGATATGTCAGCTTTTAAACATAAAACCCTGTCAGGTATACACAGTCACTTATCTATGTAGCCATTTTCTTATGCTGTTCAAATTCTCTGTATATACACACTTTTTCTTTTTATTAACACACATTTCTTTGACACCCTTAAATATATCTAAGAATAATTTATGAATTAATTGTTCTACACCTGCTTATTCAAAAACAGGATTACCTTGGCAGCACTGGACAAAAGGCAGGAACCAGCCCTACATTAGAACATGAGAACATTAGAACACTCTAAATGAGAACAGGCCATTCAGCCCAACAAAGCTCACCAGTACTATCCACTTATTTCTTCCAAAAAACCATCAAGTTGAGTTTTGAAAGTCCCTAAAGTCTTACTGTCTACCACACTACTTATTCCAAGTATCTATAGTTCTCTGTGTAAAGAAAAACTTCCTAATGTTTGTGTGAAATTTCCCCTTAACAAGTTTCCAACTGTGTCCCCGTGTTCTGAACTCATTTTAAAATAACAGTCTCGATCCACTGTACTAATTCCCTTCATAATTTTAAACACTTCAATCATGTCACCTCTTAATCTTCTTTTGCTTAAACTTTAAAGGGTCAGCTCTTTTAATCTTTCCTCATAATTCATCCCCTGTAGCCCTGTAATCAGCCTAGTTGCTCGTCTCTGGACCTTTTCTAGTGCTGCTATGTCCTTTTTGTAACCTGGAGACCAAAACTGCACCCAGTACTCCAGATGAGGCCTCACCAGTGTGTTATAAAGTTTGTACTCCACATACCGTGCTATTTAACCTAACAATCTGCTTGTCTTCTTAATGGCTTCTAAACACTGTCAGGAAGTTGATAGCTTAGAGTCCACTATGACTCCTAAATCCTTCTCATAAGGTGTACTCTCGATTTTCCGCCCACCCATTGTATATTCAAACCTAACATTTTTACTTCCTATGTGTAATACTTTACATTTCCTGACAGTAAATTTCATCTGCCATAAATCTGCCCAAGCCTTTATGCTATCCAAGTTTCTCTGTGATTCTATGTATTCGAAATTATCTGCTAACATAACCAGTTTTTTACTTATATTCCTATCTAAATCATTTATATATACAGTGGTACCTCTGTATACGTCCTTAATCCATTCCAGATCCTTTGACTTATACCAAACAGGACGTATACCAAATGAATTTTTCCCATAAGAAATAAAAGGGAAATGATTAATCTGTTCCCATGAAAAAAAAAATCCTATGGTTATTGGCATATTGTACATTGATGGGGTTGTATAAAATAATTTAAACACTGCTTAATACTAAAATATATAAATACAAAAGCAATTAGATGAAATAAATGAAAATTTAACCTCACTTTACTTTTTAATAACGTCTTTGTTTTTCACAATTGTAGATACCGTCGTTCTCGGCATATGGTATATAGCAGCCATGTCCCGGATACACATGCCACCTTCATACTTTTCAACAATCAATTCAAATTTATGAGAAAAAACGCAAAATCACGTGAAAATTCACATAGAGTTATAGCGCAGGTTGTTCACTGAATGCTAGCAAATGGCGTACTGACGCTCGTGGGCAATCGTGGCTTTGTCTCGAGAGAGTTAAACAAGGGTAGCACATGGTGTTCTAGCAGGCGAGTCGAATTCCAACCAAAGGTCGTATACCAAGCAAAATTTTCCATGTCTAAACAGGAAGTATACCAAGCTGGACTTATTCCAAAGCAGACGTATACCGAGGTGCCACTGTATATTAAATATAGCAGCGACCCTAGCACTGACCCCTGTGGAACACCACTCTTAACATTCTGATGAGGTTCCTCACACCATCACCCTCTGCTTCCTGTGTCTGAGCCAATTCTGCACCCATCCGAAAACATCACCCTGAACTCTCACTTCTTTTAATTTGATGCCCAACCCCTCATGTGGCACCTTATCAAATGCTTTCTGAAAGTCCAGATAAATAATATCATACGCTCCACTTTGATCGTATCCTTTTGTTGCCTCCTCATAGAATTCCACCATGTTAGTAAAACACAACCTCTCTCTTCTGAACCCATGCTGACTGTTCAGAACAACACCTGTACTTGACATGTGCTACTCGGTCAATACTTAATAATTCCTTCCATTAATTTTCTTGTGGTGCATGTTAAGCTTACTGGCCTATAGTTGCTTCGATCTGCCCTGTCACCCTTTTTATATAATGGGATGGTATTTGCCATTTTCCAGTCCTTCGGAATCGCTTCAATGCGCAATGACTTCCTAAAATATGTATCAAGGGTTTATATATGTATTCACTAGCCTCCTTAAGAACACAAGGATAAATATTATCTGGTCCTGGTAATTTGTTTGATTTCATCTTATTTAATCTGAGCAGAACTTCTGCCTCCCTTCTCCTTTGCAGGACAGGCACACAATTCCATATTCATTCACACAATTCAGAATTAGTCTCCTATTAACCTAAGCTTCCTATCTGTGCCACCAGAAGCAAAAGCAACACAGAAATAAGAAAAATGTGCAAACAGTGACCTGCCTAAAATCTGAATCTCAGACACAGGGGTTGTCATGTTTTAATGACAACCAGTACATTCACAACCCTTCAAAGACAGATCCCTGAAGGTCTGCCCCCTGCGCTTCATCATTTATAATATTCAAATCATCCCTGAATAAATCATCTTTTTTCTTGTATTTGCATTGGTTTTTTTTAAGATGTATGGTGACACAGTTATCAGTGCTGTTGCCAAAGTAGATCCAGGGTTCAAGTCTCTCATCTGGGGAGTTTAGATATGTTACCCATACTTCAGTGGGGTTTCGTCAAGGTGCTCATTTTTCCTCCCATGTCCCCAGATTCAGATTTTTGCAGGTTAGGTTAATAGAAAATTCTAAATTAGCCCCATGTGAGTGGGTGTGTGCGAGTGGGCCTTGTGATGGACTGGTACCTCATCCAAAGATGCTGTCTGCCTTGTGCCCATTGCTGCCAGAATAGTGTTTGGCCTCTCCTGGCCATGAATCAAATTATGTATGGTTATGTTATGTTGGTTTTTATTGAATTTAAACTTTTTTTTGTATATGTTATACTGATGCTGACTCTACTCTGTTGTCTGTTAGTTTTAACAGTATATTTACTTCTATTGTATGGGTATTCAGTTATCAATTTATTCTTTTTTTTATGCCAGGTAAGGCTATCCCCTGTGCCTGTAGTGCAGATATGAATGTTTCAAAATAAAAATATGTGCAGTATGTATAAATGTATTTATGTGTGGCTTAACAAATCTGTATATTTATTTTCTCAGCAGGACCATTAATGTGTTGTTTCTGAAATTAGCTATTTGTTAAACTTTCTTATATTCTTCTGGTCATGTCATTGATATTAAAAGCTGCAAAAAGTACACATTTTGTTTCTCAGTATTGATAAAAGTTCCATGTTAATTAACCATCTGAAGAAAAAAAATCCTATGATGCTCAACATCCTCTTCTTGTTTCTAAGCTCTTTATTTATTTGTTTTTTTTTTTCTTTTGATCAGAAGGTATTATTGCAGCTCAGGTCAGATTTACAATTCCTGCAAGGGTAATCTTTGGGCAGTTGGGGCCTTGGCAAATACAGAATGTGTATGCAGTATAATTCATGGTACACACTTGCTTTAAGGACACTGGTGAAGCTGTGCTTTAAAAATATGCTCATCTCTGTCCCTCAGTCTCGACCTACATTTACTCTGCCATGGGCATTACCTTCTATGCATCAGCTCAAGTTTTGCTACTCTTCTAGTTTTCATCTAAGCTTGGGGCTAATTGTTGTGATCTTACTCAATGTCCTACTTATTTATTTATTTGTAAAGTGGCGCAGATAAAAAAGTATAAATAAATAATAATAATGAAGTTGAACCACTAACTGATCATTGTAATACAACATATAATACTTTCATTTGTTTCATTTGTTAAACATTGAAAGACAGATACGCTCCAAGTGTAAATAACAGAGACAATTGCAGCAACAACACTCATTCATAATTAATGTTAATTCAACTTAAAAATTTTTTTTGTTTGCTATTATATAACTTTTTCTAGTTATGTTGACATAATTGTCTTGGATGTCACATTAACACAATTAAATCATGTCAACACAAAACCATTCAATTATTTTCTTTTAAAAGAAGTGCAATCAGCCTCTGGAATTGTTGCCTTTACTCACCTCTTTAAAGAAAATCTTATACAAAATTTTGTAAAACATTGTATGCCCATATTTACTATGTACAGTTGAATTAAGCTGAGTGAACATAAAATAAACATATTTTGTGTATGTGGCTATTCTATATTTGCATAAAGCCCCACCCCTTTTGTTGCATTGTGGTCCAAACGGATCCCCACAGCTTTGTACAGTTGGAAACAAAGTTAAAGCCTTTCAGCACATCGATTGTTTTGTGGATGTCTTGGGTTGTTGTGGTTGTGGAAGCCAACTTGTGGTATTCTTTTAATACACTGGCAAATTTCCTACCTCTTTGCTTCCTACAAATCAGAATTATTAATGTTAGTATTACTTGAGAAGTGCAACTGCCCAACAGAATTATTAATGAATGATTATTAATCATACAAGAGAATTATTAATGTTAATATTACATGAGAGGCACAATCTCCCAAAATAAATGAAAAAATACTTCCAAATTCTTTACTGTTTGCATTGATAAGATATTAAATATTAAATATACCCAATGTATCTTTATGTATATCAATTATACCCAATGTATCTGAATATCATCTAATTTAATAAACACAACAGGGTGCATTTAAGTAGAATTTAATTAATTTATTTAGGTGGAAAAGAAAAAATGAATTACATTTTTTTGAGTGTTTCTGTTCTTTGCTTTGGCTACACCCAGAGAGAAGTAGTGGTGAGCACCAAAAACTGTTAAATAATGACAGCATGTAACACATTGCAGCAATTTAACTAAGAAGTTAAACATTTTTCAATTTACGTAATTAAAATATTTGAACTGTAAAACATTTTTGAGCTCTCTCAGCAATCAAATATTAATATAACAGTGCTAAAGCCAGTGCTTTTACAGATTTCATTTATTTTCCTGTCTTACAGTTAACTATTATTTTATTTTTTGTTACTGATTTGTATTTCTTTCATATTTGGCACCTTTTGGGTAAATAATTCACTGATTAACGTTCAAACAACACTCTGTAGACAAACACACTTGTCTTTTTACATTTTCTTATGAACAAACATCTCTGCATATGCTTTTAAGGAGCCGCTTTCGTTCAGTGAATCAGGTGAGAATCTGATAAACTGAAATTTAGAATACCCCATTTGCCGTCACAATTTGTAACTTAATATTATTTGCAATCTCAATTTTTAATCCATCTGAAATGCATCCATGTGTACCAAAAGAACAAAGAAATGCTTTCTTCATTATCTTCATATATGCTTTTTATTACAGTAGTCTATCAACAGTAATGCTGACAGTTTTGACATAATTATGTGTACATGTGACTTTTATTAATATCACATTTCTCTTTATCTCCCTTTTGTAGGGCAAGTAATCATGGAATCAGTTTAGAGGAGATTCCAGATGACAGGAGAAAAAAACTAATTGAGCGGGAGCAGAGGATGAAAAAGTAAAATAAAAAGGTATAACTGTCACTAAATGTGGAGGATCTGCTGCCATGTTGAAGGTTGTATGTAATGATATGTTTGTGTGTATTTTATTGACTTTTAAAGATCTTTACCTTTTTCTACTATAAAGTGATGCTTTATTTGAAGAGTTTCATCACAAAATGTAATCCATGTTAATCTATCTATCTATCTATCTATCTATCTATCTATCTATCTAAATTCCAGGTGTGTAAAGCTTGTACAGATTTACCCAAAAAGACCCAAAGCTGTAATTCCTGCCAAAGGGGTTCTTCAAATTACTGAATTAAGAGTTTGAAAATTGTAGTGACCAGAAATGTTCAAGGTCTTAGTTCAGCTGTGCTTATGTTCTGGTTGACTTTCACCCGTGTTTGGGTTATGTTGGTTGTCATGTCTAGTAGATGAGTGTGTTAGCTGATTGCTCACACGTTTGCTGTATGGACACGTGGTAAAAGCGCTCTGTACTTTGAGCTGGAGCAATGACCTGTTAAGCAGCATCTGTCCAACTACAATGATTAGGCAATGCTGAAAGATTTTGGATTCTACTCAATAATTTATTATTGGCTTCCTGAAATTGTTTTTACTTTGGCATTAAAGGCTATTGAGTGTAGAGATGAGAGAAATTAATCAACTTAAAGTTAAATCTACAACACAATAAATTGTACAGAAAGTGAACGGATCAAGTACTTTCTGAATCCACTGTACATCTTCTTTTTTCTTGTATTATTTTTAGCACCTTTTTCCTCTTCACATGTATCCCAATCCCAGCATTAAACTACAAAATTTTACTCAAAAAGGGGATTGGAGTTATCTATTTTCTTTTTTCCTTTCCATTCAAGTAAGTAAAACACAAAATAAAACTTGAACTGTGTTAAGTGATTCTGCATTCCTTTTAATGAATAGCTAAATAGTATTTGATTTCAGTAGGCATTCTGCTAAAGGGACATACTGGGCATGAGGGGGCAGTAAAAGTAATTGAAATTAATTTTATTGCTAGGCAGTTGCTAGGAATTTCTCTTGGTGTTACATTCATACACATAACAAAAGTAAATACAATTAAAAGCACAACATGCAATACATGACAGCATCCTAACATTACTGTATATACAGTCATAGGGTATAATAATATATTGCACAAAAATACATATATATATATATATATATTATAAAACAAGCACAAGGCAGAAAACAAACCCTGGGCAGGGTGCCAGCCCACCGCAGTCAAACTATTCCATTTTTACAGAAAGAGATTTTCTTAATCTTTTTTGGCAAAAAAGCATCATATGTATTAAAGGTTTTTTGGTAACACTAGTTTAGGTACTGTAAAAATGCCTCTAACTCATTTACTACTATGTAACAAGACAATTACAAACACATTTTTGGTCTTAACACTTACAAAGCATCCTTTAAGCATTTAGTCATCTCTGCAACATGGCTTACTGAAATAACTTCACTTTGGAATGGCCTGAAGAGGTTTAACTGAGACATGTTTCTCTTGATATTGCATAATTCACTATAAGACCTGTAAATCCTTCATATTCACATTTCATTTTACCAGGATGTCAACATACCACACTCCACAAAGGTGAATGGCTACTTACCCAATGCTTTGTAAATGTTGTCAAGATCAAAACTAGCTTTAGTTAAGGTCTTGTTGTATAGCAAAATATAAGTAATAGGACCAATTTAGCAGTACCTAAACTACAGTGTTAGCAGTTTATTTTTTTCATACACCACTACATATACTCAAAACCAAAGATCACCAGCAATACATTTAAAAAATAAAATCTCTCTATTATAAAAAAAAATCTTGGAAGGAAACGAGACGTGATTTTCTCAGAGAGACACTTATATGTCCCACGAGACGAGTCCATGCCCGGGGCCGGAAATAAAGGACAGAGTAGATGACAAAGTAGAACGTCGTAATAAATTCAAAAATGTTGGCGTGATACACATGCAGAGCATGTTAAAGATAATAGAAGTACGATAATTCGAAAGTGTCAAAAAAAGGATAGAAAAGATCGCATTAGCACAAACAAATGGGAATTATTATTCGGTGAAATAACGGAACAGCGAAAAGAGATCTAATGTATTGTTCAGATTAAAACTTTAAGTCAGAGACTTGTAGATCATCTAATTCGTGTTGCCAGCAAGAATTAAAAGCTTCCAAAAATGTTGGTATGGTATGAAGACCCATGAGATGGAGAATTTTAACATGAGATTCTTTCAAGTCACGCTCTACTTACAACTATTTTCAAACAAGACCACAGTCATCTAACCTCAGTCATGTGAATGCTTTTGTAAGACACACTTCCTGCGCTCTCAGCTCTTATAAATTTTATCAGGGCAATTATTTTGTACGTTCTAGATGACACATCAACGACTAAGCGAAGAAGAAAGAGCATGGACAAACATTCGAAAAAGTCATTTTATTTATTAGAGAAATGATATTCACTCACAGGCAGTTGTAAGTTGCGTTGTCACAATGTAAGTCCAAACACGGAATCAAAATTCAATGTGCTCTTGAAGTAAAAGTCAAAATTTATACTAATAAAAGGCAAAGCCCTCACTGACTGACTGACTCACTGACTGTCTCACTCACTGACTCATCACTAATTCTCCAAGTTCCCGTGTAGGTAGAAGGCTGAAATTTGGCAGGCTCATTCCTTACAGCTTCCTTACAAAAGTTGGGCAGGTTTCATTTCGAAATTCTACGCGTAATGGTCATAACTGGAAGCTATTTTTCTTCATATACTGTAATGGAGTTGAGCTCGAAAGCCGTGGGGGGCGGAGTTTCGTGTGACATCATCACGCCTCCCACGTAATCACGTGAACTGACTATCAACGCAGTACATAGAAAACCAGGAAGAGCTCCAAAAAGCACTGAAGAAAACATGCATTATATAATTGAGAAGGCAGCGAAACAATAAGAACCGAGCGAGTGACATATACAACCATATTCATGAGTGCTGCTACTTCGGAAACAAAGCACGGTGGAAACCTAAAGTTTAAATTAAGTTCATAGACAGGCTGCCGCTGGCATTTGTCATGCCCACGGGTAATGCGGGATACAAGTTTAATGAGAGGACGCAGGATATAAACAAGAGTTTTCATCACTTTGTAACTAAGTTAAAATTGCAGGTCAAGGGCTGTGCTTATGCAAATTCCGAGAGACTGTGTTTGTGAGGGATTGACAGTTAAGGCGGGTGGGGGAGTGACGTCATCATCTCCCCTCTCATTCACCTTATTTCGCTGTGAGCTGAGCTCTGTAGCTAACACCGTCTTGAGGAACCAACTTTGTGACGCTGCCACCAAATACTCACAGAAAAATGCACAAGTTAATACACACACTGTCTCTAGAGTTTCTCCACACTGAATCCTCCAGGCACTACTTACAAAAGGTTACATTGACAATCGTGTTACGTTATTTTTAAAATCTTTCCTTTTCTTAGCACAAGCACAGCTGAGAAGCTTCGATGCATGTGCTCCATAACACGTTAAAAAATAATGCATTTAATCACACTTTGCATTCCAAACAAAGGGACACTTCTGTCAATGCATGATTTCCTGGTACACCGATTATATTGATCAGCGCTTCCCGATTCATTTTACCCTCGCACCCCCATTTCAATTCAGATGCCTCCAATTTCCAGTAAGCCTCTGCTGCGCGATGACAAGTAATAAGTCTCAGGGACAGACCCTACAAAACAATGCCATTGATTTCAGGCAAGATTGCTTTTCTCCTGGACAACTATACTTGCATTCTTAAAAGTGAGCTCGCACAGCTTCGTCATATTACAACCAGAGTGCAGCCAGAAACTTTTAAGTGCCGGGTCTTAGCTAACATTAAATTAAGCTGTGGACATCGCAACATCCTAGCATCACCGTTATACCCTCTGATCTCCCATTTCAATTGAAATGCCTCAAATTTCCAGTAAGGCTCTGCTTCACGATGACAATTAATAAGTCTCAGGGACACAACCTACAAAAGGCTGCCATTGATTTGAGGCAACATTGCTTTCCTCCTGGACAAAACTATACGTTGCATTCTCAAAAGTAATATATATATACACTCACCCCGATCTACATACTGTCAAATAAACGAACCACGCACCCTAGCGCAACATGAGAGGTTTCGCCTTTAGCGCTGACGTCCGAGGTTCGATTCCCGAGAGTGGGTGCAGTGAGTGTGTACTGCCTAATGAGCCCAGAATTAGGGCGAAGCACGTGCCGCGTACTGTTTGCATTATTTGATAATAAAACTATTTCAGTATATTCAATATATATATATCAGCGCTTCCCGATTCATTTTACCCTCGCAACCCCTTGGTTTGGGAAGAAGTATGAAAAAATATGAGGTTAACGCAGAAAAACAGATCACCAATTGAAGCTTTATGAATAATAGATACTTTATTCGCCATCAATAATTGTTTTGGTAAAGCCATACTCAGTGTAATCCTCCTTCCATGTTATAATTTTTCCGCGACTAGCCATGATTAAATAAACAGTAAAAAAGTAAGAGCGAAGCGAGGGTGACTTATTCAAGCAGGCAGGCGACAGCTCAATAGCTCGAATTTGGATAAAAGTAGGTTCTATTTAGTCGCCAGAAATATCTTTGGTAGGAACGGAAGTTGGATTTAGTCTTTAAATTTCTATGATGAAAAAAAATTTATGCAATGATGATTAAATTTAACTTTCATTCCTACTAAACATATTTCTGTCGACCAAATAAAAATTACTTATATTTCAAATTTAAATAGAACCTGAACAATTACGATAGTTCATAATACCCACGCAGCACTAAGTGAATTTAGGAATGGATAGATAAATTAAGATTTTGTACAAATAATGTTTTTAATTTTTCTTCCTCAATGGATTCTGGCACCCCCAGCAACAGCTCCTCGCACCCCAAAGTAGATTTATATATAGATATATATATATATAGATAGACAGATAGATAGATAGATATATACATATAGATAGCTTTATAGATATAGATAGATATATAGATAGATATAGATATACATAGATAGATAGATAGATAGATAGATAGATAGATAGATAGATAGATAGATAGATAGATATAGGTGTATGTATATGTGTGTGTGTATATATGTAGATATGTATGTATATATATATATATATATACAGTACAGGCCAAAAGTTTGGACACACCTCCTCATTCAATGTTTTCTTTATTTTCATGACCATTTACAGCACTCCATCACTCTCCTTCTTGGTCAAATAGCCCTTACACAGCCTGGAGGTGTGTTTGGGGTCATTGTCCTGTTGAAAAATAAATGATCGTCCAACTAACCTGACTTCTGCACAACACAACTGCTGGTCCCAACCCCATTGATAAAGCAAGAAATTCCACTAAATAACCCTGATAAGGCACACCTGTGAA